>JAHDVE020012084.1:0-465371 GCA_022606495.2 Halesus radiatus
TACATATTTTATCAAAAATATACTTGCGGTTTTCTCGTGTTTTTTAAAGAATTTTGCATTATACGATTGGTTTACTACTGCCATCTAGCAGGCAAAAGTATAAGCACTTACATGCCGAACAGTGACCGTTCAGTGGTTGGTATGTACATATTTTCCAACAGATGGCAGTGAAGATGCAATATCAAAGTATTTAATTGAATTAATCTTAGAATAGAAGTCAGTAGGTAAATTTTTTTTTTTGACATTAACATCTTGATTTATTTGAAACCAACGTCTAAAATTGTTTAATAGAAAAACATTCACATTACGCTAACTACCTAAAAAATATTTGCTTAACATTTCCAAATTTATGAAACCAAAATATAAACAATTTGGACTAACTGCCGCTCGATATTATTTTTTCCAATAGATGTCAGTAATGCATACAATTTTAGTTTTTATCATATAAGAGCTTTTACGCTACCTGACAGTAGATGTCAGTATGACATATTTTAATCCAAACAACTCTTCAGACGCTATTCGACAATAGGTGGCAGTAACGTTCATTTTTTTATCACTTAGCACTTAGCGCTACTTAACAATAGATGGCAGTACATAATTTATTTTGTCTTCCGGCATAAATTATTATTAATTATTTTTCATAGAGAAATACTATATCCCACGAGATCCTACATCGACATTATGAATAAAAAATTTAAATGCGATGTGAATAAATAAATGAGTGAAGGTAGGTTAAGATTGCTAACCTATATTTCTATACCTATATAACTATAATTCCACTTTTCATCTAAGGTTGGGATGTTTCAAATTCCGTCACATTACGATCAAATTGGCAATGATCGATATTTTGAATTGCCTATTGACATTTCAAAGGACCACGCTAAACGCCGATTTTCGACCCGTTGCAGCTTTTGATCATATCATAATCCTGTCATGCTTTTCTGATCACAACTTTTTGATGATATTAACTTTTTTTAATATGTGTGTGTTTTTTTAAACATTTTTATTGTTCTCTACTTGATACGCTAGCTTGGGCCGTGTTGTAGCAAGTAGTCCATTTCGTTTCGTGGTAAAGTTACTTTGTGTCACCCGTAAAGTTATAGATGTGTTGAATAAAACAAGTCCGTGAACTTATAAAACAGTCCCTTCGTTCGCTAGTCCCCTTTTTTGGAGGCTTGCAAAGTTATGTATGTCAAGCTGTACTACCACCACCATAGACAACTACAGGCAGTGTTTATCAAAATTTCAAATTTGTTTATTGATACGCTCAGATTGTAGCAAGTTGTCCATTTCGTTTCGTGGTAAAGTTACTTTGTGTCACCAGTAAAGTTATAGATGTGTTGAATAAAACAAGTCCGTGAACTTATAAAACAGTCCCTTCGTTCGCTAGTCCCCTTTTTTGGCCGCTTGCAAAGTTATGTATGTCAAGCTGTACTACCACCACCATAGACAACTACAGGCAGTGTTTATCAAAATTTAATACTGTTTATTATACAACAAAATATATTGTAGATTCAGATTTCAACGCGCACATGTTCTCGGCTGTTATGGGAGTAGGTACAGTTAGGTAGATTTATCTCCAAATCGTATATTTAACGGACGTCGGTGGGGGATAATTTATTAATTCGAAATAATTATAATATCATTACGCAATACGATAAACATAATGTTTTTATAGACTAAAATATTTATTACATATTTTTATAATTTACATGGGCTTGGGCATTTATCAAAATCAAATCAGAAATATGACCCTTTTCAGACCGTCCTATGTATGCTTTACAAAATATTTCGAAATGTTGGATATCCTCAAAAAATGCGTGTTTATCTTTAAAATGTTAAAATGCCGACAAGAAATTTTCAAAATAGAATAGGATGTAGTTTCATATTTTAATGTTAATGATTACAAAACTTCAGCAAAGTTTGTTTAAAAAAAAAACATACCGGGAAAGGTTTGCAATTATTTTCCTCAATTTTTTTAAAAATAATTTAGAAAGAATACGTAGGACGGTCCGAAAAAGTGGTATTTTTTTCTATTTATATTTTACACATATATCAAACATTTTTCTCTTTAAAAACATTATGTTTTTCGTATTGCGTAATAATATCACTTTTTTTTTTAATTAAAAATCCTCTCCCCCTTAATTCGTTAAATCTTAAAAAAACACACCACTACAGCTGGTTTTCTTTGTACTTGAGTGGGTGAGATCCTTTCTGAAGCACGAAACCTGCAATCCATAAATAAACATTAATACGTATTAGACAAAACGAACCAATTATTATTTAGGTTAATTTTGTGTCTAGTGATCGATAGCTGTGAGTTGCATTAAACAAATTGATCTGGAATGTAGTTATTGTATGAACGCCAACAAAGGCAAGAGCCACCGCCGTTAAATATTAATTTTCTCTGTAGGTAGGTACCTACTCTTAGATACGTATTTATTTTTAAAAAAAGAACACACACACACACAATAAAACAGTACTTATGTATTCCACATTGTAGTTGAAAATAGGTACCTACATAAGAATTGTGAATTTCGAGGGTTGAAATCCTTTTCAACAACGGTTGGGATTTTTTTTTATTATGAGTAGAAAAAGTGGGGTTTTCTGAAAAATGAAATCCTTTTAACAACCTTCACTATTTAGATACGTGTGTTTATCATAAAATATACCGGTTAACGGGGAGAGGGACTTCGAAGAGTTTGTAAATTCAAAATTATGATAATATTATTGTGCAATACGATAAACATGGTGTTTTTAAAGAGAAAAATATTTTTAGTTTTTTTTTTATAATTTGCATGGGCTTAGCATTTATCAAAATAAAATAAGAAATATTGCACATTTCAGACCGTTCTACGCATGTTTCACAAAAAACATTTAAAAGGTTGAATATCCTTAAAAAATGCTGTGAAGGTTTTTCTTTAACATGTCGATAAGATGAATTAAAAAAAAACAATGTGTAGTCTAAATTTTTCATAAACACTACGTAACTTTATTGTTTTTTTTTTTTTTTTAATTTAATGCGGATTATAAATCATTGGTTAAATTTATTTACAAAAACGGAACGAGAAAGGATTAAAAATATATTTCTCCATTTAAAGAATCATATTCATATTTTAAATATTTTGTAAAACATTTAATTGGACGGTCAGAAAAAGTAATATTTTTGATTAGATTTTGATAAATGCTAAGCCTATGTAAATTTATAAAATATTTAATAAACATTTTTCTATTTAAAAACATCATGTTTATCGTATTGCGTAATAATACTATCAATATTTGAAATAATAAATAATTCCGCTCCGACGTCCCTCTCGCCATTAACCTATCCTGGGAAACCTACACTACAGGATAGGTACTATGTTAAATACCCAACTGCCCAAAGAAGTACCTACATAGAGATATGATCCCCTAAAATGATAACAGATTAAAATATGATGTCATCTCTACAGCGGAGGAGGTAAGTACTACACCAGAATTCCGATAAGTTTGCTGAAATAGCAAAACTCCACACAGGAGGCTCTAAAAAAAATATTTTTCCTCAGAAGGTATTTTTAAGAAAAATATGGAGAGGATGTTCTGGAAAGTAAAAGGGTATGAGGGGTGGGTAGGAATCTGGGAGTCAGCGTGTCCAGGAGTGACGGACGTATGAATGCATCCCTCCCACTGCGGTGCAATTAAATGGAATACTTTTACATTATCTAGCAACATTAAGAGCTATTTATTTTGTAGGACTCGAAATTAGTTTATAATTACACGGCAATTACATGTCAATTTCTTCCAGCTAACTTTAGCTGGAAGAAATTGCCAACTGGCGATAAGCCCACCTTTATACGGACTACCATGCATGCAATGTCTTGAAACCATAACTATAAACCATTACCCACAAATGTGTTCAATATTATCTTTATTATTATTTACTGATTACTTACTTATTGCTATTTACATATTGTTAGTAACACAATATTGTTTACATATTACTTAATAATATTGGCTTATTACTATTTACTTATTATTATTTATTTATTGCTTCTTAATATTTGCTTATTTAATTATTAGGCACTATTTACTTATTATTACTTACCAAGTTTTATTTACTTATTATTATTTACATATTTATATAATTATGTACTTATTAATATTTACTTATTTTTATTTCATTACTATCACTTATTTTTAGTATTTACTGGATATAATTTTTTACGTATTATTATTTACTTATTACTATTTTTGTTATCAAAAATATAGTACCCTATAATTGTGGCTGATTGGACCCACCACAGATCTTTGTGACACTTATTTGGGTTTAAATGAAATTTTTTATTATTTCATCCATAAATGTACTCCCAACTTATTGTAGATTTTATAGTTTAAATATTGTTGGTGTTATGTTTTTTGGTTTTCATACATCTTTTCACCAAATTGTAAAGCGGCTCATCTCAACACAAGACTGTCCTAGTAAGACGAGTGGCTTGTGTATTTTAAATTTATGAATAAATAAATGTAGCCATCTAAAATCGTAATAAATAATTTAATAAAGTTGTCGGTACGGCCCTGTACATTTGTACCCCATATTGTGTCACAAGGCGCAAGGTGGGGTGAGGAGGGGAGAGGGGGATGTTGGTTTGTTTCCCTTTTTGCCTGTTTATTAAAATCCCTGTTTTCTTGTCGCAGCATTTTCCCCTAATACCTTCAAAGTGGAATACCCCCGCTTATTCAGGATTCTGCCATATTTAACTTATGAGAACTTCATTTAGAAACACAGCACACAAGTATTTATAGAAGACGTGTAATTCAGGTAATGAAGTGGAATGAGCACGCGAGGAATTTCTGTAAAATGCCAACATTTTTGTATTTCCGTAATCCGCTATCGGTAAGCCGGAAATACGGAGTATCGGCATTGTATATTAAAACCACTAACGATTGTCAGCTTAACAATTTTTTGATATTAATTTGAAATAAATTCCAGATATTTTCATTATTTGAAAAGTACACAAAATTAACCGTTGTTAGACTTTTGTGTCCAGGGTAATAGTAGGTTACACATAGTCAGTATCAAGGATAGTTATAAGTGGTAACTAAATCATTGTCGTGAGAAAAGTGCTGATAACGCTGAACCGCCTCTAGTATGTTTTGTACTAACTATCCCTTAGAACAAGAAGTCCCATAGGTGCTGAATTCAAATCGCACATTTGGGATTTATTTTGAAATCGTTCTCTGGCAGTATTAATACGAACGGTTGGATTTTTAGCAAGGAATTCAAATAGCGCGCTGTTTAAATTGTTGTCAAATTATATTACAAATTTATCTTATTTTTTTTATGGAAATTCACTGTACAAAATCTCTTTGGAGAAAACCGCCACTGGTTTCAACACGGGATATCCCTAGTGAGACAGTCACAGTAAAAGGGATTTTTCCTTTGTATTGAAATCTGCCCTCAGTTCTCAAAATAACTTAACTATTCTACTATACATTTTTTAATATTTCACACAGTTACAACTTGCAACATGCATATCTTGTTAAGATTGTTGTGCTACTACGTTCATGAGTGCTTAAAATTATCATTGTTATTGTTTAAAAACAAAACTAGCCTCCCGCTAATGAGCGTAGTTAAGCAGGTACAAATTTCAAATGCGTGACAATAAAAACAAATTAATAATAGACACTTGGTGAAATATTTTCACAAATGGTGCGTTTACAATATTGTAAAATGAAATCAACTTTAAATAGATATAATATGTCCGAAGTATGATAGTTGGTATATATGTACATTGAGCATCATCATCGGATCCAAAAAGCAGAAGGCGATATTGCGGTCTAGTTGGCTCATTGACAAAGTTTAAGCCTTCTGTGAAATAATACGAAGAGAGACGTTAGCCCTTTTGGGTCCGCAGCCAGGACAGGGAGGGCTGGACGAAATAAGTCGGATTATAAATTGAACCCGCACAAAGCAACTCAATGGACAAAGCTTTTTACTGTTCATTTAGTGGACGATGCTCGGGGGGAGGAGGGAGGGAGACATTCAGGATTTAGTGTGGCTCTATTATTTGTTTTGTCAAAAAAATTATGAACAGTATTTTTGTATTAGAAATATTACCAATTGGGAATTATTATAGGACAAAAAAGTTATGAAAACGTTTTTTGTAAAAAATATTACTGAATAAATTAAAATATGTTCGGTAGCTGTTTTAGCACCTATCCGGGAACAACAAATTTTTCAATTAATTTCCCGAGACGAGATGGTGGCCACAGCTCACTAGCAACGAGCCGATGAATTATTTACGAAGTTACTGGATGTTTGGTGGTAAATACGAAGGATCGAAAAGTGCGAACAGTAAAAATAAATTAACATAAATTTTTTCTTGCTTTCTCACTTGAGAACATTTTCATCGCCCACATAAAACATTTAATCTAGCTAATCTGATTAGGATTTAACTAGTTAATTTTAAAACATCTAACTAACTAATTCTATACAACCTAAATGTAATAAGATTATCGTCTAAACATCAAATAGGTACAAGAAAAACATTGTGACGGTTCTTAATTTCCTGTCAACCCAAAATGTTAACGAAAACACTCGTCTGTTCGTGAACGTCCAGAATGTTTTAACCGTTATTGCAGTTGGCGTATATCGTGTATCCTATATATATTGTTGGTCCTGTTATAATACATTAAAATGATATATTTCACCATGTCGGATCTTAGTTCTATCGCGGACGATGTATCAAAGGACGGCGACATTACGGATGATGAACCCTTCGGTCTGATAAATGTGGACAGTGATGACGGAAGTGCGTTTATTGGCCATCGCAATAATACAATGCGAATAGAAAGTGAATTTTCCTCTTATGCGCCCGCTGTCAGACGGGACTACTTGACCTTTACATGGGGAAAACACAATTGTGAAGCGACATCATTTTATATTTTTTTCTCTATATATTTAGTTTTAGTTTTTTTATTAGATGCATGGGATACAACTATGTTTACGATTAATACAAAAAGAATCATTAAGTTTGGTTGATATTTATCCAAGTTATTGCATTTTTAGTTAACATCATATGTATTTACTAATAACACTAATCATCAATGGCTGTTGACGCACCTACTTGCGGAATCAATACACCACTAAAACGGTTAAACTATATCTTCAAATAAATATGTACATACCTACTTAATTGAATCTTGGTTATAAAGATAAATCTGTGTAAAGTGTTTGAGAGCGTCATTTAGAATGATTCTCATAAAAATAACGATGATTTAGATTTGTCAATTCAAATAACGGAAAAAAAATTAACAAAAGCTTCACTTCTCCTTAACGATATAACCCTTGTTTTCCTGGAGAAAGAGGGTTTATTAAAGATAAAACTTTTTTTTTAAATTTTGGGTATAGATTAAATATTTCCAAAGCTCTGAATAATATTCTCAGAGTTTTCTTTTATTGACAGTGTACATTAACAATAATTGGGCAGGCCATATGCTGGCCGCCCTCTATTGACACGAGTGACCACATGCTACCTGGCCACATGCAGTCCCTAGTACGCATTGCACAGTGCACATGCAGGTCCTCTCTGTCCTTTGGCACTGAGACTGGTGCCCTGGTGTAGGGTGCCAAGTACCGAGCTCACCTGACCTAACCAACAGGCACCAGGAGGGAGACACTCGCGTGACCACTTTTGACGTAATTGCTGCGATTTTCGTCATTTAATATTATGCTGTCTGGTCCCTACTGCCTGCTGCCTGCAGGACACAAGGCTGTTGCTCGGCGCTGCGAGCTGGTTTGCGACTGTGGCGGCTTTAGAATGTTGAGGAGCGGCTGCGCTGCCTATTTCATACATAACTTAATTTTGGATTTGAGGCCAAAATACCCATCCAAACTGAATGATATATATATTTTTTAAATTAAAGGTTTAGTAAATATCTAGTATACTCGTACATTTTTTTTTTCATCAAAAAGTATAGTAAATATCTAGTACGGATTAGAAGTATTTTATTTATTTTTGTTTTAAATTATGAAGTGTAGTCCTTGAAAAAAAATCTTAATTTTAGAGGCAAATTAGAAAATTATTTGCAGGTTTATTGAATTTTTTGTTTTAATTATCATATCTGCTATGTAAATATGATTACGTAAATAAAAATATAAAAACAAAACATTTAAAAAAAAAACTTTTTTCGGGTGGATATTTTAAATTATGTACGGCAAATTTGTGTTCCAACGTAAATTGATCGTTTTTCATTTAATTTTAGGTCCACCATAATGCTTATATATATATATATATATATATAATTAATTATATGATTATATATATATATATTTTTTTTTTATATTTTATTATATTTTCAAAGCAGATTTTGTAAAACTTTTTTTACATCACCGTTAGCCCCCAAATAATTGTTAAAGGTGCCTCTAAAATCGCGAAAAATTAATTCCTTTAATGGCCTATATTTCATAATGTAAAACAAAATAAATAAATTACTTCTAATCCGTACTAGATAATTACTATACTTTTTGATGAAAAAAAAATCATTAGGTTTAGGTGAGTATTTTGGCCTCAAATCCAAAATTAAGTTCTGTATGAAAGAGGCCGCGCAGCCGTTCCTCTTAAGAAACAGAAATGGCATAATTTTTAGTACTTACTTCAGTAGTTGCAATAACCAATGTTTTATTTAACATTGTCTGAAAAATCTGTTATTTTTAGTATGAATTGTTCCCTACATTTATTTCCATTTCTTAGCATCACACAATTTTTTTATTTTAAATTACAGGTTGGAAATTTGGTCGCAAAGAGATTCTTGAATCTCCGACAATGCCTGTAATTGGATCGAGTGTCGGATATACTTCTAATTGTTATTATATAATAACTTACACTGCTATGGGAAAACGTTATGTAGAATTTCCCGTGTTTTTTTAGTGGCAGTGCGCTACATCTCCACTGTCCCCGTCATTGGAATCACAAATTGCTGATTTTAGTAAGGAGAAAAGGGGGGGCCGAAGGGGTTGGCAAGTGTGTGCCAAATCAGACATACTAAACATAGTAAACACAAAAAGCAACGTGTCGACTCTGAAGAGTTATCTCTCAGCCGCAATGATAAGGGCATCTTGTACCTGAGTAGGTACTCTAGAAAATACTTTTTAAAAGGTTTACACGACAAAAAAGGTGCTCAATGAATGTCTGATGCAATTCTATGAGGGCACCCTCCCGAATAAAGACTCCATTGAAATGCTTGGGGTGCGCATTTCAAACCAGCTCAAATACCGGGCTCTTTAGAAGCCCCAATAAATCCGGCTTCCAAAAAACTGGACGTCTTGTATAGCACTAATAGTGACCAACTGTTAATGCCATACAAATCACAAGTAAGTCCAACAGTTGAATTTGGAAGACACCTCTGAGCTGAAGCTCCCAAATACGTGATAAACCTGCTTGACTCTGTGCAAAGGGGGGCGGATCGTCCGATTGACAATCTGTTGTTAACAGACCGACTGCCATCTCTCATGCACAGATGCAATGTAGGTATCCTGAGTCACGAGTGGAACATCCGTTCACAGTTGATGTTGGCTTCATGAGAACGGGTCGTTTCGCCGAATCGTTTTTGTGTAAATCGGCTCGAATTTGGAGCGAGTTACCGGCATCTCTCTTTCCTCCCACATTTAATCCGGGCCACTTCAAGGCCCTAATTAATAAATCTCTTCCTACAGCCCCCTCACAATATTGCCCAATCGGGTAGCAATATAGTTCTCATGTATGAGCTCTGTACATACAGGGGCGCTGTTGTGAGGTGTCATATAAAAAAGTAATCGACATTTGCATATACCTTACTTCTCAACCACGGATTTAATCAAGATTACAACATCCCTTGCTCATTTACGAAATATCTCATTTGTTAGCATGATTTGTTTTTTTTTTTAAATTAAAAATATAAAGAGATTAATTTTTTTTTAACAGAAATAATTGATAAGTAAGCAGCTGATTGAAACCTTTTTTCCAGCCAATGAATGAATTGATTAAACGGTCAAACCGATCAGCCGCCATCGTCTGGTTAGGAGAAACCAGTAAACCAATAATCTAGTAGCTCGCCGAACCACAAGCCGCCGCTGACCGTGACCAAGGCGACCCGAATGACAGCAGCGACCATCACCGTTTAGCAGCTAATTAATCTGCGTGTTGGTGGTACCCAGTACCCAGTACCCAGTACCCCGCGTACCCACTGCCTCTGCCACTGACTGCCCGCTGCCTTCTGGCAGCTCATCTGAGGCTAGCTAAAGCCACGAATGATTTTTAACCGAGATGTGGTTTGGTGGCAAGAAAGTCCCTGCCTCCACCGACCAACGACCACCGACCGCCGTCACTCACATATCACCAACACGGTGTTACCTCTCTAACTTCTTCTCCCTTGTGTGCGGCGATGAAAATGGTGTAGAGGATATTCTCCATCGGTAGTCCAATTATCAAGGCAATAGCCGTTTTTCAGGTGTTATCTCTCAGTCAATATTTTTTATTCTTCGTCGATCGTCTAAGAACGCCTCCATTCTCTACTTTTGCCTTATCAACATTATTTTATTTGGAGACCTTTTATAGATAATAAAATATTAATATACATATATTTTTAAACTGATTTAGGTGTCCTGTTAGGTGAGATGAGAAGAGAGAGCGGGGGGGGGCAATTAATATAATATCAGTAATATTTATGGAGACACACATCTTGAATATAAACTACTGTCTATTGTGCGCCCACCAGATTTTAGAAATTGAAATATTGAGTCAAACTGAAAGACAGTCATATGCATTTTAAGTGTATTCTGTTAAATATATGAGTCAATATTAACCCAATTGGTATTCTTATTCATTTTCCATCGCACCTGTTATTATTTAATTATCCCCTCTGAACTATTTTCCTCGAAGAGTTAAAGTTTCACGACTTATAAGAGTAGCCCTTGGTGTCAGTAAGCCAATTATAGAAAACTTTTTACACATAAAACATGAATGATTAACACAGTGGAAAATTAATCATTGAATCCTAAGGATTCGAGGTCTAGGAAAATACCAAGCCCTAGACCAATATTAATAAAAATCATTTTACTATTAGGCAATTAAGGATGTGACTTCTAAAAATAACAAAAAAATTCCGTACATAAAACTGTTTACTTAGTTCACGTCGTATGCGCTATTTTTTTGTCAAACCTGACCGAAGACTTTTTTTTTAACTATTTAATTTACAGCTAAATTAATATTTTTCACACTTTCGAATCATTCAAAATATTCCATATTGACTAATCGGAAAATTCGGAAAGGTAGAAGTATCTAACTTCATATCTATCCGACAGTTTTCAACCGTTTGCTGCGTGCTCTTCAATTCTATTCTTATCCAATTTCTCGCCATATAGGCACCTGATCAGTCTGTTCACATAATTATAATATAATATTTATTAACATGTAAGAAGGTCATGGACGTAAATAAAAGATGAGGGTATGGATGATCTGTCAATACAACCAAGAAAGGCCATGTTCCAGAATGCAGCATTTGGTAAGCGAGTTCTCTTTGTTCAATTGATTACTCATGGCAACTGTTTCGGGCACGAACTTTCGCTGTAGTGCCACAGGCTATGCTAAAATTGTATTGAATCCGCAGAAGTAGGAAGTAGCACCATAATAATATGTATTTTAATATTATGTATACGGATAAGGTGCCTCACGCAATATATTTTAAGGTAACAGACTTCGTAAGCTAAATACGTAACTGTGCCCGATTTCCGAGGTAGAGTGTTGAGGTCCTTGGCTCTGAACCCAGACAGCGTGGGTTCTAAAAAATCCTCGGTAAATACAAAATTATTTTCTTTTATTTAGATGATACACGTCGTAGGGAAATCGAAGTCGATGACGTCTCATGATGGTGTTCGTTTTCTGTTTTCCCCACGGTGTTACTCCCGCGAGCTTACGTTGTGCGATGATTGGTAAAGGGAATGAGGGGAGGGGTTTCTATACTTACGTTCGGCTTCGACACCGCGATAGACCAACATTCAAAATCGAAGCGCTGTTGCTCGAATGACAGATCTCAATAGCTAAGTCATTCATAACCATGTCAGGAAACTGCTTTTTAAGACATACTGCACTGCCCTATACACATCTGAGCTGTGGTCGCAATACTCAGCAGCGCAATGGGACAAGCTGAGGGTATGCTACAACAACGCATACAGGCAACTTCTGCAACTTCCAAGGTTCTGCAGTGCCTCTACGATGTTCACTCAAGGGAGGGTCCACTCATTCTAGACTAGCCAGCTTCTGGGACAGGACACGAAAGTCAACCAACGCCATTGTCGTGGCTTCATCCGCGTGGCTCAGCTCTCCACTCAATGAGCGGTGGATGCAGATGATGCGTCTGCCACCGTGAAGACGATCTATTAAATTAAATTTATTTCATTTATTCTGTTACTATTATCTATTAAGTTTTTCATTCTATTTCTTTTGTTTTTATGTAATTATCTTTTCGTAATTATTATTTTTATTTCTATTTTTTTCACATTTTCTTCTCATATGTTTTTATATTATTATTTAACCTTTTTCATTTTTATTATTATTATATTTATTTCTCTATTTATATTGTATATATTTCATGTGATATGGCAGACTGGGTTTGCACTACCCATCCAGTCCTGCTGGATTAAAAACTTAAATAAAATGTTAGTTAGTTAGTTAGTTAGTTAGTAAATAAATAACCTTCCCTTTCCTTTCTACTTCCCAGCACGCTTCCTTCTCTCATAGCAATCTAAAAATTGGGATGCTATCGTCCCACTGATTCCGGACAGTAACTATGCGGTAACGCATAAAAATTAATATAAAATAAACTAAAAGCATTCCTGTTCATTTAAAAATGTGTCTTAAAAAGCATACCTTGCGGTAATCCAGCTGTTTCTTCAAGGTTTCGAGTTGGTCCTGCGCTAACCGCACAACATACCACGTACACAACGCGTGCATGCCACTTTCAGAAAATTCAACTCCTTATACTTTTGTTTACAGCTGCCAATAAACTGGAATTTATTAATCTTCTTATAATTATGATACATTCATTTCTGGAGGCATCCACCAAACAAAGATCTCCCTACCATCTCTCCATTGCAGTCGCCACTGGTCTATTTCTATCACTGCCACCATTGTGCCCCGTCCACACATCCAAATAAATAACTCCGATAAGTAACTAGTTCCCGTCGTTTAGTGTAGGTAATTAGTGTTGCCAGTGCGAGTTTTGCCATTACGCTTAGCCAATGAAATTAATGATATAAACCACACGAATTTATAAACGGCTGTGGCGGAACTAAATCATGAGGTGAGCTGGGCACTTGGTCAGTGTCAGGCTTCAGCAGGCTGTAGTGAGCACACTCCTTATACCTACCTTTTTACCCACACCTGCACTCATTCGGACATATTAGGTTATGTTTTGCATACCGCTTAATCTTAGAGTACCAAAATGGCTGTAATGTAAATTAAATAACACACACACGCTGAATTAAATTTGCTTTTCAATCATCCATTTAAATTGCAATACAGTATATGAATAGTACCTAACCTATCAATGTACAGTATTCATACGTAATTCAAATTTCTATTAATGAATAGCAAATTTATTTTGAAATGTTTCGTTAATTACATTAAATAATAATTATTTGTTCTTCAAATCCGTTATTATGTCTTTTCATCTGTTTACAAAACTGCATTAGAACGGTGAAACCCCTGTATCGCCAAATAATTTAAAAGAACACAATTTACTTAAGGTTTAAAATGAAATGTACATTAAAAAAATCACCTAAAAGAAGCCTGAATGGAACCTTACTGCCTTATTTGATTAGATTAACCGCCAAATTTGCCACTGATTGAAGAGTAACAGTTGGTTCACAGCCTTCAGCCCATCGCCCACCAGAAACCAATACCTACCTAGTAACCAGTAAACCTGTTAGCAGTAAGCAGCCACTGCCTCGACCTGATGATGGAGTACCACAACCGCAGTAGAGAATAATGCCACAATCCACGTTCTTTTTAGGTTAGTCATTCCATTCATTAAATATGTATTGTGGTTGCTCATTAATGGGGGAGAACGCTTTATGCCAACACCAGCCCGTCTGGTCGCCTTTCGACGGGAATAACAAGTTGTGTGTTCGTGGCTTAAAAATAACCAATATCCATTACTTACCACTAACTAACCAATATTAAATTACACGAGTAATTAGGTTGGTTTTATTTTCAAATTAAGCGAAATATCAATCGTTTCTTGTGTGTTGGTTCAGGCTCGATTCAATCAGTCAGTATCGTATTTTATTTTTAAAATATTTCCAAAGTTGACTGCGGTCAGATTATTCCCTGCCTACTCCTTCCTTACTTCGCCACTGATTGTGTTAATTTTGCCTCGTGGTAAACGAATCAGTTCAATTTGGATGCCATAGATGAAATTTCACGATAGCTTATCAGATCCCGTTGACCAGTGGCGTACAGTCCATAGAAGCTGTAAAACTGTACGATATATGTCCCAAGAAAAAAAAATCATTTAATTTACGGAAAAAACATTTTAGAAATATATTATCGTTATCTTGTTGGTACATTTACATCTTTACAGCCTCTACATGGTCTGCACGTTCCTACTGTTGACTGAAGAGTGTTATTAAAAAAATAATTTTCTCTGAGGAATTTAACCGAAGGGCTGTCAGATTGTTCCAAAGGTCGTCGTAGGTATCTCCCGACTATTCAAGAACTCTATAGGAACAAATAAAATAAATTAATAAGAATTACTCTGTTTACACCACTGTTTTTATTACATTTACTTTCGAAACATGTTGGTATTTATGTATTAAAAACAGTGATGTAAACAAAGTTATTCTAATCAATTTGTTAATTTTTTACGCCACAAAATAACTACAAATCAATTGAAGAAATTATCAAATTAAATAGTTTATCACAGCACACTCAATTATAATATCTGTAAAACGATTCCATTCTGTAGATTAATTGACTTGGCTAAAAAGCAGGTTACAGCAAGTTACTTATAAAAATAAGGAAGCAAAAACTCAAGCCTTCGTCTCAATATTTTTAAGCCTTCGTCAATGTCAACATAAAATATTATTATTTCATTAAACAGGGAAAACATCCCAGTCATCAATGGGTTCGGAGCTAGGGTCGACTTTCTCAGTATATAATTAAATTATTAATGAAGCGAGTTTTTTTTTTTGTGAAAATTCCAACTGACAAATGAATTAATTTATTCTTGCGAGAATTAGAAAAAGGTGGGTATTTTATACGTGACACATTTTGCACACGAAGTTGAATTAAAATTATTAAAGTGTATTATAATGAACTTAAATCATTTTAATATAAATAATGAAGTACTAATGAAGTCATCGTCAAACAAAATAATTCTTGGCGCTGATAAAGAATTGTACAAAATAGTGGAATTTGACATTTCAGTAATAAGTAATCAGGTCTGCGATACGGCGCTTCCTGGAAAGACGCCAGGAAAACACTTGGGACCAATGGAGAAGGAAATCCGCTGTTGCCAGGACGATGCGGGGGGCGGTGGAGGGCGGGGGCGGCGGTGGGGGCGTGCCGCGCGGAGCTCCGCCCCCACCGCACCACGCCCCGGAACTCTGCTGGCTTTCTTCTACATCTCAGACCTCATCGCCTCATGGGCTACTGGGCTACTGGGCTACTGGGATTGTGACATTATTCGCATCCGAGAACGTGTAATAACGTTGCTCAATACTCAGCTCTGCTTTCCTACTAAAGAAAGATGTATAAGTGGGTACCTGTTAACACGTCTTACAATAAGACCTTAATTGTACTTACAGTGAAATTTCTCTTATGAACAATTTTTTTTTGACATTTTTATATGCTGTAGAAACTAAATATAATTAATAATATACATTCAAGAAATATGAGATATTTTAAAGGTTTAATGTCATTTTTATATGTTGTACAAAGTAAATATAATTAATAATATACTTTCAAGAAAGATGAGATATTTTACAGGTTTAATGTCATTTTTACATGTTGTACAATCTAAATATAATTAATAATATACTTTCAAGAAATATGAGATATTTTAAAGGTTTAATGTCATTTTTGTATGTTGTACAAACTAAATATAATTAATAATATACTTTCAAGAAATATGAGATATTTTAAAGGTTTAATGTCATTTTTATATGTTGTACAAACTAAATATAATTAATAATATACTTTCAAGAAATATGAGATATTTTAAATGTTTAATGTCATTTTTATATGTTGTACAAACTAAATATAATTAATAATATACTTTCAAGAAATATGAGATATTTTAAAGGTTTAATGTCATTTTTATATGTTGTACAAACTAAATATAATTAATAATATACTTTCAAGAAATATGAGATATTTTAAAGGTTTAATGTCATTTTTATATGTTGTACAAACTAAATATAATTAATAATATACTTTCAAGAAATATGAGATATTTTGAAGGCTTAATGTCATTTTTATATGTTGTACAAACTAAATATAATTAATAATACACTTTCAAGAAATATGAGATATTTTAAAGGCTTAATGTCATTTTTATATGTTGTACAAACTAAATATACTTTTAAGGAATATGAGATATTTTAAAAGTGTGATACCATTTTTATATGTCGTAAAAACTAAATATAATTAATAATATACTTTCAAGAAATATGAGATATTTTGAAGGCTTAATGTCATTTTTATATGTTGTACAAACTAAACATAATTAATAATATACTTTCAAGAAATATGAGATATTTTAAAGGTTTAATGTCATTTTTATATGTTGTACAAACTAAATATAATTAATAATATACTTTCAAGAAATATGAGATATTTTGAAGGCTTAATGTCATTTTTATATGTTGTAGAAACTAATATAATTAATAATATACTTTCAAGAAATATGGGATATTCTAAATGTTTGATGTCATTTTTGCATGTTGTAGAAACTAAATATAACTAAAAATGTACTTTTGAGAAATGTGACATATTTTAAAGGTTTGCTGTCAATATTATCTACCTTTTTAGGTCTTGAAAAAACGAAAGAGAGGCGAGAGAAATTTTAAATCGGTTACGATTTAAGAACACGATTAAATGACGTACTAAAAAGGCTATTGAGAAATAAATTAAGGAAATATTTTCGTCCATTTCTCAGAATCGTAACAAAGATTCTGTCAGGTTTATAATATCGTAAAGCGTTTGTATTAATGTCTTGTACCTATAATTATGTAAATTTACATTTGTTTTTTTTTTTTAAATATTTCCCTTAATGGTTAAACTGAATTAATAACTATAAAGTTAATTATTAATATATGTTTACATATATATATTTTTTTTAATTATTGAAGTAAATATTAACAAATCTCAAATAAAATATAAAACCGAAAATAAAAAGGTAACGGTCGCATCTGAAACTCGAACCCAGGACCCAGGAAAATAATCTGTCGTGAAATCTTTTTATGATTCCTGGGATAGCTAGGAAATATAAAACAATTCAACCGACAGAGGTAACCCTATATCTAATTAGAACCATAAAACATCATGGCAAGTTTCCCCCAATTTGTTCGTTACTGGAATATTGTCTATAACCAACGTCAATAACGAAAGGCCAGAGGGCACAATATAACTCGTCGATGAACTCATCTTTTACAGAACGTCAAACTTAACTTTGTAGTCGGTGGCGTCGCAAGTGTAGAATTTGTAGATACAAAAAATATAAAAATAGTTCGTTCGTTCTCTGATTACTCCTTTGGCTGATTTGGAATTTTAAATGAACCTGCGCTAATAGTTATCGTTGTCTCTGTCCAACACTGTAGAGCTCAACTCACTGTAGAGTGGGAAAGGGAATTACATTTTTCCGCGGTCACTTCTTGTGCGATAACTGCTTAAATGAAACGATTGCCGATATTATTAGCGAAGCATGAATTCGATATACCCACAGGAAAATCATTTTGTAGAGTGCGCGTTTGAATGTATTTGTGCACATCGATAGTCGTTCAAATTGGTTTAAAACACCACTATACAAGCAAGAATCTCTTTAAAATATACACAAATATTTTCAAATTAATTTTCGTCATATAAAATTAACATTCAGAGATAAATATATGGTATTTTATTTAATTAATGATTCGTGTATCATAAGCAGATATGTTATTTTTAAAAATCTT
This sequence comes from Halesus radiatus, assembly GCA_022606495.2. Taxonomy (NCBI): domain Eukaryota; kingdom Metazoa; phylum Arthropoda; class Insecta; order Trichoptera; family Limnephilidae; genus Halesus; species Halesus radiatus. The sequence continues at coordinate 18,188 of JAHDVE020012084.1, forward strand.
TATGGCTGTTTTCATTTAGATAAAATATTATTTAATTTTTTAAATATATAGGTAATCTTTATTATCCATTTACATACATTGGATTCTTGCGCAGTCTAACTAAATCTAATAATTTGTTATTTTACCGTTGAAAATAATCTTAATTAATTGTGTTTTTTATCATTTGAAACTGATAGACATCCTGAGATCGGTGAAATAAAAATAGTACAACCCATTTGATAAAAATACTACAACCTTGCTCGAGATGTGTAACGTGTAGGTGTTTATTTGCATTAGAAGTGGACGGATATTCCGCACGGCTCACACGGGCTTTACGTAGTATCGAGTATGGGAAAAGCGCATGACGCTGTCGGGAGGCTTGCTCGCCGGGAGGTTAGCGCTGGCGGCTGCGGCTCTCGGAGGCTCGGAGGCTCGGAGGACCGGGCGGCAGGCGCAGGCGACAGCCAGGCAGGCAGGTCGCTCAGTCCGCTCAGTACCGCCCGAGCGCTCGGCCCGATGCTTGCGCCGTTAACACTTTCCCGCCAATATCCACGTCACTTTGACAGCGGCCCGCGTCACTCTGACAGCCGGTTTGTTTCCGAGATGTGTTGTCTTCTAAGAATCGAGTAATTGACTCACCGATCCGATATTACGATTCAGCGGTGCTCGTCGGAATTTAAATATAGACAAATTATTATTATTGTGATTCGATCCGATCAACATCGTGTGAATAACTTTCCGTGTTACCATTAGCGGGTACAGTTAACTTATGTGAGTGACATATTATTATTGACGAGTGACAAAACGGTGAGGTATTTTCAGTGACGTATTCCCCTTGTAGATGTAAATCTTTTGTTGCCGTTTTAGTCATCGATGGACGTTTGAAAACAACGAATCATTGGAACTTCTGACTTTTAAACACTTGAATAAATACATTTACTCAATACCAATAAGCGCAATAATAAAACAATTAAATAACTAGTTCGATGACGTCAATCTGATTGATTCATAAATATTGTGAAGCCAATTATAAATATAAGGGTATTTATTACAATCGTTCATCTTGTAGCATTTCCTTAACGTATATAACCAGTACCATTGTGTATCACATTATTGATAGAATTGTTGTACAGATTAATTTGATCCACAACGCATAAAGGGCCAAAGTAAACAAAGCGCAACTATGTAATTTCAACAGAAACTTCACCTCTCTGGAAACAGGACAATCTTCGTCGCCCATTCCGAGAATTGTCTCGGTCTCGACCCTGAAGTTAGCACCAATATTAATATGATGAAGCCTTCGTAGACATTATCCTAACCAATTCTAAGTTTTTTGTTATACACAGCGGTTCAATAAAAACCAATGCTTTGCAAAATTAGCATATCATGGAAAATTAGATAAGTACGCTTACTAAACGTCCAAAATTTCCAAACCTAATGTAATTTTACAGGAAAATGTATCATGAGAAGCACTCGCATGAAGTCTTTCAGTTCTTAATTGTTTTTTTAGGTGCTTACGTACATAAGCATCAACAACAATCCGTAGATACCTATTTGTAAAATATTCTGAAGCATGTAACTGAAAAATATACTTAGGTATTAATAAATTCACCTATAATGTTACACTTCTCTTATATCATTCATTTTCATCAGAGTAAAAATTGTAATTTGCATTGTTTTCGACTTTTACAGTTACTCGTACGTGAATATTAATTTTAAAATCCCTGTTAATTTTCCCAAAAAACGGATGTGAGGTTTAAAACTTAAGGTTTATTTTGAACCACTGTGTGTGTAGTTACCTATATTATCATAGACTAAAAAATATTCAGAAAAAACTTTATTAGATACTATCAAATTTCAATTAATATAAAAAAATCTTGACGGAACTTAAAACTTAAAAAACGAGCCAGGCGTTGTGGCGCTTGACTCAATACTTATGTTCAGCAAGTAAAACTAACGACCTAGTACAAAAGTACCTAATATTTAGTATAATATAGCAATGAATATGTTCAATATCAAAAGTAGTAATATTCAAATTTTTCTAACCTACAACTTGACATTTGCGTTACATTTTTTTTTTTAAATCCGTACATTTATTTGTATTCACAAAATCTGCCCCCAATTTCAGAGTCCAGTCTGGCAATCTGCACTAATAACCAGTTTTTCATTTGTAGCATAGACAGCTGTAAATAATAGATTTTTCATCAATACACCGACAATTAGGTAGAAATTTTTATTTATTTATTGTTCCTTCATATTTAAAACGAATTGTTTTACGATACAATTTTTAACCTCTCTGGGACTAAGCCTATGTTGAACCTGTATTTGACTAGTTTTCAATATCAGTTTATCGTATCTTTCTCTGATACGGCGTAAATAATCTTCCTCCCTACCGAGAGTTGGATCGAGTTACGCCCCGACCTCCTCTGGGTGTTTTTATCTCGCTGGTAATACAATGCTCTTACGAAACCCACGGCGAGAGACACTGTGTCACAATATTTATGTCACCTCATAGTGCTCAGATTGCGTTCGGAATATTCATGTTCATAAAGCAGCACTTGGGTAATTTGCCATGTACCACATTAATCCAAGAGATCAGCCACTATTCCAACGTCAAATCTCTTATATCCCCGAACAATAATATAATAATAATTTCGTACAGTTTACAGCTTTCTGGATGAGAATAAAGTGCTCCTCTATCAACATTAATCGAGGGAAATAACCTACCATAAGTTAGTTTATTAATCGAGGAAAATAACCTACCATAAGTTAGTTTATTCATCAAATTTTGAGAAATTATTACATGGATAAAAAATTATTTGATGTGTGAGTTTTTAATCAGTGTTTTGATAGTTACAAAAATAAAACACTTATTCAGCTTTTCATGCATGCATAAACGGTAAAATTATTTTTGTTATTAAAAATTTTTCCTATGATTCTCCTAGATATTCCTGAATAGGTGGTCAATATATATGGAGGGAGTAAATGTTATAAGAAAAGTTCTTATTTAAATTGGTGGACTCTCACCTGGGCCGTACTGAGATTACTCCCGAAGTAGGTGCAAATTTACAACAGTTAAATTTATTTAATATCTTAAAAAAGCGCATAGTTTTAGTAAATTAAAACCGGCGACCCCTGGTCTAAATTGCAATACCTACAATATCATTCCAAATAGTAGTTAAGTAAGTACTGGAAATTTATATGACTTTCCTCGTAAATAATCTATGTCTCTCTTGCATCATCTCTAAAATATTTTTGGAAAAGAATATGCATTCCGAATTAATTGCGTTCCAGAAAACGTTTATAAGGAAGCAATATCAGTAATTTACTTTTTTTTTTAAATAACACACTTACGTAGAATGCGTTTTTAACGGCGATCTGAGATTGTATGAAGTATGTATGTAGATATTTCGGGAGTCAGTGGCCCCAATCATGTCAATTATCTCTCAAATATTCACCCATCATTGCAATCAATGCATGATGCTCCAGCAGCCCGGCAGTCCAGCACTGGTAGCAATCCACTGCCAGTGGCCAGGCTTATTGCCAGTACCCATTAATGTAGCCAGAACTATAAACTGTGCTAGCAGCTATTAGGTACCGCCGATAATTGCGGCGAGGGTAGAATATTTGATTCTTCGGATTATAGCGTTTACGTTTAGGCCACTATCGACGCAATCAAACTAATTGTTTTCCCGAATCGACATGTGCCATTTATCATTTGATATTATTATGTAATTTTATCATGAAAGATAAATTCGTAGGACCTCTGTAATGAAATACACTTTGAGAATATGGGACACGCATGTGGATGAAATTACAAGTCGGAAACGCCCCAGGAAGACACTCAATTGAAATAAATTTACCAGTCTGTGGCTGAGTTGGCATCGCGTCTGGGTCCCACCCGGGCGTCGCAAGTTCAATTCCTCGGCTGGCTAAGTCCTCCATCACGACGCGAGCCACATCTTTTGCTTACTGTGATGGTAGTAGGAGATTTTTAAATGATATCCGTTTATTCGTCACCTGGGAATATTTGTCTTTCATTTAGAAAAAAAAAACTGTTTGTTCAATTGATTTATAATCACTTTGTGGCGTCATTATTAATAAATTATTAATGAAATATTTGTATATCACTTTTTGAATATATAAATATCTTCTTGTTTCAGAAGCAAATCTTCCTTCATCGTACTAAACAGTATATTTTTATCCTGATGAGGGGAGCTTTGCTTCCGAAACATCTAGATATTTATATATTTAAAAAGTTGTGTACACAAAGTATTAATTTAAAAAATTACTTGAATCGGGTGAGGTCAATAATCAGTAAAATAGAAGAATTCGCTGTGAAACGATATATAAATATAAATTAAGGAAGTGTGTAAAAAGTCGTGTTACATTCCATTCTCTACGTTTACCCTCTGTGGTAGTTTAAAACTTTTCATGTTGTCAGTAATTTCTGATAATTATGTTTATTGCACCATTATATTTTACTGGTTGCAGTTGTTTATTTGAAATCAAGGAATTCGTGAGATTTCATCGATACTATTTTTATTTTTAGGACCGACTATAACTGAAAGAAACGTGAGTGAATCGCTTCGAGCTAAGACTGGAAACCGGCAATAAACTGAACATCATTAAAAATTAGTTTGTGAGCTAAATCTGATCTCGAATCTCTTAAAATAGCTTTTGTGTAACTCTTGAAACTTTTCGCGAGATTAAACTGAAACTCACTGAAAACTGATAGTGTAATAAAGTTTTAAATAATTACAAGTGTGCCTGGAGGCTGGCAGTGAGTTAGCCAAGTAACAGTGGTCCGGTACGAGGGCGGCGGCGGCAGTTCCGGTCCCGCGACGGTGCCCCCGTGCGGTGCCCCGGCCCCCATGCACCTGCCGGGTGCGGGCTGCGGGCGCGCGCCTCCCTCCCCGCCCTCGAGCCCGCCCGGCCCCATGGAGCACCAGGGGGGCTCGCCGCCCTCGCACGACCTGTGGTGGACTGAAGGGCTCATCTGTGAGGCGCAGCAGGAGCACCCTAACGAGTTAGGTAAATAATGTACTTACTTTCATTCATTTTTTTGGAAACACAATCAATATTTTGAATTATCATAGTATTACTATTTATTATTTTCTGTTGACTGCACTGAATATATAAATCGATACAAGTATGTTTTGGGTGGGTCTGTGTGCCCGAATTAAAGGCACTTTTAACCTACTTCGGGTGAAATTGATCAAACATTTGTGGGGATGTAATTCAAAGTTGGGTACCTCCATTTTCTCACTTTTTCAGAAGAGACAATGACTTTAATCTTGTAAAACAAGAAACTCTTATATTTATTTTGTTTCCCGTTTTTGCAATTAATTAACTTATATTCGAAATAGTTCTTATTGACAAGAAATAGATTAAGTAATCAATCAAATAAATGTGACATATTTTGACGTTGAAATATGAACTTGGTAGCCACCACTGATCTGGAGCCCCAAAAATACCTTATAAAAACCCTTGATTCTGTGCAGAAACGGGCGGTTCGTTTGATGAATAGATTCGCATGTCTCATATCGGATAGCAATATTTGGAGCACAGGCGTCAGATTGGAATGCTGTCCTTATTCTACCGGTATTTTAATGGAAGACGCTCTGAGGACCTAGCGTCATTGATTCCTTCGGTACCGGTGCATAGTCGGAAAACACGCCAACCGCACACCCAACATGTGTACACGGTTAACATTTGTCACATGAGAAAGAGTCATTTCTACAATTCGTTCTTGAATTCAATAGGCCGACCGTGGAATGATTTACCGGCCTCTGTGTTTCTTTCCTCCTATAATATGTGTCTCTTCAAGACCCATGTTCACTCCTCCATCTCCTCAAAAAGGCCAAACACACAGATGATAGGCCCTGAGGGAAAATATTTTCCTCGTGGCCTCCTGTGTGGAGTAAATATAAAAATTAATTTTAAAAAAAAATTATAAATATAAAAATGAACCGGTTGTAGTTACTTGATAATGATAGAAATAGATTCAGCGCCCTCAAATTCGTACAAAATTACATGTACCTCATTTTCGTCAATTTTGAAGATATTCAACATTGAATTACAGCCCTTAATTTTCACACATTTAGATCCTTTCTTGTGCCGAAACATTTTCATCAACTTGTCTGGGGCCTAGGAGTTTTTGTTCAATGGGCTATTTTTACAATGTTGACTTCCTATAACTACCTAGAAGTAGTAGTACTAAGGAGAAAGCTAGAAAATAATTATAAATTATTACAGTTAAAATCACCATCTTGCGACTTACGCCTCTTACCAACTTGGCAAAGGAAACCCGTCGGAAACTCCGAGTTCAAATCCCGGTGGCATCTAATTATTTTTACTTTTCCGTGTGTTTGTTTTTCTAATGCGTATTGTTTGAATATTATTAATGCCCTTTATGCTCAAATTATATTCATCATGATTTGCTGTGATCGTTGTAAATAATGTATTCGTTCTTTAATAATAAATGTTCCATTTTCCCGTAAATATTAATGTATTTAAATTACATATTTATACAGATTACTAATAATGATCATGATGTCATTTGAAATGGTCAATTCGAAGAAAATGTTATATCAAAGAATTTATATTTCGTTATCGTGTGAGATGTCCTCATATCCTCAATATTGAGACATAAAATTAATGCGAATTAAAAAATAAAAAAAAGTCAAATATATGGGAAAATTCCCCTTATCAGTTAATTTGGTTTATAATGTCTTATTATTATATATATATTTATATATTAATAATAAGATTATATATTAATATTAATTAATATTATATATATTATATTTATTGATTTGGTTTAGTTGACCACTTTTTTGGTTAGTTTTGTTGTAAGCCTAGAAAAAAAAAACATTATCAGACCTTATAAAAAATGTTTAAAGTGCAAAATCTCCTTTTTACGAACCCTTTTTCGGATTTTTTCATATTGTTCATTGTGAAAAAATAAGTTTTTAGAATGTGACCGATAAACTTTTTTAATATTTACGCTTGAGCTGTACAAAATAAAATATTTTGATGATTTTTTTTTGTTGCTGCATAAATCGAAAGATGCGGCCGGTGTTGAGCGGGAATTTCAACCTTGTCGCCACCTGCAGAAGGAGCGCGTGATTTCATTCAAATTTTAGGAAGTGGATCCTCTTAATTACAGAAAAATCACAGGATGTAACTTGACTTGACAGGATTGTCTGCCTGTACATAAAATTAATAACATGTATATTTTAACGCGGCATCACATTCATTTGCCAAATACATTTTACATAGAGTTTAGTATTACAGGTCGATGAACTGGTGAATTCAATTTGTTAACCATAAGTTGTATTAATAGTTTGTCTATAGTTAGTGATAAGATAGAGCATTAGAAAAAAAAATCAACAGCTCCCTTGGGGTGATTTTTGATAAAAACAGTGCTATACAAATCATCGTAGTACTATTATTATAAATACGCAGAAATTAAGGCACTATAGGATCAAAAAATTTAACGCATTTCAAATACTTACTGTAGGTAGGTACTTTATCGCTTGTCTGTATTTGAATTAGAATTCGAATTTTGAAAATGTCGCATTTGTACAGATAAAGCAGAATAATGGAATTCTTGCTTGTGCAGTGGTTTACTGTATCATAAGAGTACTGCGGGATAAGAAGGGACGGTGGGCGAGTGTTCCAAACTTGTTTGAACCTCTATCAGTGTGCACAAATACATTCATACGTGCGCGCTTTAAAATGATTTGCCTGTACTTACGTAGGTACATACGTACAAGCAAATTATATATTTTTTAATAATGGAACTAGGCAAGTCTTCCTTTAAGTAGAGTTTATTAATAACGACTTCGGTAGTGCCAGTTAAAGAGATTATTATAAGTGAATGTTGTAAAAAAAAAAACTTTTTTCACAGTTTAACTTCACTGAAATTGACTCTAACTTAACAGAGTGATAAGTCGCTATATGCAATAAAACTTTGTAAGCAGAATCGTTATAAACGAGTTTGACTGTAATATTTGTGCAAAACACTATCATCGAGCTAAAACCCTGTCACTTCCACCAGTTACCGTTAGACCAGAATTTTGTTGTTTTTCCATCATCATCAGTAAATATTAGTTAACCGTCACCATCTAAATCTTAGCAAGTTTAGCTAAGCACCGTCCAGCGCCTGAAGTAATGATCCATTAAACCGCACTCGGTGCTCACTACACTTGCTACCAATCAGGTGGCTAGCGTTTAGAATTCGCCGATCGTAAATTAATATAAAATAATCGGATGAGCTCGGTCTGGTGCAATATAATATCGTAATTAATTTATACTACAAAAAATACGCAAACTGCTTCGTTAGCGTAACTGTTCCGTCTTGTGGGCGTTATTTATTGCTTCGAACCGCTTTTATTTCTACAAAACCTTATAAAATTCAAGCTTAAATTCTTATTGATTATTGGTCTTGCTATAGCCAAAATCGGGTCGTTAATAATGTGTATTATTTTTTTTAATAATTTAATGTAGGTATCTTCCTAATAATAAGAGTCGTGGCGTGACTTTTTCTCGTTTAATTGTAGACAGTCCCATTTAAAATGAGATTAATTGCGTGATGTTTATTAATTACAATAAAATATTTTCAGCACACTTTAATTTTTCATAATTTGTTTATTATTTTAATATTTCTATTTTTCCAACTGTTAATACATAATAGAATTCCATTGTAATGATTGAATAAATAAAATAAAAACACTTACAATTAATGCTTAAACTTAAGGGTTTATATGCAATTTTGGGTTTCAGGGATAACAAACCATGATTTTACTTAGATTATCTTTTTCAGTATTGTTATAGCATAATAATAATAATAATAATCGGATGATTTTTATAGCGCCGTTTTTGTGAAAAATCACCTCAAGGGCGCTGAATTCAAAAGTATCATTTAAGTCACGTTTTGTAAAATCATGGTATAACAATACTGAAAAATATAATCGAAGTAAAATCATGGTTTGTTTCCCCTGACACCCAAAATTGTTTATAAGCCATAGTTTAAGTATTAATTGTACCAGTCTGAAGATAGCCGTCACAGGCTGAAACCGGTCACGGTCAAAAATAAAAGTGGAATGAAGTTAAAAAGTATATTTTATTTAATCAATATAATTTTAATCATACAAACTACTAAATTGGGAACACCACGAAAAAATATTGCTTAATAAATTATGTTTTAATTAAATTATTGTTTTTTTTTTTAGTTAAATTAAATTAAGGTTAGTTATTTTTAATAAAAAATTTCTAACGAAGATATTTAACACTTGCCGAAGATAAATCTCACATTAAATTCACCATAATCACGAAATTCAGCATCACTGTCTGAAGATGACTTTAAATAATCTTTCATTTTCTGCCTTATCCTACCGAAGTATCGCCAGACAGGAAATTAATAAAACGGTAAACACATAAAATGTCGTATGCGATGGATTTCTACAGAGTTGCAGTGAGGGGATAGATCATAGTCTTCGCTGAAAGCTTTTTATTCATTCCAAGAAGATTTATCAATTGATTTATACATAATTATTTATCATTCAAGTTGACAGTAAATTACCTCATTCTTCATTACGACAATTGAAAACAGTTACCGCCTGATTAATTTATGTGCAAGATACAGTTGTAACAGCTTTTAACCCCTAGGCCTAGGCAGCGAGTCCGTGGCTTGATCGATTGTTAATTTTGTTCGTTTGAGGGCAAATCTTATTATTTGATTTCAATCATTTTTCGTGTGCTGGGACTCGATTCCTTTTCTACGGTGGAATCCAGTGAGGCGTGCCGCATCCCCCACAGCTGACTCTGACCCTTCAAGCGGAGTTTCCGTCATTCCTCGCTAGTCCGTCCACCCGCTCTGTGTCCTCAGTGCCCTAGGGTCATAGTGTTACATTATAGTACTTGTGTGCACGCTTTCATCTTTCATAGCTTTCGTCTTTCATTCATCCATCCTCATACACCATGCAGCGCAATCCTACAGGTGTACTTCTTTTCAAGTGGGATTTCTTCCTGAATCTCTGCAACTACCCTAAGTCCTGTATTTTCCCCCTCCTTGAAGATATCCGCATATAGAATAAAAAATCTACGCTTCTACTGGCCGAAACCATACTTCGATTTTAGGTAATCCTGCCGCATTCAAGCTATCGGGAAAATCGGGTATCATTTCGCCATTGCTACCTGAGCACCTCCTTGTCACAATGAACATGGTGATGGTTGATTCAGTAACTTAAAGCTTTCAGAACCTCTCTGCTCTCGCATTTGTTCATAGCATAATTTTGGCCAACCAAATTGAAGCCAAGTGTATGATTCCATGCTTTCTGTCTCGTTGCAATTCTGCTTTCACAATCGTTTGCCCTTAGGTGATAGTTTTGTCCTTGCTTCTACCATACCCTCAACAATTTTATGAATAATATCGCATTTAGGTTCTTTTCTATCTGTGAATTTATTCTTAAAATTTACTTACTTTCTTTAGCATTCCATGACATAAGATTTTTCGTTAATCCCATTGAGAGATTTAGTTTTTTTTCACACTAAACAACTTCCAAATCCATTTCCGACGCCGGCACCCTTTCGCAACCCGTAACATCTGCAGATATTTAACTTTCAAATTCGAATTATTTTGGAAAGTCTCGTTTATTTTAAAAATAAGTTTTTATTTATATCCACCACCGAAAGCTTCATTGCAACCTCTGTTAACGACGTGTTTATCGTAAATAGATATTGCAACAGAACTTTCCGCATAGGGCCGAAGCTCTATAATGTGCCCCCGGGGGAAAAGGTTTCACAAAAAAGGTCACATAGGTAAATTAAACAAATGGCGATTTGGCACAAAAGCATGCCAAATGTCGCCTAACTACGACCAAACTGAATGGACTATCAAAGCGGGAGAGCCAATGAAAATTATGTATTTGGTGTGTAGGTAGAATTAATTGGGACGCCGCTGCGCGTAGATGCGATTTGCTGTAGTATGGGTGAACGAAATTGGAAACACACTAATCTCCCCTGTTTCTAATATCTGTGATTATAAATATCCAAGTAATATAATTATTTGAATGTTCACAGTGAGAACGGGCAGCCCCTACTTCCTATGCTCCGTGCTGCCCAACCACTGGCGCTCCAACAAGACGCTGCCCGTGGCCTTCAAGGTGGTTGCGCTGGGAGACGTCGGAGACGGGACGGAGGTGACGGTGCGCGCCGGGAACGACGAGAACTACTGCGCCGAGCTGAGGAACTCCACCGCTGTCATGAAGAACCAAGTGGCCAAATTCAACGATCTGAGATTCGTCGGCCGCAGTGGAAGAGGTCAATATTTTAATTAACTCTTATATTATTTACCATTCTCCATATTATGTACAATTAGTCAAAGAGTCATTAAAAAGGTATCAATTTGATCATCATAAAAGAATATTTTTAATATTGCCGGGGCCGGGATTTGGAGACCTGGATCTTTAGTTAACCGAACCAATACTCATATAAAGCGTTCAGCATAAGAACGGATCTCCACAGGTTGGCCGCGGAATGATTCACAAGTTTTATGTTTCCTCCCTACAACAACAAAAATTAAATACGCCGAGATGTATACGAGTACATACTTTTTTTTAAACCACAAAATTTTGCAATTAGTTACTATTTCAATGAAGTTATTAACACATTATTCAAACCTAGCAATAAACGTGACAACACCTGCTCAGACAAAAAAATATAATATATTTTTTAAACCACAAATGTTTTCAATTGGTTACTTTATCAGTGTAGTTATTAACACATTATTCAAACCTAGCAATAAACGTGACAACACCTGCTCAGACACATAAAATGTAATATAATGTTTAAACAAAGTGCATATTTTGCACTGGGCCGGGAATCCAACCAGCAATCTCCCGACTCAAACGAAGTGTGTGGACCAATACACTACGAAAGGTATGATAAATGAGCAAACATTTTCATGTCTTTAAATTCATAAAATGCCTATATAGTTGCCGGAGAAATCACAGATAATGATTTTTTTTTTTTATATGAATACTGCACAAGAGTCCCAAACTGCTCCCAACCGTCTGGAGCCAGTGGGACTATGGCATTCCCTATTGGGAAATGTTGTGAGACTGAAGGTATTGGGGAAGAGAACGAGAAGGGGAGAGGGTGGTGGCGAAAAGGGGAAATACCTGGCTATTCAGATCTGGTCACCAAACACGGCTAAAAGCCATTTCAAGCAACGTTTCAATTCTGAATGGTGGTCTTTCACCAGGGCGATACTGAGAGTATCTTCCACTCTGGAACGTGCGCAAATATACTGATAGAGTGGATATGTATATATACTGGGTGTATCAGCACGTACCCAACAAACTTTAACGATTGATTCCTTAGCTTATTTGAAGTAAAACATGTAGATGTCATTGAGATTGATATGACAAACAACTCATTTTTCTCCGGAGAATAAAATTTCATTTACAATTTTTACTCCAAATAATAATAATAATCAAAGTTAATTTCTTTAGCGCAGTTTTGTGAAGGTTCACCTCAAGTGCGCTTTACACTAACCTAACCTAATATAATTGTTAAATAACATAGATATACTACATAGTATATCTGTTATTATAGTATATATATTTATTTTTTATAAAAGAAATACAAATATTCCCTGGTTACGAATAACCTGACAATATTTGAAAATCTCCTACTACCATCACAGCAAGCGGAAGATGTCGCTCGTGTCGTAATGGAGGACTTAGCCAGCCGAGAAATTAAACTCACGATGCCTGGGTGAGACCCAAATGAGATGCCAACTCAGCCACTGACCGGTCAAAAATTAAGACTATGACATAAAATACTCATTAGCGGTAGACTCACTTACATGCACAATTTAGAATAAACTAGGGGTATGAATAACCAAATGTAAAGTACAAATAGCAATAAAATCTACACAAAATAAACTAACCTAATATAATTATAAAATAATATATACGTTACATGCATGCAAATTAAAAGCACAATTTAAAATATTCACGAGTAGCAGACTCACTTAGATGAACATTTTAGCTATTATAATATAACAATTTAGAAGCTAAGGGTGTAAATAATCAAATATAAAGTAGGTACAGAAATCAACAGAGGAAGAGAATATTATATGACATGATGTACATGGTTTTTTCACTAGATACTAAGGACACTGAATAAGAAGGAGGAGAAAACCGCAACTAAATAAGCTATGAAGAAGAAATTTACGTACATGAAGTTATGTTTTATATTGGATAGAATTTTTTGAACAATTTAATTTTTAAGACCTGTTTGAACTCTGCTAAATTCTAGATATTAGCAATATTTGGGAGAAGCTTATTCCATAAGCTCGGGAATCACTGGTTGTAGTTTATCAGGTACGTGCTTATACTCGTACACCTGTATAATCTTTAACGTATTTTTATTGCATCTAAAACGCCGAAAAAAGTATAAAATTTATTATAGGATTTTCGATGTACCGATATCAAATACACGCCGGTGCATTCGTGTAGAACGGTGGTCGGGTATGGGTATCGGTAACTAATTTCATCCATACTAATTATGTTTCCATCAAATTCGAATTCATCAGAAACAATTTCAAATTGGAAATATCTCTAAAACAAATTTATCCCGGTGACGCGGTACTGGGACTCGTGGGTGGGGGTGGAGGGTTTCTCGGGTGAGGGGTGGGTGGCAGGGGGGTTGCAGGGGGCCGCGGGAGGCCACGGGGGCATGTCACCAGCAGCGCCCGCGCTTATTACCACCATAATTACGGCAACAGTGCAGGTGCGCACATAATGTGTCTAATTTTCAGTTTTCCCAACGAAATGTCGCATCGGGAAAGTGCAGCACGAATGCAAATAGCGAACGATGAAATCAAATAATAATAATAATAATGATTGGACTGATTTAGAATTTGTTAAGTGTGTTTCCGATGCAGTGCTGCCAGTATTGTGATGATAATAATGGTAAATATGCACATCTGTTTCGAGGACTCGTCGAATATTATTATTTCTGCTAGGTACTTACCGGTACTTTAGTGATTTGGACATTATTGTTTTTTTATATGAATACCACGAAAAAGTCCAAACTGCTCCACGCTAACCGGAGCCAGTGAAACTATGACATCCCCAATTGGGGTATGTTGTAAGGCTGATGGGTATTGTGAGGATAAGGAGGTGGGGAAGTGTGTAAGGTGGGGAAGTACCTGGCTAAAGCCAATAAAAGCAACGTTTCTATTCTGAATGGTTGTATTTCACCAGAGCGATACTGAGAGTATCTACCACACTAGAACGTGCCGCAAGTATACTATGTATTTTTGTATATGAATTAAATATGAAACAACACAATTTTGATTAAATAAACTTTACTTGCCGACTCCGAGATTCGAGCCCGAAAATGTTGTACCCTTAGCCAAGGAAAGATCCTCAACTAGCACGGGTAAGAACCCCTCGACCACGGAGACCGTCAAAATGACATGTAAATAAATTAAATATCAACATAAGTACTTACCCAAAATTTGTCAACGATCAAAATTTATTTAGTTATATTCCTTTAACCTATACTAATATTATGGTAAATTAACTGTTGATAAAATTTCACCACGAAACAACAATTTCGATAAGGAAACGATTCGGAGAAAAATCTTTAGAAAATTTGTTTTCCTGTTACACTCAATACCATGTCATATTCAATACCAGTGCAATTTAGGTCCCAGGGTAATTCATACCAAGAATATGGGCGGAGTACGTTAAATTCCCCCTCCTAAAAAAAATAAAATAATAATAATAATAAAAAAATAAAAAATGTTCTAAACATTCCCACGAGAAGGCTCTACCAGTTTGTTAGATGCCTTGACCGACCTTAGCTTTTGGTTGGGTGACATAATCAAGAACTATATTTTTAGGGGATTTTAATGTATACCAAGTTTAGATTATTGAATCATGTCGTCTGTTTGATGTAACCCGAGTAAATTGATGTTATTCTGCATCCAACAAATTAGATATTTTAAAACAGATCCAATGTGAGACCTCATCAGTAAATTACACAATTTAAAAATGTCTGTATACTCGTACATCCACTTCGCATGAATCTCATAATTCCAAAACATAGTACCAAAACCGCTGCGTGGCTGTAATTATAAAGTCTACATTCTGCACGGTGAAAAAAATTGTGTCAGATCAACCGTCATCATATCATTTCGACTACAATAATACCGGCATGTTCCTAGTTTGGTAGTTAAAAATAATATTATCTCTGTATTAAAACTAATAAATAAAATTAAATAAATTTAAAAATGATGTACGATGTGAATTAAATAGGAACTAGCACAGAACCCTGCGGCATACCGCAGCTTTATGGAAAATCAATTGGCTTCTGAAAGCTGTTGGCAAACATCTCAGCTTAAAGTTGTTATTTACTGTATCAAATGCAGTACTAATCTCCACAGTAATGATATATGAATGCCGGAAAATTTTATCTAAATCATCCCCTTTTTCATCGGTGGAGCTCTCATTCCAGGTTGTATATTTCTAATATACTTCCATTATATTGCAACACGCTCTTCCCAAGGCTTCAATGTGGGCATACAAAAGGAATCTCGACACGCACGCCCACACACACACGACAAGATTTCCAACAAAGTCCAAATGCCCAATGACTGTCAGCAATCAAACGCTTCACAATCAAAGTTACCACACTCTTTCACTTCCCAGAGTTCGCTGTTCGCTGTCGGCACTCGGCGGCTGCCATGATTTATATCACAATAATGCTTGTAACGAGTGGATCTCGTGAATTTTTCTCGTTCCCTAACGAATCTCAAGCTCACATGTGCGTTCCTATGATATATTTTTCTTTTATGTTGGCATATTTTAATTTTCAAACCGCATGTCGCGGTTTTGGCGGGCACTGGAGACGGTTCGCCGTTTTGTAGCTCATTGTGTTGGCATCACGGCGAGGCGTCAATATTGCTAGGATACACATTTTATTTCCTCTGTACTTTCGAAATTTAACTGCATGACCGCAAATGATTATTTATTATTGAAAACGCTTCGTAAATACGTTCAAAGCTCAGCGTTATGACGCATAGAAATTAAAGAATGCTCTTAAAACAGCAATACAATGTTTCCATATTGGTGCCTTCATATGAGGCTGTAGGCAATATCCGAAGAGGTACTTACGTAACAACAATTACTAAACACTGAACACTATCTAATAAGAATTCTCCTGCGTACCTAAAATAATAGCAGTTAAACTGAAGTAAAATAAAAACATATATGGTTTTAGCAATCTGCCTGCATTCAGCATCTTCATGACCTGACGTGAACAGCGCGAACTGCGGTTGTGATTCGGTTCACCACACAACAAGCAGATGAACCCAGAGGTTACTGGGCTAAAGTAGAGTGGTCCAGATCGACCAACTTGGTGGCCGACGAAACCACTAGCTACTGATTCTAAACTAGCAGAAATTTCGTTCCTCTCCAACTTATTAGCAGGTACCTACTAATAGGTTCAAAATTGTTCGGTGTAAGAACAAATTAAAAAGTTTAAGTATTCCTACATATTTTCCTTCCCTTTCTACATTTACCTAAAAAATCACATTATTATAAAATATCTATCGTACTCTAAATATATTCTATCTCCTCATTTGATATAACAGAAAATAATACTTTTGCCCTACCTTCCATAAGTATCTAACAACTGTCGGGATTTAAAAATGCTTTCAAACAAACCTCTTTGATAAACTTAAAATTAAAAAAGCTTTAACGTTTTGAAGTACCTTCTTTATAATATGTTTGGTCTATTTCATCAAACAGCATCAACAAAATTTAAGCATTTGGGTGGGTCGTCCATTAATAAAGGACACGTGTCCTGCAATAGATCCCCTTTTGTTCTCGGACTTCATAACGATGTCTGATTAGTGATTACCTACCAGTGTTAACCCCTCGATTCGAAAATATTGTGCACTTTTATGTACCTATGTATATATATATACAAGTATTAATAAACGTTTTTTGTTTTATGTACTCAGTTTTCCTCTCAATAGATTTCAGTCATATTTATTTCATTATTTGTTTTTGTGTTTAATTCGTAGAACTCCATTTAATTTTTTTTTAAATTTAATGTAAATCAAATTTAATAATGTTTTTACTAAGTTCTGCAAGTATTTATAGTTTTTTATTATTGTGACAGTTGTTTCGGCGTTTAAGGCAATTTTCAAACTAAATGCCTTAATTAACAATTTTAAAATACGCAATAAACAAACTGGCCTTCTGACAGTTTTTTTAACAGATATGTATATTGATTTTTTTTTAAATAATTTTTTTGAATAAAATCAAATTAAATTATAAGTTATAAATGTTGTTATAAGATCTGCAAGTATTTTAGTTTCTTTAATTATTTTTACAGCTGTTTCGGCGTTCAAAGCCAAAGTCAAACGGTGGTTAGGCCACACTGAGGCGACTTACTTATATGATTTTATTTTCTGTCACCCAATTTTAACTTGGAAGGTGTTTAAAATGATTAATTACCGGTAAAACCGATTTAATTTGAAAATAATTATAATCATTCAAAATAATCTATTCTGTGAGGTACTAACACTTACGTGGTACTTACATGAATAAGATTATTAAATTTGATTTACTTAAAATTTAATTTTATGGAGTTCTAGCAATTAAACACAATAAAAGTAATCTATATATTAATACCGTAATTTCAACAACGGAGTTATTTATCAAAAAGCTCGATTTTGACTCCCTTATTCCCACATCTCGCACTGCGGTGCGGTCTATTACCGCGTGAACCGCATTTGGTGAAACGCGGACTACTTCAAACCACCTAAATCTCAATGCTGGGTAACTGAATCAAATTAGCCTCTTAAGTTTTATGAGATACTCAAAAAAGGGCTTATTATTTGTATTTGCTATAATTAAAAATATTCATTAAATTAAAATTAACGTACATTTTTCATTTCTTTAATTCGGGGGTTCTCGTAGCAGTAAAGAAGCTGATTTGATTCAGCCTCCATGGTCGAGGGGTAAGGCTCTCGACTACAAATCCGAAGGTCGCGAGTTCAAATCCCGGCGTGCGCAAGTAAATTTTATTTAATTAATTTGTGTTGTTTCACAATTAATTCATTTAAAAATAATATATAGTATATTTGCGCACGTTCCAGAGTGGAAGATACTCTCAGTATCGCCTTGATGAAAGACCACCATTCAAAATTGAAACGTTGCTTGAAATGGCTTTTAGCCGTGTTTGGTGAACCGATCTGAATAGCCAGGTATTCCCCCACCTTCCTCTTTCCCTTCTCCTTCCCCTCCCCAATAATTTAAGCCTCACAACATTCCCCAATTGGGAATGTCATCGTCTCAGTGGCTCGAGACGGTCGGGAGCAGTTGGGACTCTTGTGCGGTATTAATTTTAAAAAAAAATTAAAAAAGCGTCCCGGCCTCAGATCTAGGTGGTTTTCATATACTCGTATTTATGTTAAAATCTATAATACATTAATAAAAATAGAACAAATGCCCTGGTGAGTTATTCGAACACAATCAAATAGGTACCTACCTGCCTATATTTCTTATAACAAAGTTCCTACATACCCATACGTATGTACGTGTCTAGGAACTTTGGTATAAGAAATACAGGCAGGTACCTACTTGATTGTATTCGAATAACTAAAGAAATAACGCAGAACATCATAATTCATTTTTTCATGTTTTTTTTTTAAATTTATTTATTTGTAATTTTTGTCACTGAATTTGATTTGGATTTTTATTTATCTAACATCTAATACGTGTTTATTTCGATACATAAATTTCATAAATACGAAAAAATCGCTTTTCCGCATAATTATCTTCCTTGCAAAGTAATCATTCTGTGTTGGGTTATGTTTGGTTAGGTTAGATTAAGCTAGGTTAGGTTAAGTTGGGTATGTTTGGGTTAAATTAACTGAATTAAACTAATAATAATAATTTTGTTTAAAAATAATAATAGTATTATATCAGCCGGTGACGGCAACAGTGTTGCAAGTTAGAAAAAATGCGGATCGTCGAACTAATCCTACGACAATTGTTATTTTGCCTCGATACATAAAAAAATGGGAATAATAAATACAAATTAATCAAAAATATGAAATCGTAGGTATCAAATTATGATTTTAATTCAAGGAATAAAAACGAAAAATAATTTCAAATTACAGTTTACAAGTATTTAATAAAGAATTTGCTAATGATAGTAAATTTTATTTATCTCCGTCGGGTACAACGGGCACAGCGCTACACTGTTCAGTAGACTACAACCTTACAGTACATAACCTTAAGTATACTATACTATATTTTACTTTTTCTTCACACTACCTGCCCAATTATCTCAATTATTTGAAATAAAAAAACAATAAATTAATGTTACACTAATTATTTGCAAACATAAAATTGTGAATACTCTTATACATTTCGGAATATTAACGGGGAGAGGGACGTTGGAGATTTTTTATTTATTTTTTTTATTGTATAATATTAATTATATACAGTGGGAACTTATATAAGTATATAAGTATAAGTAGCTTGTCAGCAGGAGTTTATTTCAACAATATAATATAATACAACAATAAATTACAATCATCATACAAATGTAGGGCAAAATTATTATATTTAGGCCCATGCATCTTGTGATGTACATAAGTCGAAAAAAAAAATTAAAGAGAAAAAATAATGGTAAAAGCATTACAGTTTTGTTATTGAGATACTAGAGTCCAATCTTATAACACCGATTTAAATAATATTATAAAAATGCCAATATCATAAAAAATATCAAAATTATAAAAGTACCAATATTATAAAAGTATCAATATTATAAAAATATCAATATTATAAAAACATCAATACTTTTAAAAATATCAACATTATAAAAACATTAATATTACAAAAATATAACTATTACGTAAATATCAGAAATATCAAAGCATCTGTAAGTATTAAATAGATTAAGAAATAAAAATTTAAAAAATATATACATAAAACAGCAGTACAGGTTGGTTACAATGAGGATAGACTTAAATATAATAGTAACACCGTAACAGTAAATACACCAGATATCTAGGAGCTATACAACCAAGGAGACCGTCATATTTGTTACCATCAATACACAAGGTTACTTTCCAAAAGCCAACACTTTAACATCAGTGAGAATTTCATCATAGGACAATTGTTTTTAAATTCGTATGTCAATTTGTTAAATATAAATGGTACAATGTATTCAAGGGTTCGTTGACCATATTTATTTTGAAATATTGGCACTATCATTCCTATATTTTGTGTGAAACGTGTATTGTGTACATGATCCACCACTGCCTTATACGGACTTTCAGATATATGTTGCAATAGAATTTTATGCCACAAAAGACCACGAACAGGTAATACATTAATTGATTTGTACATGATATCAATGTCTCGCCTTTGCTTAAAAACTGTTTTACTTACTAGCAATTTTACCATGGCATTTTGAATCAGCTGTAAATGTTTTATGTTGGTCTTACAGGAGTGTCCCCAAGAAGTTATACCATACCTTATAGTCGATTCTGCTAGAGACAAATAAATTAGTTTCATAGTTTTTATAGGCACATATAATTTTACCTTGTGGAGTCTTCCTACAATGGCTCGAAGTCGCTTACAGAGGTTGGAAATTTGTACGTCCCATTTCATATTACAATCCACCGTAACACCTAGATACACGTACTGGTTGACTAATTCGATACTTGTACACGCGCAGGGCTGTTTGGTATTATTGTGAATGCAATTAAATGAATGGGATATGATTACAGGTGCCTCGCTGTACCTTGCATGCGGGGATCTTTATGCATCAATTTCGTTTTTTTAGCATTGATTATTAGACCAGAGTCATTTATTATTTTTTTTTTTTTATTATTATTAATTATTTTTATTGAGATTTAAGAACCTCATCGTAATATTTAATTATTGAAGAAAATAATATTAACATAACCTAATTGAGAGATGAAACCGGACAAAAGGACAGAAACTAAAAATATTTCAGTCTCATCTGGATGCAGTCCCAGATGCGACTGAAATATTTTTAGTTTCTGTCCTTTTGTCCGGTTTCATCTTTCATTTAAGTTATGTTAATATTATTTATTAATTCAAAATAATAGTAATATTATTGTGCAATACGATAAATATGGAAGAGAAAAATATTAATTACGTTTTTTTTTAATTTGCATTGGCTTAGCATTTATCAAAATATAATCAGAAATATTACACATTTCTGACCGTTCTACGCATGTTATACAAAAACATTCAAAAAGTTGAATATCCTTAAAAAATGCTGTGAAGGTTTTTCTGTAACTTGTCGTTAAGATAAATTTAAAAAAGAACAGTGTATAGTGTAAAACTGTGTTCATCTGAAGCGACCCGCTAGGTAAGTATGTTTTTTCTGTATCTATGTGTACATAATTAGTTAAGAAATATTTGTACAGCGCCTTGAGGTGATTTTTCACAAAAACGGCGCTATACAAATCATCCAATTATTATTATTATTAATTTTTTTCATGAACACTACGTAACTTTAATGTTTTTTTTTGTAATGCGGATTACAAATCGTTGGTTATGTTTATTTACAAAAACGCAACGATAAAGGATTAAAAATACTTTAATCCATTTTAAAAATCATATTCGTATTTAAAATATTTTGTAAAACATACAATGGGACGGTCAAAAAAAATATTTCTGATTATATTTTGATAAATGCTAAGCCTATGTAAATTTATAAAATATTTAATAAATATTTTTCTATTTAAAAACATTATGTTTATCGTATTGCGTAATAATACTATCATTTCCCCTTTTCACCACCTTCCTCTTCCCCCTTCTCCTTCCCCTCCCCAATACCTACAGCCTCACAACATTCCCCAATTGGGAATGCCATAGTCTCACTGGCTCCAGACGGTTGTCTTGGTGATTTTGGGAGCAGTTTGGGACTCTTGTGGTATTCATAAAAAAAAAAATCATTATTTTGAATTATAAATTATGTTCCCTTCGATGTCCCTCTCGCCCTTATAAACTGTAATCACCTGCTGTTAAGTGCAACGGGGAAAAACGCTGGTTCGTGAACTTTTCCCGCATTAATATTAGCCAAGTTATAGTTTGTGATTACTTTAAGATTTAGTTAGTTAGGGTTTGGTTTGGTTAGGTTGGATTAGGGGAGAAATTAAGTCCGGTCGGGTTGACTGAAATGCGCGGTTAACGGCATGGCAAGCATTGAAAATTGAGCATGAAATCACATTAACGCCCCTAGTGGCTACAGTCATTTGTAGTAGGAATTTTGTAATAATAAATTATTGCTTCTCCAATCTTCCTCCTTAAATCAATAATAATATTGTTACGTAAATATTAAACGGTGTGTGCCTAAATTATGATTTAAAGTGGAATAATAAAGGAAAATAAATATAACTTTACATTTTGAAGTATATTTGCAATCATAAAGTAACATTTAAAAAATAGTATAATTTAATCACATCTGTTGGGTTAACGGGCAAAACAGTATAGTGTACTTATTACATTTCTTTATATATATATGCATATTATGTTAAGTTTCTTGCGAATTTTACTGTCCAAAACGGGAACTTCCCAGTTGACTAGTACAAGCAAGTCGATATTTTAGTTCAATAAGGAACTAACCTCAAAATACCTCATTTAAAGAAAACTGATTTGAAAATTTTTCATAAAGACATCGCTCTGATGTGTAATTATTTTGTTCACCTATAACATAACAATAGATGCAACATGGGCAATTTATCAACCTCTCATATCATAGGTGTAAATGGCTATATTTATTACTCCAAACGGAACATTTGACATATGTTTCTCCATTGAACTAAGAATGTTGATTTCATTATAATCCCATAAAGAATTATCTGAATACATAATTAGGACGCATAAAGACTTATTTTTTATTTAAATATGAGAAGGGCGAGTTTCTTTTTACCAGTATTCATCATTAACTCAAACCCAGACACATTTTGAGTTATTTATTGAACTAAGGTATTTGAAGGAAATCTTTTTGAAAAATATTTTTCTGTAATCCATTAATAAATTAAATTAGCTAAAATATTGATATTGAACCCGAAAAACTTTACATTATCACCATACGTATGTGAAAGTATCTGGTTCACTATCCACCAAAAAATATGTACCAGATGAGTAAGTTTCTATTTATAAGAATGTCATCGTGAAAAACGAACGTAAACGTAAATGTCGTAATAATAGAGCATTTTCATGGTAGAAAGGCAACGTATAGAGCATAGCGTATAGCCTGTAGACACGTGGGTCCCCATCATAACTTTGTTCCCGCCCAAACGAGCGTATTCCTCCATGACTAATTTCTTTTGTTAATTTAATATTCTTAACCCCTTATTGCCCCCATTACCCTTCCTATCCTTTTGTTGGATTCCGAGCTTTGAAGACACCCTTTGTTTGCTTTATTACCAATTATCAATCATTATTCTCTAGCGTACCTCTATGGTATTTCATTAAACCCATTAAAAACGCAATATTCCTAAATGATGTTAAACTTGCTTCCATGCAAAAGTGAACGTTAAATTAAGAGGAACGTGGTGCGGTCTCGTTTGCGGGTCCTTAATTTTGATTTCAGGCTTAAATACCTCACCAAACTCCTAATGATCTTTTTTTTCATCAAAAGTATATTAAAATATCTAGTACCGATTATAATTGATTTATTTATTTATATTTTACATTGCAATAAAGGCATTAAAGGAATTGATTTTTCGCGATTTTAGAGGCATATGTAACAATTATTTGGGAGCTAACGGATTAAAAAATATTTACCCATCTGGTTTGAAAATATAATATAATATAAAAAAAATATATTAAAATAATCATTATGGTGGACATTAAATTAAATTAAAACCACCAATTTATGTTGAACACAAACTTGTCGTACATAATTTAAAATATCGACCAGAAAACGTTTTTTTTAATGTTTCGTTTTTGTATTTTTATTTACGTAATCATATTTACATAGCAAATATGATAATTTAAAAAATACAGTAAACCACAAAATATTTTCTAATTGCCTTTAAAATTACGAAAATTTTTTTTCATTACATATACATAATTTAAAAACAAAAAATAAATAAAATACTTCTCATCCGTGCTAGATATTTACTAAATCTTGAATTAAAATAATAGATTCAGTTTAGATGTGTATTTAAGGCCTCAAATCCAAAATTAATTTATAGTATGATACAGCCGTTCCTCTTAAGAAACTTTGTGTTTTTTTCTTAGGGGGACAAACGAAGAAGAGATTGAAATATGAAATATTTTAGTGTTGGGAATTATCACGTACAAGAAAAAATTACCATCGAAAGCAGTGTCTAATTTTTATTTTATTCATAATGTACACAACATACAGGGTTAACTTAAAAAAATAAAAAGAAAAAAGAGAAAATATTATATAACAATGTTCATCGAATAACTGTAAAATATATATAAAAAATAGTAATTACATACAACAAACAAAGAGTATCAAGAGAAAACAATGTTTAGTCATGTGAAGCCTTCAGTGAAATAAAAGATTCGAAAAATTTGTAAAGTTATGGGGGCTATCACTATTACATACAAAATCTCTTTAGAGTTACTTGTTTAGATTCTAAAAAGGGAAGAATAAAATAGTGCCTGGTTTTAGCCGATGTTATTAAGTATATTTTAAAATCCATTAATTCACAACGTAGAACTTTTTAAACGTATTGTGAACATTGGTGCTATTGGCGCAACGCACATGTACTTCATTCGTATCCACGAAATTATGAATTAATTAAAACATGCACAACCGATCGCAATGAAAGCTGCATTCAAATTGTAAAACAATACCACATTATTATTGAAGAGGCTGCGATTTAACCAGAGCTGTTTATGTATGAGGTACAATATTGTTTTGACGCATTAAATATTTATTCGAATAATGTAATGTTTAAAAAAAATAACCATTAAGTTTTTAATAAAAAATAAGTTTTTAAACCGCATTTAAATCCGGGCCGATTCATCAACATTCGTATTCTCTTTGTTGGTAATTGTCTTCGGCATTTTAAAGAAAATTCTTCAAATTATTTTTTTGAGGATATTCAGCATTTAAAAATATTTTGAAAACATACGTAAGACAGTCGGAAAAGGGTAATATTTTTATTTAATTTTGGTGCAAATTGTGTTTTTTCTTTTTGCGCGGAAGTTTTTTTGTGTTTTTCACCATCCTTTAATCTTCTCTTTAATTTCGTTATCCGGTCCCTGGGTCGGTCCTGTCATGTCGGTTAAGAGCGCCTTCTGTAATATTCAAGGGGAGCCCTGAACTACAGTTTAAATTTGTGCATTAAATTTTTTAATTTAAAGTAAATCATATTTATATTATTATTAAGTTCTGTGAGTATTTTTGTATTTATTACTATGGCAGCTATTTCATGCTGTTCAAAGCCATTTTCAAACTGAAAGTTAATTGGCCAATGAGACGATGCCCCCTCACTTAAATGATTTTATTTTTTACTCCAGCACTCTATTAAATTTTCTAAGTAAATCTGTTTTTACCGAAAATATTAATAAATCATTCCAAACACCATTACTTATTGGTTAATTATAATTGAGTGGGCATAAATAAAATCATACAAGTATGTTGTCATGGTAGATGGAGAGTAGGGAAGTTTTGATTCATTTATATAGCTTAGTTTGATTTTGATATTTCTAATGCTTCTAAGTATTAGAAATATCAAAATCAAATAAAAATAATATATGCCAAATTTTAAATAAACAATTAGATTTAACCCAAAGTCCGATTTTAAGGATGTTCCCTTTCTTCCCCTCCCCTCCCCCTACCTCTCTATCTACCGCACTACCCCCCCCTCTTTGATGCTCTGTCCTGTTCTACCCTATCGTGCTGTCTCTTTTCCTCACTTTCTCTGTCTCCATTATGATATCTCTGTATTTTAATTTTAGTTTATATGTGTACATTCCTGAAGAAGGTTGAGTCCAACCAAAACCGGTCGAATGCATAAATATGTATAAAAATAAAGTGGCTTAAAACAAAAACATTTTTTATTTAAATTATAATGTCAAGCCACAAAGTGATTGCTTCCTTCGAAAAAATCTAAATATTTGTTCAATCAAATCAAATTTAATAATTTTAACATGATAGGTAGGTACCTACCCATCCCTACTTCCTTAGCTCGCTTTTTTTGTAAATACATATTTAAACAGTAAAATCAGCTCTTTCGTAAGCTTGAGCAATATTTTTTTTCTTTATCACCACGTTGCTCCAATATTATTTAGGAAAAGCTCTATTCGATTGACTCCTAACTGCAGAATTGCGCCGCGCAAACACTCTCTAATGATGACCGAACAATAAATTACCGGTGCGAATTGTGTTCGAATTTAAAGCTTTCCACTTCTGGCTCACAGTGGCGTACTGTTGGATTCATATAGAATGTTGCCAGGCCGCAAATTGGCTTTCATATTTTATATGTAGCGGATGTCATCGGTACAGTGTTGGAAATGCACGTCGCCCCAAGGGTACCTATTCGGAAATAGCTAATCAATGCGAATGTGTGGCAACACTAGAGCAGATAGCGCCACGTACGTGAAAGATGTGAAAGCAGCTATGATTCTCCCATTGTCCGATGGGTATTTACTGAAGGGTGGGTGAGTCTGTTACCGGGAAATTCAAACGCCTTTTGATTTTTTGCTGTTTATAAAAGGATTTTCCTAGATCGATCTATTTGCACACTCACCGTCCTCATATGTGGATAGATTCTTTCATATTTAATCGCTCCATTTTATTCAGGAAAACAATGTATAATGGTACGTCAATGAAATATATTATTGACTAAAGGGAGATTTTTAATTCAATATTTATTGGTTATTTATTTGAAGCTCATAAATCTCATTGTAATATATTTTTTTAATCATTCAAAGTAATATTAACAAATCTCAAACGAAATATGAAACAAAAAAGAAATAGAAAATAAAAATCTAAGTGTCGAATCTGGGTCTCGAACTCAGGACCTTTTGATCTATCCGGGACCAACGTTTTATCCAACTCAGCTAATGCCACCTTACTGATTTCCATCATTTTTATCGATATTATTTTTCAATGTAAGAACTGTTAATATCATCGTAAATTAATTCCCATATATTTTTGGCTGTTTTCTTTACATATAATATGACAGCAAGATTCTAATCGAATTTATTCTAATAGAAAAAAAAAACAAGTTTTTTGTTTTTTTTCTATAAATTTTATTTTTTAGGGTGGTGATTTGTTTTAAAATCACTTTAGTTTTATAATTAATTAGCTGAATGTACCCGGCTTTGCTCGGGTTTTTTAAAAATAAAGTTATGACGTTGTGAATTCTTGCTTGTCGTTTGGGTGCCATAATTGATTTGACAGCGAAAGTAATGTTTTGTTATGACTATTAATATCTATATACAAAGAAACAATGAAGCATTCATTTGAAATTTTTATTTCATACCAAACATTTATTTTTTCAAAATATATCTCAATAATAAAATTCTTAATTAGGTATCTACTTGTGTTTTCCATTTTTAAAATATTCTACCCAAACGTCTGCTTTTGAATATGTAATCTGTGGCTAACCAGAGTGGTATATCTATGTGCTAACCTCAATACAGTATCTCAATGTTTTTCATACAAATTTTAAAACGTTATAGCAACAGTTTTACATATTGGATATCATTCAAACTACTCTCTAAATATTCCCGCCACTAATAAGAACAAACTGTGCTATTTTCAGCTAAACCGGTTGAGTAATTTTCATGAAAATCGAGGGCAAACAGACAAATATATATTTTTTTAAATAGAAAAGAGATCTTCAAATGGTCGCTTACTATAAAGGATAATACCCTATAAAGCTTATTTCGCACTGTAATTTCTTCGACGTTGCGTTCAAACTTGCGACGATACGAATCTTTTTCGATAAAATGTGGATCGATGCACTCCGTTTGTATAATATGAACTTACATATGTGTAATAATTTATTGTATATTCAGCATTTTATTGGTCCGTATAGAGCGATGTTCCGATGTCATATTACGTATGTTTTATCCCATAAGATGATGCGAGCGTTTGCCACGCAAAAATCGTTGTTTACGTGTCATTATATAAGTTAATTTAAAAGTGTATCGTAAAAATATTAAAAGGCCATTCGGCGTTGTTGCAATAAAATATCTCTCGCGTTTTATTGCCGACATAAGGAGAAACGATCCCTTCACGTCACCGTGGACAGGTAGGCTGGGTTGGCGGGATGCTCCGGGTTATTGGCTGTATTGGGAATACCATGGTGTAGTATACTTGGTAGCCGCACTTCACCAAACCTGTCAGCGGAGATGCCTTTTATAAAGTTTCTATAAAATTATATTGGTCGGTAATGTGGCCACCTAATTTTCAATGTGTAAATTTTTGGAACATTCAGTAATGTTATAATATTTTTTTGTGACTCTCGGAAAGTAATTTTTTGAATGTGTATTAATATGTCTCTTTTAAATACCGAACAAATTATATAAATATAACTCTTTTAAATATATTAAAAAATTATTAATATAATTCTTTTAAATTTATATAAAAAAATAATTAATGCATCTCTTTTAAATATATACAAAAAATGTACTAATATAACTATATTAAACATATAAAAAAAATATTAATACGTAAAAAAATTATACTAATATGTATCATTTACTTGGAAAAATATTATTCAACCATTTATTTGTTTATTATTTGTAAATTGTTACTAATTCATTTTTATTTGTATACAATTTTATCTTTTTTATATATTTATAAATATTTCTTCGACCGAATCAGTAAATTTCTTCTCCGCACAGTAGGCCTTGAGGAAAATAATTTCCCTCAGAGCCTATGCCGTCTTTGAGGATGCTGTGTAATATTGAAATTTCAGAGTGTTTAGGGCTACATTTGGGTCAACTCTTTTATTTTTTTTTTACACAATACATAAATAATGTTCTTGTACTGATTCGCGTTTCTATTTTGTTTCCACGTATATATTAATATGTGATCATAAATAAATCCTTATGTACTTTATTGGTCTATTACATCGCTACTTATTAATACTATGACTTTAATATATATATCATAATATAAAGGTCACGTTAATTATAGCAGATTTGTCATTAGCCTACCATATAATAGGAAGCAAGATACAACATAGGCCTATTGGTATACGTAACGATGACGCGCGTACGATGTATGGCTGGGACCACTATACCTGACGGATGTGATTCAGCGTATGCATGATGACTGAATGCAGTGAATACGTCTAGAAGTGCACGGCCCTTTCATTTGACAAACGTAGGAGTTGATTATGTTATCTTGTCAACCCTAACATAACACATAACACTCCATTCAAATATTTTTTCTTTCCCCAAATTGTCTCAGATGAAAGGGTGACAAGTCCCAGCTGTTCCTATCTGGAGAGATGAGAGGTGATGCCGCCTCCTCCGGTTAAATTTAACTTCAAAATAAATGTTGTTTTATGGCTTATTACGTTCCCTTTGACGGCTCTCCCAGCCCGGGCCGTATTTCACAATGTCCGCCCCTGAACTCTTCATATCAATATTAACGATTGTGAATATTTCACAATTTAATTTATGATCTGCTAATATACGTGAAATGTGATTCTTTAGCTCGACTATGTACCCACACCATACAATATCTCTACAGGGGTCGACAGCCATTGGTCTGTGGACAATTTCATATGATTTCATACAATACTGCCGATGAGCTACGTTGCAAATATCTCCTTTGTGTATTTGCGTAAAGATATATTATGTTGTTTTATTTTGGAAACATGAATTTATAAATATCTAATAACTGAAAAGTCAATGAAATTTCCTGGTTACCATATTTTATTTGCAAGAATTGGAAAACGAGGTAATTTAAAAAAAAAAACGGAGAAATAAGATAATGAAGGAAAAGTATTAATATGTACAGTACTGTGATTATTATTCAACACTAGCTGATGTGTACCCGGCTTTGCTGGGGATTTTTTAAATTTTTTTAATAAAGTTATGAAGTTGTAAATCCTTGCTTGTCGTTTGGGTGCGATAATTGATTTGACAGCGAAAATAATGCCTTATGATGACTATTACTATCTCTAAATGAAGAAACAAAGAAACATTCATTTGATTATGTTATTTCATTCCAAACATTTTTTTTTTTTCAAAATACATCTAAATAATAAAGTTCTTAAGTAGGTACTTACTTGTGTTTTAAATTTTTTAAATATTCTACCAAACTTTTTAATATGTAATCTGTGGCTAACCAGAGTGGTATATGTGTGGGATAACCTCAATACAACATGGCAGGTTCAACGTTTTTCATACTAATTTTAAAACATTACAGCAACAGTTTTACGTTTTGGATTTCGAGAAAATCGAAGACAGACAAATAAACACTCCTTTTTTATGTATAGAGAAGAGTTGAAGGAAAAAAAAGACTGCATAAAATACATCGGGAGAAAGGAGCACCTAGCTTTGTGGTGATTTCAGTCTGTCTCAAGATACTCTTTTATTTGGCTGGAGGAAAGGTAGAAAATGTTTTTGTTGTTGGAAAATAAATTAATTTACGCAACTTTTTTTTAAATGCCAACTTAAACGAAGGAATTCATTTTTTTAATATTAAATATCATTGTGACGTTTTTTAATACATAATTTAGCTCAAGTCGTAAACAATGGTAATGGTATTCTTTATTTGCACAGGTGACCGCAGTAGATTCATTGAACGAAGAAAAATGTCACGATTAAAATTACAAGTAAATACAATTTGTTGCACCCATCGCACTGTGGTTCAGGGTTCTTAATTTTTTTTTTTGTATTTTTTTTTTCAAGTTAAAATTTTACTCAAACATACTTTGAGATGTCATCAACGCGGTTTAATGTATTTTTCACTCAGTGGTACGTATTGTACCTCACATAAAGTTAAGACTTTTTTTATATGATTTAAGTCCGCTGACGTAATTTTTAGTCAAAATAAATTTCCAAATGTGTAAAAAGTTTGACGTCCTCCATGGTCGAGGGGTAAGGCTCTCGACGACGAATCCTAAGGTTGCGGGTTAAAATCCCGGCGGCGCAAGTAAATTTTATTTAATTAATTTGTGCTTTTTCACAATTAATTCATTTAAAAATGATATATAACATATTTGCGCACGTTCCAGAGTGGAAGATACTCTCAGTATCGCCTTGGTGAAAGACCATCATTCAGAATTGAAACGTCGCTTGAAATGGCTTTTAACCGTGTTTGGTGACCAGATCTGAATAACTAGGTATTTCCCCACCTTCCTCTTCCTCTTCTCCTTCCCCTCTCCAATACCTTCAGCCTCACAACATTCCCCAATTGGGGATGCCATGGTCTCACCGGCACCAGACTGGTAGAAATATTGGTTTATCTATTTTGCCATGTCATATTTACAATACCTAAGAAAAACGTTTTTAATAAATGATAATATTAAGTTTTTCACTAAACTCAATAATAATTCTTCTTCATAATAATTATGTACATTTTATATCATTATCTTTACAATGGAACCCAATTGGTTACCTCTTTCACCGCTTATTGTCATTTTAGTCTCTGTTTATAATTTTTGTATGGTTATATGTCATGATTTTTCACTATACGTTGTATCCTGATGAGGGAACCATTGGTTTCGAAGCATTTAGATATTTACTTATTAAATAGTGGCTTATACAAAAAAAAAATCAAATACATTTACTTTTTTTTACATTGAAATTGCGTGATTGAGCCAAAAATAATGTTATTTTTATAGGAGCAATAAAAATATGCAAACAAACAGTTACAAAATATGTATTTCTTGACGCGTAAATAAAATATTATTCGTGAACATTCCCCGCGCCTAAAGGGTTCTCGCAGTCGAGTTCGGAACAATGGATGTCCATCATAAAATATATATGTGCGTTCATAATGTAGTCCATTAGTATAAAACTATGATTTATACATAGACCGCAAGATGCAACTATGTTCCACGGGAAAATAAACACTGAGCTTGCGGGCTGCCATCAAATAAATACCTACGCCGCAATAAACTTCACTTATAAGGTGAATACTCATACCCATACTTGGGTAATTTCCCAATAAATTCTAAAGTGTGTTTATACTTTTTTAGAACATTGACATTTATATGAATTGGACCCAAACATTTATTGCTTTAAATTTGTTGAATGCATGAAAAAACATTCCCCAAAGATTCTTTGCCCGTCCTTTGGGTTTTTATTCAAAAAGTAAGTAAAAAACATTTTTTTTTTCATTAGATTTCGCAATAACAATACGAAACTTAACTTGTATGGGAGAGACGAAAATAACTTGTATGGGAGAGACGAAAATACCCGAATACATCCGTTAGCTTTGGCTGACCTCGAAATACTAAACGAGATGACGCAGGAACAAACTTGACATATACGAATGTTTTGTGGGTTTTGGATATTGCTTTTTTTGTACCTGAACGTACGGGATACGGCTTGTTGCGTTCGAGCGATAATATAGCGGCCGTATCACGTACATTCATATGGGTAGGGCGGTTAAATAAGTTAATGCATTCGTTATATCGACTGCTTTGGATTGCACTCATAAAGTAACCAATTCTTCAGAAGACCCCTACCTATTTTTTTTCCATATTTTGTCTTTCCACTTCTAATAATTAAGGGTACTTATAGCAACATTAAATGGCTATACCAAATTGAGTGGTTTGCAAATTTTATGATATGTATGTTTTTATTATTCTCAATGGGCTAATTTAATTTTAGATGCTATCTAGTTCGGTTCTGTGCATATTTTGAGTACTGGTATATATATATATATATATATATATATATCGACTGTACAAAATCGTATTTGTTAAAAATTTTCTTTTACGGTTTTTTGTCTACGAAAATAAAGAAAAAAAATAACATTATGTGTACGCATAAATTTTGTGTAACGATTTAAAATGTGCCATTTTGAATATGCCGCCGAAACGACATGTTCGTTTTTGTTCGTGAATATGGAGTTGTTAACGTCTCGCCGACCAACATCGGTGACAGCCGTCTTATCAGCCAATAGCGTTATGTACGTCATAATGACGTTGTAGCCAGTTCGAACCAATTCGGAATGTACGGTTTTAGATAATTTTTTAAATCAATAATTATTAATGAAAATATTGAAATTGCAAATTATTAGTGCGATTATCAGAATTGTAGAAATTAACTTTAAATCGTCCAAACATTTTTAACGGTATCTGTAGTTTGTGAAAATACCCTATTTCAATATTTGCTTTTTTTTAAATAATAACAGTATATTTAAGATAATATAATTACTGTTTTTACTTGTGTGCCCACTTTAAATTTTACTTAATTTTACGTCATGATACTGTTCTTTAGGCACCTAGTGAAAAATTTATACGTGATACATATCTACATGTCATTAAAAGTCCAATGAGAGTGAGGAAATTATCTGAAAATTTGCATTGACTTTAATAATTTCAGGTGGAAATCGTAGCATTAGATCGAATTTTAAATGTATTTTGTTGTTTTATTTCAGGAAAGAGCTTTTCAATAACGATCACAGTTTTAACTAACCCGCCGCAAGTAGCCACCTACCAAAAAGCTATCAAAGTCACCGTGGACGGGCCACGGGAACCAAGGTCGAAAACAAGTGAGTCAATTTTATTTATTCCATTATTAAAGATGTGTAAGGTTTTTATTCCAGCGATCTTCTTTAGGATGCGCATTGCATTGGCCCAAACCCTAGCATTTAATATAGATATAAATATTACAAACAAACATGAAATAAACTGTTATGTCATGTAAAAATGGTTATTCTTCTCAAAATAAAATACAACAAATGTTGCGTGAAGAAACCTTATGCGCTATTTCGATTTTAGGTTGTGGGGTGTTGAATTAAACACGCAGCAATTTATATTAAAAACATCTTAGGCCTGACAAACAAATTGACTGGCGTAGAATTAAGAGTAGCTTAAATCTTTGTTTAGCCCGACACACCTTTTTTTTATTTATTGAATATAAATACATATTGAATATGTAATAGTACAGATATAATAGCTAATTAATTAATAGAGAAAGATTTCTCGTGTTTCAGTTGCATAACACCGTCATCTAGCGACAGTAGTGAATAAATTAAATTAATAGAAATAAAAGTACATCAAGAATGTAATATACATAATGTTTGTGAAAGACTAAAAGTACGTGATACTAGAAATGCAACAATAAGGCGCATACAAGATATAACCAGGTACATTCATATTTCGAAAGACCTGATCGAACATTTCTAGAGATATCCTGTTATGTACCTTCTCGAAAATGAATTAATTCGAGGAATTCCTGATTATCTACGAGCGCCAGTGAAATGCACATTAGTATATTACGCACATATTATGTCTTTTGACGACCTTCCAGTAACCAACCCTTTAAAAAAATTTATATATTTTGTCAGAAATTTGTAAACATTCGACTTACCTACCTATTGTAAATTATATGAAGAAATCACACTTATCCATACTTTCGTAATTATACAGGATATTAAGAGATATGCCTGACTTACTTTAACCACTGATTCCTGACCTTATTTGTAGTAAAATAAATAAATGAAATTTGGTCTCCGGCAACATTTTTTTAATTCCCTAAGACATAAAAATTCATTAGGTATTTGACAGGTGGCGTCAAGGTGGGGGAAGGGGTTGGGCGATTATTCGGCTGAGCAATCAGTGACGACGTTTGGAAAAAAATGGTTATTTTTTTTAAATATTCTCTTATTATGTCACTAAATTTTTTACTCCAAATATAGTCAGGAATCACTGGTTAAAGTAAGTCGGGTAGGTCTCTTAACACCCTGAGTAGTGGTATAATACGACTGTTGACTGCTGTGAATACTTTAAAGCGTAAAAAAATGGTTTGTGGGATTTCTTTTTAATAAAAAATCCTACATACAAATTCGTAAAGTATAAAAACCCACCAAACTGTGTTCGGTATCTCCCAAATTGGACTATGCGGGTACGCGGTACCTAACGAGGAGCATGATAGTTTAATCACAAAATATGAATTTCGTCCCATATTCACTACGTACGAGTAGGTAGGCTGTAGGCCGTTAGGCGCTGGGCAGCAGTTAACCTCCGTAAGCCACACATCACAATGCCACTCGACGTACGGTTTCCCACACTGATAAATAATTGTTATCGTAACTAATTTGTGATTGTTGTTTTAAAATAATACCTACTCGAAAAATCTCTCGTATGGTAATGGTCACATGCTGTGTCCACTGTTCAAACTTTGTGATGCTTCAATACCACATAATAATCTTATTTTAATTTGACAAATGGCTTATCCGGTGGATTGTCAAGTTAGTTTGTAATGGTTTTGGGACAAGAGAAATTATTTGGATTCATATTAAATAAAACTGTATTACAACACATCTGCGTAATATTACCTGGCACAGTACACTATGTCTGTAAATAAAATTAAATTTACTCCACACATGGGCTCCTGAGGAAAATAAATTCCATGATACTGATGTGGAGGTTCTTGAGGTGACCTGGACAAACCTCACCCTATGAACCTGAAACCCCTGCTAAATCGCCTACCTTAGCGAACCGCTTGGGATGATCTATTGGAGAGGTATTGGTTATCCAATTAGTGGTTCCCGTCTCCCAAATTGAAATTGCGAGGTGATATATTTTTTTATGTCATTGGCCTACTGTTGATTAAATCTAAATTACCTCTTCTGTACTATTAACGTCTACAGCATTATTTTTATATTATCTTTAAAAAAAATAATAATTAAATATAGAAAAGTAACACGAGTTCACATATGCTCCAAAATGTGTGGGCAAAGATATCTATAGTAGATATCTCACTCTACTGGTTTCTTGAAACCCTTTGTTCAATATTAACATTTTCCATCTGTGGACCTTCATGACAGACCTTCCATTGCCAGCAATCCAATGAAAGTTTTTCGACATTATTGACAGAGATAACAATATTTCCTTCAATTAATTTAATAAAAATTCAAATTCACAAAAAGGGTCAATTTTTTTTTTTTAATTTATCGTTTACTAGGATCATACTTTAGTTATTTCGTCATGTTATACGGGATGTTTTCGTTAATACCACCGATACGAGTATTCTTTTGATGTGGTACTTACAAAAATTGGACGACATGTTTTCACCACTATTTACAAATGATACGTATATATAAACATGCCCCAGAATCTTTGGGCTACTTAACCATGAGAAACAGTTCTCCTTCTGATGTGAACAGCTGAGTTTAATTGTGTAAAATATATCTGCTCACTAAGTAATTTCCAAAAAAAAAAGCTTTTCTTGTAAAATATTAAAAATGACAATGATAATTAGTGTGTCGGTCCCAGTTCCTGCTATGCGCGGAGTATTAAGGCATAAGATGTGAGACCATCCGGCCTGGCTTGCGTGCAATTTCGGCAGTTCACGCATAATTCTTCCAGGTAAAAGAACCAAAGGAGCGACGGGCCCGGACCGAGGCTTGGTCTACGTGAAGAGTCCCACTGTGCGCGGACGAGTAACGCTGTTCTTGCGTGTTTTACGATCATTGAAATGACTCAAATGATGAATATTGATTGCAACCGATGTTCTCACTAAAAGATGTCAATCTTTTAACAAGCAAACTTTCGATTAAATTATCATTACGGTGAATAGTGGTAGGTATTTAAAATTCGTGCAGGCTTCTAGCTAATAATAATTATAATATTTATTTATTTGAAACACACATTACATATTTAATTAACATCAACATTTAAGAAAGCTTTGAGTGCCCAATTGGGAACAAATCCCGTTTTACTACAGTCAAATTGACAAGTTTAGTTCATATTATGTGCCACTATTCAAAAATAGAAGATAAAAAAGGTAGTATTGACAAATAGTATTGTAATATAATAGACTAGAAAAAAATATAATAATTAACTATAAAGAGATTATGTATATGTGTTTGTTACGTACTGGTAATTGAGTACTAAAAAAAAGATTATATTATTATGGAATATTGATAAGATTGAGTTACGTATCACTCAGCTTTATAAGCCGACGACGAAATTCAGGGATGCAGCAAATAGTTAGTAGGTGATTACATAACGATTCCCTAATCTTGTCGAAACTTATACTGACGTCAGTCTACCTACATACTTATATCTCAGTTAACACTGGTAGTAGAGGAATAGTTTCGAATTTATTAATGTTTTTTTTTTACTATGGGGATTGTAAGTTATTTCTTAGGTTTTGTTAAGCGCCCGTTAGGTGATAAATTAGATTGCTTTTATATTAACAGGCCATTGTCTAATTACGCAAAATGAAATAAACAAAATCTACAGAACAACAGCACATACATAATACATGAATGAAGTAATGACGAAAATATACATTTGGGAGAATATTCAAATCAAAGCCTGAACAAGGTTTTGGTGGTGTCTATGATGTTAGACACATTATTATATTTTCTTCGAAGTTTATTTTCGTACACCTGACATTAATCATTTAGACTGGTACCAAAAATTTCAAGGCCCTGACCTGAGTTAACAAGTCTCGACATTCCAGATAGTGCAGAATGGTACCAATAATTAATATAGTTTTGATTGAGGAAAAGCAATTCTTTTTTTCTGGATCTACGGCAAGGAATGTTGAACTAGATTCATTTCAACAAAGACCGTGAATCAATAATACAATTAATTATTTTGAAAATGCAGATGAGATCAAAATCTTGCCTACGTTTTTCTAAAGAAGAAATATTTACGGTTTTTTCAATTTCATAATAGGAGTAATCGCCTATTTCTTGCCCTAATCTCCATACAATTCCACGCAATAAGCGATGTTCTACGGTTTCATAAATATATAAAATATCGCAAAAAAAAAGTTAAATATGTGTTTATATTAAAACATATCTATTTTAAGTTAAATAATTAAATATATTGGTGAAATGACGCTGTTAAAATAGGCCAAGATTTTATTTTAATATACGTACAATTTCCGGTTTATTGGAGAATAAGAACTTTTGGTTCATATTTTATACACACGCGAAAATATTTATTTTATCAGTATTCCAACATGGACATAATCTAATTCCCTGCATAGTGAAGTAAAGTTTCCCGCACAGCTTTTTCTCTTCAAAAATAAAAAAAAAAATGAAACATTTATCTTTTCGGATTTAAAAAATACCAATCAAAATCTTTTTGGCGTGGAAAATTGTGATAAATCACTCAAGTATCATAAACTTTATCATTTTTAGTTCTCTTTCTTATTATTTATGTCTTCCCCCAGCCCTGGCATTCTGTTATGATGTGCGCAGGCGCCATATGTCAGGACGTACAGGGTAGGTACCGGGTGGCCCGGGGGCACGGCAATTCACTGCTAATATTTTAATAGCCCGACCAATTTGTTGCGAGTGCCCATAACAAAAGGAGACACCCATTACCCAGCCCTTCAAATGGAGCAACAGGAAATCTTTCTTGTTGTATTGTACCCCGGTACCTACATCAGGTTTCTTGGCATCACGCCAAGTAGAGCTTATGCATATAAAAATACTTGAAGTGGTGACTTTCATTCACGTATCGAAATAAATGGGTAATAATTACTTTTTAAATTTAATCATTGTAGAAAATAATATTAACATAACCCAAATGAAACATGAAAACGGAAAAAACGACAGAAAATAAAAAGATTTCAGTCGCATCTGAGACTCGAACCCAGGACCTCTGCCTATCCTGGGCAACCGCTTAACCAAGTTACCTAATGAGACCAGTTCAATTTATGCCATCTTCGTTGATATCGTATCTCAAATTCAAGATTTGTAAATATTCATTTTTAAATGTTTAGACATGCGATATAATGTTACTATTTCCAAATTCTTGTTATACAATATTACATGATGTATGTATTTCACTATTTCTCTAAGCTTGAAAAGTTTTTACATAAAAATATATGCGGAAGTACTCGTATTTCTTAAAGTTATTAACTCAGTGGTGTTGATACAAATGTAAACAACCCACAGTGGCGTACATTGGTCTATAATCAAAGTTAGGTTGGGTGTAGTTTTTCAAGTTCGCGTATGAATTGTGCATTAAATATTTGAAAATCACAATTTTATTGTCTTCTTCCGATATTGATATGGTCAACTGAATAAATGATCGTATAAGTTCCTTACAAAATTCATGGAAAAAATACATTTAAAAAGAAATTTGCTGTATTTTTTTAGTAACCTTTAAATTATTATTTATTTTTCGTTTTTAAAAGGTAGGCACAGTTTTTCAGCCTTTATGGACTGCACGCCACTGACAACTCAAAATGCTCAATTTTCTGTCGATTTAAGAGAGACATTAAATAATATGCATTAACCTCTGGTGCGCCAGCGTGGCCGATCGGCAACGCAACATTTGTATCCGTTATACGCCAGCGTGGTCGATCGGCAACGCAACATTTGTATCCGTTGAACGCCAGCGTGGCCGATCGGCAACGCAACATTTGTATCCGTTGAACGCCAGCGTGGCCGATAGGCAACACAAAAAACATACTTTCTTTTTGTGGGATTTTCGACATTAAAAAATATTCGTAGCTTCCTAAATTAAACTACGTTCACTTTCCAACAAAATAATAAATCAGATAGCATTTCGTGCTTTTTGTTTTTTGACACGCCGCTCGTCTTGAATTTAAAATAAAATGACTATCAACATCATTCCTTGACGAGCAGTTCGTTTTTGTTTTATTCTATAAAATCTTCTAAAGTGTAAGAAAAATAAGTACTTATACATTTAATTACTTTATGGAAATATAATAAAACTTCAAGAATATTTTCGTACTTGATTTATATATATATATTTTATATCATTCGAGAGATTTTTTTCTCTGAATACAAGTAGCTATTTTGGTGAAACTACGAGTACTAATGATAGATATACACAATTTTTATAAATCTATAAACACATTATCTGTTAAGACGAAATAATTTACAAAAACGTCATTTTGCAAAAAACGAGTAAATTATTACGAAAATAGACTCACCCGGTACATGGTGGGCCGCGCACAGATTTACCCTCGGCACACGACGGAATAAATAGATCATAGAAACTCTGCGTTCCAAAGGTTAAAACATTAGAATTTTTAAATAATTCGGAATATGTTATATTCATGGTTACAAGTCATAGATAATAAAGAAAGGAAATACTGGACAATCGTTAAAATATGAGGAAGTGGTTTAATACTTTAAAACATGTAAACATTACCTACCGGTAAATTAAACCACCCTCCGAATTATAACGAGGTAATCATTATGAAAGTACAGTTTTAAGCGATCATTTTTGATAATATTGCAATCGTTATTTTCTGCACGCAACCAAATAATTTAATTTAGTTTCCGCATTATTTGTCTATAATAACACTATTAACCCTCAACTGCAGGGACAATAATTTATGGTGGGGTGTCCTAAATGCAGGTCTCGGGATGAATACTTTTTTGGTAATTTTTATTGGAATAACTTATTGAAGCTTATAACCTCATTGTGATATTTAATTTAATCATTGAAGATAGCATTAACAAATCTCCAATGAAATGTAAAACAGAAAATAAAAAGGTAACGGTCTCTTATGGGTCTTGAACCTGTTTTTTTTTGCCAGATATCAAGTTACTTCAAGAAGTTAATAAATTCTGTTTTATTTTACAACATCCCATAGGTTATTAATTCAACTCATTTTGGGACTGTTAATCTTTTCTAAATAATATTAAGTAATAATAATAATAATAATAATAATAATAATAATAATATTTATTTGAAACATACATTATTTGACAGAAATATTTCAGAAGGCTTTGACTGTCCAACTAGGAGCAAATCCCGTTTTAGGACAGTCAAATTGATAAGATTAGTTCATATTAATATACATACACATAAAAGAATATAAAACAATCCATAAAGTAAATTCAATAAAAAAAAAGAAAGAAGAAAAAGTATGTTGCAATTTTTTTTTCAATTAGTGTAGAATAATAATGAATTACAAATGAGATGTAAAAGTTTAAAATATAAAGTATACAAGTTTAAAGAATATAAGTTAAAGGTATGATATGCATTTTTTAGTTTACTGTAGAGAAATAATAAATTACATTTGAGATGTAAAAGTGTATAGTGAGAGTAAAGTTTAAAGTATAAGATTCTAAAGTATGATATGCATTTTTAAATTAGTGTAGAGTAATAAAGAATTACAATTGAGATGTACAAGTTTAAAATATAAAGTATAAAAGTTTGAAAAATAAATTATTGAGTATGATATGCTTTTTTTTTACAATAAATTTAGTGGGTAGTAATAACGAATTACATATGAGATGCAAAAGTTTAAAGTATAAAGTATAAAAGTTTAAAGTATACAAGATTAAAGTATGATGTGCATTTTTTTTTTTTTGATTTAGTAGTAGTGATGTATTACATAAGAAGGTTTTATTAAAATTGTACATACATATTAATGAGCATAAAGTTTAATAAAGTTTTCAGGCAAATATGTAAATGAAAATTAAAAAAAAAACTGTGTGTATATAAACAATAGGAAAATAACATAAATAAATGTACAGGCTCGAAACATACAGATACGAGAGAAAGATACCTATATCAGAATCTGCAAAGCAAATCCGTACTAGATATTTACTAAACCTATAATTAAAAAAAATAGATTATTCAGTTTGGATGTGTATTTTGGCTTCCAATCCAAAATTCAGTTTTGAATGAAACAGGCACCGCAACCGTTCCCCTTAAGGACGGCTATCAGAACAGAGTTGGTATCTATGATAAATGGTTTTCCAAATAGCATTTAACAATATTTATATATATATGTGTAATACATGTATGTATATTTTTTCATAGTAATACGTGCTCATATTTATATATTTTCTGAACCAATAACTTTGCCGCCGGTACCTACTGAGCCGATATACTACAGAAATAACTATTTTTCGTACCTATCTAATTTTGAAAGTGGAACGTACTAATAAATATTACCCTAAAAAATAACCCTGAAAAGAAACAAAAGATTTTTTTAATATTGTTAATTCCATCGTAATACTTTCTTTCAATTTGTGTTCGAACCGGCTTCACTCTGTATGGAGATGCCTGTAGCGGGGTGACCCAGGCCTGATTCCAAACAAAGACTTGGAAAAACGAGTTTGAAAAAAATCGAAATACTGTGTATATTTG
The DNA here is from genome assembly GCA_022606495.2 of Halesus radiatus. Lineage (NCBI taxonomy): Eukaryota > Metazoa > Arthropoda > Insecta > Trichoptera > Limnephilidae > Halesus > Halesus radiatus. Next base: position 60,489 of record JAHDVE020012084.1, read on the forward strand.
TCTATATCTTTTTTTAAATTTCAAGCAGACGAGCTGGGCAACCCTCTGTGGGCCGGTCAGGGCAGCGTGCCCGGTCAGCTCCGGGGCCTGGTGCCCTCGCAGCCCCCGTCCGCCCCCCGACATCCCCAGCTGCACTACCCTGAGCACGCCTACAGACGGCGCCTGCCCTCGCAAGGCTCGCAGCACTGCCAGGACTACAAGCCCAACGCCAACATACAGCCCAATGGTGAGTGCAAACAACGCGTTATGAATAAATGCCGGGCTGCTAGCAACGCCTATAGAGGTGAATGCAAAGCATCTAGTTTCTGCTTTCCGATTTAAAAAACGGCCTTCAAATTTTCTTACAGTAATGTTGAATTTTATATAAAAATTCGAGTGTTATTTCTCTCGAGTTTTTCTTGTATCGATTAAATAGTAAAAACAATAAAATATCACTGCAATAAATGCGTTAAAAGTAAACAGTTTTCCGAACACATACTTATGTTCTGTTCCGAATTGTAAGGAAATTTATCAAATGGGTGAAAAATGCACAGTTTAGGGTTTAGATTTTTTTGTCTTAATATTTGTGAATCTTGATATAATTAGCGATGAAAAATTGAATGAATCAATAAACATCCCCCAAATGAGGAAAAATTATGTTCGCTGAGAACGGCAACCATCTTGACTCTGTGTCTGGCTTTTTATACAGACGGTGATGTTGCAACCCTGTTATTAAGGGTTAGATAATAACGCGTGGTATGAAGTGTGAAGTAATAAGTTAGTCATCCGAGTCCGTAAAAAACTAACTAACCAGCACGCCGTTTCCCCGCAGGACTAGGCAGGGAAAATAGACCGCCACACATATCTGTCTCGGCACATACTCCTTACTTCATTGACATTCATACATCGTCTCATATAAATTTTCTGCTGTTATTCTGACTCTTGAAATGATCCGACTTCACGTATGTGGTTCGATCGTACCATATATTCCTTGGGCGTCTCCGACTTCTTCCAGCATTAACACTTTTTTCCTTACACTTTGCTCGTCCACCCAATGTAATGTAATGCCCAAACCATGCATGCGTCATTTTCTTAATCTTAATTAATCTGAGTTCCTACATTGCAAATGGGTATATTATGTCGCACAATATAGACATATTTATTTATGCGGAACAAAGTGCGCAGCTGTTACTTGGAAAACCAGAACTCCATTTATGCAAGTGTTTTTGTTTGACACTTCAATTGGGCACAGACGAATTTTAATAACTGGATATTTGCCAGGGTAGGTACCCAGGTACTTTTTGTTACTACGTGGGTATATCCGTTTCATTGTCCCGGGAATGGCTCCTCTATAAACGTTTTGCTCTCAAATAATTACATCGTAAGAAGTCGAACAAAAAGCATGGAAATAATCACCTCTCCAAAATGTTCCCACCGGACAGACACCGGTCATTTAGTTTATTACACGTTCCAATTATTATTTATTATATTTTGTTACGGTAATTTGTGCGTCTATTTAAGCTCGCCTCACATAGATGGGGCTGTAAAATATATTAGATTTAGGTCTACGTGACATCGCTACCAAGTTTATTTCCGATGATTACATTGAATTTTTATTTCAGCCTGTTAGATTAGTTTTTTAGACCCGGTCCGGCTGGGAGCTCTGATTGCAGCGACATACCTAACCTGTGTTTGATTCATGGCAGTGGTAGAAACCGCAGAGTAAGTGAAAAAACACTGTGAACCAATGATCTGGACCAGGACTTCTCAAACCGTTCTAAAGAGCGATCCACTATGTTGAATAATAAACTTTCGCGACCGACCTAATGAGGTCCATCTGTTTTTCCACAATGAGCTTTATTACCTCTCATTTTGGGGCCGAAATCATGATCAAATTTTTATTATGTGTTTATCACAAGTAAATCCTTTCTTTCCGATCTCTCGTGTTTAGTAATAATACATAAAAGTAATTACTAAGTGTAAAATGTATGATGCATTCCTTCTAAAATGTATATTATCAACAATAAAAATCTGCAGTAACCAGCGTGAAATCGTTTCACATCTGCAGAAGTTAGTACAAATACAAAAAAAAACTGTTTTGGCAAGAAAAATCACAATTTAAATCCCCACATTCGGAATTTCTATGTGCATAATTATAGAATTCCCTTGAAAACATGAAGTTTGATTTTTTAATAGAATCTCTACAAATATATATAATTTAAAAAAAAAAAAAATTATGTTCAATTATGACAGAAAAAAATCGCAATTTGAGCTCCGAAAAATGTAATAGAGGTTCTGTGATTTAACGTGGTATAGGTATAAAAAATTGTAATGGTTTCTTTAAATGCTACTGATTTTTTTCTCTATTTTAAATGTGTTTTACAAAATATTTGTAAAAGGACCGCTTACGCCCTAAGCGATATCTACATTAGTGCGCTCCCTCTCTCTCTTCCGTAGTAACATGTCTGCTTTTCAAACAATGTTCAATTTCCGCTCGGAGGGTATTTGCTAAGTCTTAATACACTTGATATAGTTTTCGCGAGCCACGGCTTTGGGAGCTCTGATCTAAATGCATTAAAGTCTTGCCTAGGAAATGGCTACCGGTTTATCTATTATTGTTCTAGAGCTGGACGATTGTGGGGCGATTAGCGGGGAGGGGCTTTCGATTGCCTCTGAAATTCACATAGAAAATATAATTAAATTGTAAAACTAATACAACTCCGGCAGTCGGAAATACATTCCTTTCCCAGATCCCCTCGCACCGCTCGCGCTCGTTTAGCGTTTCTGCTGGAGCAAGTATCTTCCCATGGACCGAATTGTTTTATTATTTGGGACCTTTAAATAAATATCTTTATTTAAGGCCTGTACGAAATTTTACTTATATAAATATTAGCAGGTATATATATATATACCCCATGACATGGAACGCTTAAAATATTGTGAATTAAATGAAAAGACACTTTTTGTTTGAATCCACTTTTATTTTTGTATAAATACGTCGACAAGTTTCGATTCGACTGAATCATCTTCTAGCCTATTTATTTTGGCATATTTTACTTATTTATACAAAAACAAAAGTGGATTCAAGCGAAGTGTCCATCATTTAATTCATTTTGTCAATCCACAACGTGTTTGTTTATTACAGCAATCACATCATTACCAAAACAGACCCAATTGCACCGAACCGTTGGCTAACTAACTAACTAATTAACCACCACGCCGTTTCCCCGCAGGGGTAGGCGGAGAGGACAGACCGCCAAACAACTCGATCTTGGCATACACTTCTTGCTTCATTCACTTTCATACAACGTCTCATACATTCTCTTCTTTTATTCCGACTTCTGACATAGCTCGACTCAAGTATTTGATTAACTTGATCGTGCCATGTTTTCCTCGGACTTCCCCGGCTTCTTCTTCCATTCACATTCCCGTCATATATTCTCCTTGCACTCCTTTCTTAGTTCATTCGCTCTACATGCCCGAACCATCTAAGAGTCCTTTTCTTAATCTTGCTCATTACGCATACATCAGATTTGTCTTCTATGATTTATTTAAGTGTGAATACCGCACAAAATACTATGGCTTCCCCAATTGGGGTATGTTGTGCGACTGGGGAAGTTGGGAAGAGAAGGAGATAGTAAAGAGGAAGATAGGGAAGTACCTGGCTGCTCAGATCTGGTTACCAAAGCAACGTTTCGATTTCTTTCACCAGGGAAAAACTGAGAGCATTTACCACTCTGGATATCCCAATTTTCGGAGATTTTGTGACGTTTAATGAAGTGGGCGGATGTAAAAGATGAGGAAAGGGTTGAGGATGACAATGGTTGACGAAGTACCAGGCTGTTTAGACATGGTTAATAACACAGATATAGCCATTTCAATCAACGCAATTTCAATTCAAAATGGCAGTAGGTAAGAATAGTTCAATTATTGAACCTACCCAAAAAACGAAATTGCCATGCGAAAACATTAATTTCGTCTTTAGATTGATTTAGGGTAGGCATAAAAATATTAAGTTAATCAATATATGTAAAGATTTCATGTATATCTTGTGCGGGTACTGCATTTGGGTACAGTCTACAGAGATCCGGATGGGGTAGGTACTAGTAGTATTTTATAAATCAATATCAATTTCGTGCCACCATCAATGGAGGTCTGAGAGCAGCTGAGAAATAAATGAAAACAAAAGAAAACATTTGTATCGGCCAGCCTGGGTTATTGGCCCGGTAATTGACCAATTGCATGAATACATATCAGCCACTGTTAGCCACAGCACATTATTACCACGGCTTGCCTTGTTCGGCGTTCATGAATCTGCCTCCATTTTCAGACCAGTTCCTACTTATTATTATATATATTACACGGCTAATATTATCAAATACTGTAGAGAAGATAATACACCCAGTTCTGACATATTCCATACTTTGAGATGGCGTAGGTTGTACGTACCAGTTAGTTTTCTTTTAAAGGATATTATGGGAAATGTGTTCTTTATTTTACTTAAATAAATTAAGTATACAAATCAAAAATTGATAAAATACATATTAAGTAACTTATATATGACTTTACTGCTATTTTAATCGAGATCTAAGAGGCTATCAAGTTAACCAACAGTTATAAGCCTCGCCGCTCATGATCTGATTCTTATTTTATGATTATCGTTAATTTTTATTTGTGCTTTAATGCTTTAATTGGGAGATGTAAATTTAATATATAAATCTACTCTTAACAAAATTTACAGATGTTTTTTTTTATGTAATCATCAATATTTTCTATAAATTTTAACAAATTACTATGTAATAAATTAAAATATTGTACAACGCGGACTGCTATGGGCGCTAGTATAGCATACTGACAGTATTTTGACGAAGCTGTGCGTATTATCTAATCTACAGTATTTCATATTACTATTAGTCTTAGTATTAATAATAATATTTGGATGATCTGTGTAGCGCCGTTTTTGTGAAAAATCACTTCAAGAATGCTGTACAATTTTTTTTCAATGCTCTATATTACCAGTAACTATTATAGACAATATATTATTACAACTTATGACTAATAAATTGCAATCACCAGTTCATCTATCTGTAATACCAAACTATGTGTACAATGCGTTTGACCAATGAACGTGACGCCGCGTTAAAATATACTTGTTATTAATTTTATGTACGGGCAGATAATATTATACAGGACCGTACTTAGTAGTATCATGAAAAATAATAATACTAAAAATTTTACTATAATAGCGTAACCTATTAATACTCCAGGTACATTTAGTTTTTTTATATGATTACAACACAAAATTTCCAACAACCCAGATCTAGTGGGACTATGGCATCCCGAATTTTGAGTTAGATGTGAGACTGTTAAGTTCTAGTCACCCTATACACAACCGAAGCCATTTCAAGCAACGTTTCCTTTTTGAGTTGTATCCTTTCAACAGGGCGATACTGAGAGTTGGTACCTACCACTCTTAGGTGGTTTGATAAAGCAAATAGGTGGAGTATAAAAAAAACTGGAATATTTACTTATTATACAGGGGGTATACCCGACAAACTTTAATCAATTATTCCTGAATTTACTTGGAGTATTGAATGTAGAGGTCTCCGGTGACATTATTTTGTACGTAAAAACAATAAAAAAAACGGCAGGCATTGGACAGTTTGAGTCGGGTAGGGGATTGAGCGGTAACTCGGCTGAGTGACCAATGACAACACGTGAAAGATTTTGTTGAATTTAAAAAATATATGAAAAACCAACAAAAATTCACCGGAGGTCAAAATCTACATTTTTTTACTACAAAAAAGATCACGAATCACTTGTTAAAGTTGGTCTGGACTTCGTGATACACCTGTTTATATTATGTACACGGAGTTACGTTTAAATAGTTAACTTTATATCTTATAAATGTGTGTTGCTAACTAATTATTTATTTATTTTATTTATTTATTTACACTTCATGGTACATGTCATAGGCGGCCTTATAGCAATTAAAATGTAATTCTATCGTGTTACCTATAATAATAATAATAATAATTGGATGATTTGTATAGCGCCGTTTTTGTGAAAAATCACCTCAAGGGCGCTGTACAAATATTTCTTAACTAATTATGTACAAACAGATACAGAAAAACATGCTTACCTGGCAGGTCGCTTCAGATGAACACAGTTTTATTAGAAAATTTATTTACAGAGATGATAGTTTTACATGGTTATTTGTTGCTCCTTTTCTATTGATGATATATTTATTAGAAGATTGGTGGCACAAGAAGAGTTGGTATTTATTGAGATACTTATAATTTTTTGGACTGGAAAGTATTCATAAAATGAATTTTAGGACTCAAAAATATCTATCTTATTATCTACCTTAAAAAGCGTAAGAAGCTTTTAATAAATATTAACTTTTTATTTCTTATTCCACACTTTTGTTATTTACAGTGTTGCGGGCTGTGGACGCATTTGCGCACCGATGCATGAATTTTTTTATTTATTTTTTATTTTTTTTATTTAATGACTTTAGGTAACTACTAACCGGCTAGCCTAGCTAAGCAATTTCCAGTTGAATTTCTTCAATTTATGGATACGATTGTCTGAAAAGATGTGTTTTAAGTTTTGTTATGAATTCTGATGATGATTCTATGAACTCTATGATTGTTTTATAGTTTTATATTCAGGTTGGATCGCACTCATGCTCTAAACTTTCTTTGGTAAAAATAACATCATTTTAAATATGGATGGTACATTCCTAAAAATTAAAAAAAATTATTTTTATTTTACCCCTTAAATTTTTTTTTTTTTAAAGTATACAGTACATAATGAATTGTATTCCTAAGAGTTAATAAACTAATTAAATGGGTTGATTACATGTAGTCAGTAGCAAGGACAATGATAAGTGGCAACTAAACTGATTACTTAATTTTAAGTCACTGTCAAGTAGCAAGTTACCGGTTAACACGATTAGAATATTTTCTAATTTTTATCAGTCGAGTAGACAATTCCACGCTGCCCGCGCATCATTGTAGTTAGATGAGGGCTATTATCACTGCTGTTTGGACACGTGCATGATCAAGTCTTATTGCAAATATAAGAGTTTCCTTAATTGCACGTGTGGACGGCACTTATCACTTTTCTCAGGACAATGTGATTTACTTACCACTAACTTATCAGTCAGATTATTTTTTTCTTTCTCGAAGCTTCCGGTAAAGCAGACCCTCGATTTAACAATTGCCAACATTCATCGGAAAATATCAAAGGATGATATCAATCGCCAACCACAGCATTGATTTAATCCAGAATATAAAATATGCCACACACAAACCTACACGGAAAAGGGGTACGCATCAAATTATAGAACAATCCTAATTATTTCCATCTTGTTAAAGGATTCGGCCTCTAGCAATAGATTTTATTACTTAGATACCCGAAATGGTAATAGCGGATGCAATTATTGGTCTAGGTATTGGATTTTCTAAATCCCGGCGGTAAATTCCAATGGAAAATGTGTTTATTACCATTATTATCTCCATCTTGTACAAAAACCCGTTATATACATATATTTTTTAAAGTTAATTCCACATATAGGTAGGGTAGAGTGTTGTTTTAACATGATTAATATTTTAAATAAATTATTTGACTCACTAGGTAGGCGGATCTAGTTGTTATATGCATTTTCCTAGTGCTCACGTAGATTAAAGGAACGGCTGCGCTGCCTGTTTCACACGTAACTTAATTTTGGATTTGAGGCCAAAATACACATCAAAACCGAATGACATTTTTTTTTTAAAGTAAAGGTTTAGTAAATATCTAGTACGTATAAGAAGTATTTTATTAAATTTTATTAATTTAAAAAAATATATCGTTAGGTTTTTGTATTTTTCAAAACCAAAATTAAGTTTGTATGAAACAGGCCGCGCAGCCATTCCTCTTAAGCAACGTTAGTTTAAGTCAGCGCTATGGCCTGTTAAAAACCACTGAATTGCTACTAAATGGTAAATTACTACTCACCACTTAACGTACTGTACACGAACAGTGACCTAAAATTAACTAAACGATGTAGTTACCATTAATCACTCTCCTAAACACTTTCTTTGTGTAACCAGTCAGTGGCTGAGTTGGCATCATGTCTGGGTCTCACCAAGGTGTCGTGAGTTCCTTTCCTTCACTTAGTCAAGTCCTCCATGGAACGGCACAAGCAACACCTTCCGCTCTTACTGTGATGCTAGTAGGATATTTATCTTTCTATTACGAAAAAAAAAGACAGGCCATCAATCGTAATAAGCATTGGTAGATAACTAACAAACCATCACGCCGTTTCTCCGCAGGGGTAGGAAGAGAGGACGGACTGCCAAACAACTCGATCTAGGCAAACACTTCTTGCTTCATTCACATTTATACATCGTCTCATACATTCTCTTCTGTTTCTGATTTCTCTCTGCCTTCTGACATGACCTACTCAAGTATTTGATTCATTTGATCATGCCATTTATTCCACGGGCGTTCCCGGCTTCTTCTTCCATTCACATTCGTTCATTCACTCTACATGCCAAACCATATAAGCGTCCCTTTCTTAATCTTAGTCATTACGCTTGCATCAGCCTTGCATTCTTCGCGAAACTCGACATTTTCAAGCGACCATACATGGTTTTACCATACATTCGCCTGAGAGATCTCTTTTATGCAACATTCAGTCTTAAAGAGCCTATAAAATCTATAAAAGTGTGTTATGGGCGTGTCCGTGTACCCGAAGCTTCAGTTTTTCCTTGCTTTCGGTGACTAATCAAGCATGTTCAAATACCAAAACTCTTTTTAGGATAGATAACATTTTTTTGGCTTGTCTGAGCCCTAGGAGTTGAAAGATGTTATGTAAATTGGCGTGTACCATTTTCTTACAAATCGATATATATCACTCTTCTAGAGATTATCTATTCAGTGGATAAACCATAAACTGTATATTACGTAGGTCAGTACCTATCACCCTGAACAAAAACACCCATCAGAACTGAAACTCCGATTTAAATTACTTACGCTTTGTTTAATCAGATCTGAATAGCCAGTTCGCCTGACCTTCATGTACACTTTCTCTTCCTCTCCCTTTAAGAATTAACTTTACAACACTCTCAATGTTAAGCGGGGTATATTCCCACTGTTTCTTAAAGTTTGGAAATGTTATGTGGAAATTACATGAAAAGTAATACACGCATGTGCACTCCAATCTAAAGATGACCTATTTTAATGGAAAGCTTACTGAAACTACTAAAGCATTTATTGAATCATCGCTTAATCCCTTAAAAACAGAAGATACAGAATACTTTTTTATATGAATACCGCACAAGAGTCCAAACTGCTCCCAACCTTCTGGATCCAGTAAGACTAAGGCATCCCCAATTGGGGATGCCTTAGTCTAGCTGAAGGTTTTAAGGAGGGGAATTAGAAGGGGAAGAGGAAAGTGGAAAAATACCTGGCTATTCAGATCTGGTCACTCTGGAACGTGCGCAAATATACTATATGTTATTTTAAAATTAATCAATTATGAAACAGAACAAATTAATTATTAAATTTAAATAAATTGGATTTGAACCCGCGACCTTCGGATTCGTAGTCGAGAACCTTACCCCTCGACCATGGAGGCCGTCAAAAATATGTCTCCATTTCACCCGCAAAATAATAACGGTCGTGCAAATCGATAGCACGTAGATATATCGGCTGTAAATAATGTGGTCGAACGTGATATTGCCATTTGATAGATTTATCTGTTCCCTGTCAAACGTAATTAACTGTTATAAATAATAAGTACCAATAAACTTTAAAATACTGTAAGTTTTTTTTGTATACCAGAGTACAGAATAGGTACTTACGTATTTAATAATTCAAACTCATCAATTTCCGATTAATTATTGTGACTTTTACTCGCACGATATAATAGAGAAATACCGTTTATTTTAGTTACATAATTTTTACTATTTAATAATAATAATAATTGGATTACTTCTATAGCGTCGTTTTCGTGGGAAAATCACCTCAGGGGCGCTTTACAATTATTTTTTATGACATTTGACGTATAACTAATACCTTATAGCTAAAATTTATTACTAATGGTATATAAGTAAAATTTATAACTATTGACTTACAACTGAGACTTATGGCTAGAGATTAACTACTGAGATTTATAATTAGTGACTTACATCTATGGCTTATAGCTAGTGACTTACATCTATGGATTATAGCTAGTGACTTACATCTATGGCTTATAGCTAGTGACTTACATCTATGGGTTATAGCTAGTGACTTACATCTATGGCTTATAGCTAGTGACTTACATCTATGGCTTATAGCTAGTGACTCACATCTATGGCTTATAGCTAGTGACTTACAACTAAAATGTGTCGTGACGATATTTTAAAATAAGTAGCTACCACCAAGTTTAGCGCTCTTTATTTGTTTTTTTTCCTTCTTCTTGTTTTCTTATAAAGTGAAAAACAAACACTATGGCGTTTTGTCTTTTTTATGCACCTCGTAAGAGTTCTAACTGCTCCCAACCGTCTGTAGCCAGTGAGACTATGGCATCCCCAATGGAGTATGTTATAAGGCTGCAGCTGTTGAGGAGAGGAGTAGATAGAGCCTTCGCGAGCGAAGAAGAGTTACGTTGACCGAAAAATTTCACATCGAAAAGGCGGTACAAATTTCATGACCCCAAAGCTAACCATTCCGGAGGTTTTGCTGCATCGTTTAATCAGATTTCTGATTTCAATTATAAAAATTATAATTGTCATTATTATTTTAATAGAAATATAAACTTATTTTTATAAACAATAATTATTAGCCTGAAACACTCATTGAGGTATTTAGCCGTTACAAGCCTTCCTCATACTAATAAAGTTGGTTGTTTACAGGTGAAATATAATAAAAAAAAAAACAGTAATTATTGAATGAAACACTAGTATATATTGATTAACTTGGTGGGTTTGCGATAAGCCGACGTAGCTCAATGGTAGAGCATCTGACCGGATATGTGCAGGTTCGAGTCCTGTCGGCGACATTTATCTTTTCTCGGAAGGTTTTTTCAATTTGGATGAGTGTTTCAGGCTAATAATTATTGTTTATAAAAATAATTGTTACCCTTTGCGCTATGCACAAAAATCTTGTCTTAAAAACTTTAGTTTATCAATTAAGAAATATAAACATTACCGGGTTACGAATAACCTGATAATATTTTTAAATCTCTTTCTGTCACCACACTAAGCGGAAGATGTTGCTTGTGTCGTGATGGAGGACTTAGACAGCCGAGGAATTGAACTCACGACGCGTTGCCAACTCAGCCACTGTCCGGTCAAGTATGCATTCATAGTTAGCAGACAAGTACTTTATGAACTTTAGAGGATATTTTGAAAACAAGAGGTTTGTTTTGACAGATGATATAAAATGTAATAAATAAATACATTTTTGAATAGAAGGTACGACACAGGTTATGACTTCGTTCTCAAAATTATTATAATAATATTGAATTTTCATGATGACTTGCAGTCTCGTGAAATTTCAATGAATATTGTAACTTTATTGACTCCATTCATATTGTACTTTTTTTAAGCGCCTGTTTGAATAAATTCGTAAATTATGTTAATCAAGTCTCTGTTAATAGTTGACGCATTACTATCAAAGTACTATTAATACTAATATGCGTACACCTAGTATAGCTAGTATCTATTGGCTAGTGGCGAGTGACCCGTGTCATTGCAATGTCCCCAGACAATATTTAAATAATATCATGATAAATATTACAGTATCATTTAAATAAGAGATAAATAATAACAATGGGAGTTTCTACATTTAATATTCATCTAACGTTATTGCTTATTTCCGATAATCGCCGTCTGTGTCATCTCAAATACCCATTTTCCATTGTTAGTGAAACGGAGGTGACAATGATCTTTAACCTTGGTCATTTTTCATTTGTTTTCTTTATTCTTAGCAGGCACTGAAGAGATGTACCTTTAAAAGTGCATTGTAGGCTTGTTAGTGTGCCTGAAGTAGGCTAAAATGTTCCTCATTTCTGCTAAAATTGCTCAGTTCAAATATCAAAATTCTTTCCCGTACAGATACACAATTTCATTGACCCGTATAGGGCCTAGGAATCGATAGATATGAAGATTTAAGCTGGCGACATTGTTTTTTTTTCAAGTCGGTATAGCAATTATTTAATTTACATGTTCAGTGATTTGTGTTTTATAGATACGTAATACCGCAAAGCTGGGCACACGTCCCTTAATGATGGTTTAGTCTAAGCTTAGAAATTAATTATTAATGGTTTTTGTGTTTTTTTGTAAATGAAATTTAATAATGTTATTATTCAATTCAATTCAATTCTTTATTCCTTTAAAAAATTTACATTTTAAGACATTTTTAAAGATAATGCAGGATGTACAATATCCAAAATAATTACTTATAAAAAATATAAAAATTATAAAAAAAAGAAGGTAGACATACATAATCTCACTAAATTGCATACAAGGGATACTGGTATTATACAATTAGCAACAAAGCTTTATGATTAAATGCAGATTCATTGATGCTAAATATGTCGATATCCGAAGTGATTCTATTTAACAGCAAGATTGCCCTCCCCACCGGCATGACCATTGGCAAGTTGGTCCTGCAGGCCGGGAGATAAAACAGTCTATGCTGTCGGTGACGGAGATAGCCATCGGGAACATAGAAATGAGTGCTCTCCATGATAGCCGAATTTTCGAACCATCCGCCAATCAGTCTGAAGAAATGTGTCACAATGTGTACATCCTTTCTGACCCGCAGATGGTTCATTCCGAACATACCTAAGAGAAAGTCGGTAGGATAGAGCCACGGGTAGTAGACATACTCCCTCAAATAAAGAAATCTCATAAATTTCTTCTGAACTCTCTCCAACATGAGGGAATACTTCACCTGATGTGGGCTCCAAACCACCGATCCACTCTCAAGCCTACTCCTTACTAGTGAGTCATATAAAATTATGAGATCCCGAGTGTCTTTAAAATTCCTTGCAGTACGTAGGACGAGACCCAGCATTTTTAATGAAGTACTACAGGTGACTTCAATATGAGCATGAAATGTTAGCCTACTATCAAACACGATACCAAGATCTTTCATAGTGGAGAATTTTAAACTTCGGGCATTTATATTATACCGGTAAAACCAAGTATGACACGCCCTTGTGAAAGAAAGAATGAAACATTTAGAAATATTGAACTCAATCTGATTTATCTTACTCCAATCAATAATTCTATCAATATCCGATTGGAGTCGATTGCAGTCTTCTAAAGTTAATATTTCGAAGAACAGTTTTAGGTCATCAGCGAAAAGAAGAAACCTGGAATGCAGAATACTCTCTGCGATGTCGTTAATAAAAATAGAAAAGAGGAGGGGGCCTAAATTAGAGCCCTGAGGAACTCCAGAGAGCACAGGAAATAATTTAGACAAAAATATTCTATGCGATACAAATTGTTTTCTTCCATTAAAATAGCTGGCAAATAATATTAGAAACCGTAAAGAAAAACCTACCTTTGACAGTTTATTTAATAAGATTATTAAGTTCATTATAAGTTCTACAAGTATTTTAGTTTTTATTATTATGACAGCTTTTTTTCAAACTGTTGCTAATCTACAGTTTGATCCATTAATCCATTTTCAAACTGTGGATTGACCACAGTTAAATGGCCTCGAGTGCTGAAACAGCTGTCACAATAATAAAAACAAAAATACTAGCAGAACTTAATAATAACATTATTATATTTGATTTATATTAAATTTAAAAAAAAAATAAATTATAATATTAATATAGGAGAATATATGACGCGAATGTGAATGGAGGAAGAAGCCGGGGACGCCCGAGGGATGCATGGCACGATCAAGTGAATCGAATACTCAAGTCGGGCCATGTGAGAAGTCGGAATAACAGAAGAGAATGTATGAGGCGTTGTATGAATGTGAATGAAGCAAGAAGTGTATGCGAAGATCGAGTTGTTTGGCGGTCCGTCCTCTCTGCCTACCCCTGCGGGGAAACGGCGTGATGGTTAGTTAGTTACCATGTTTGATAAATACAGCAACTAGGGCGCTTAACGAAGATATGAAATAACTATTGTTAAGATAACGCAAAAATACGAATTTACTTTATTTAGATATATTTCTACTCTATTTATGAACATTGCTGTGAAAAGATGAGTTTTTAGTTTCGTTCTGATTTTTAAGTTTGTGACTAAGAAGTAGATGGCAATAACCATAATTAAGAATATCGGTGATAATGTAACTGCCGACGCCAACTCATAGAAATTTGATTAAAAAATGATTCTGAATAAGATTGCCAATCGCATCGATAGTGGTCATTGAAACCGTTTTGAGAAACTACTTTTATTCGCGCTTAGCGCCAAGGTTATTCATATTACTCAGCTGAGTTCCTACAGCGCCCAGTGGCAATGGGTTTTACAGTGAATCACGGCTTGATGAAATTCTGACTGCGTTATTATAATTCAACACGGAATAACATAATTCGGTTGAGCAACAAATGATTGCCCGTATCCGCGAGGTGCTAGGAATTAGGAAGGCATTTACGCACGTGCCAACCGGCGGAATGACTTGTTTTACTTTGGAAATATTTTGGTACATCATAGTGGGAAGAGGCGACGTGAATGTTAAGAAATGTTAAGCAGCGGGATGTTAAGAATTTTGTGCTTGTTGTAAGTAATTACTTCAACTTCATTGAATTGTATCAAGCCGACGTATTAGCCTTATCAGTGGCACGCACAGAGTTATTAATCAGGTTATGCAGTAGGAAATACAGAGAATGAATTGCTGGTGACTTGAGCCGATATTGGTTTCTATTACGTGCCACATCAAATATCCAAATAACCGCTTTATTTATGAATATTACAAATCAATTCAGGACATAAAAAAATTCCATTCCATTTTCCAACGGCACAATTGATAATTATTTCGTTAGTAAATTTATACCAATTAACGTAGGTACCAACAGATGGCACTGATTTCTACATTTATCTTTCGACACTAACACAAACGAGTCTTCCCCTGAATGCGCATTTTGGGTACAAGTATGTATTTTTTATAGAATACAGTCAACATTTGAATATGAATAACATACGCGTGATTTTGCGTACTTAGTTCCTGCTTTTGACACGAATTCATGACAAGCTGCGATTTATAGCTGGAAGAACTTCGCGCGTATTTTTTAAGGTGTGGGTTGATTTCTTAAAATAATATTATAAATTTTAATATTATTTATATTTTTATGTGAGTAATGAGGGTTGGCAGTGCTTATGTGGCCATGCACGCCTCTGAGTTTAATTACTTGGGTCATTCTCATTGATATCATAATGTATACTGATCCACTGAAGAGGTAAATCGATATAAGTGTTTTGTAGAGGTTTCCGTGGGCCAAATAATACTACATTTTTCCTTACTTCTGGTGAAATAGATCAAACGTTTATTGAACCGATAATCAACTTCATTGACCTGTCTAGAACTGAGGAGTCGAAATATTCTTATGTAAATTGGCGAAATCTTTTCAAATACGTATAGATCACACTTCCAGGTATTATTTGCTCAGTGGGGCAGATAATCGATCTGGTTGTTTTTGATATGGTAACTTTTACCTTTCATAACTGATTGAACATTAAATTATGAAAACTAACCCTTGCCTTGGTAGAAGATTTAACATTTAAAACCAATATTCCTTATTTTTTCTACGCCTTTATAGTGGACATTATCGCTATATAAACCTTTGTTACCATTTTACTTAAATCACATTTTAAATTTATAACATTTAAAAGTATTTGTATGTCTGTTACCATTACCTACCGAAATATATTTGATAAATAACATTAAATTAAGTCTAAGTCTAAAAAAATTCCTCAATGTTTGGACCAATGTTTCTATTTTAGCTGTAACTTTTTATTTTAATTTTAATTTTAATGTAAATCAAATTTAACAATGTTATTATTAAGTTCTACCAGTATTTTAGTTTTTTTTATTATTATTGTGACTAGCCTAAGCCCTTACATATAGAAAGAAAGGGACCTAGATTAATTTACTTGAACAATTGTAAATTGATAAACGAACGAATGATCCCAATATAACATCAATTAATAAATTAAGAAAAATTATTTATTCTCCACCTCTCAGTATGTTCACAAGACCTAAACATATCACACATTTAAATAAGGCAATAGCATTCACGTCATAATAAATCAATTAATAAAATATTTCCATTTTATGCGGGGAAAACATATTTCAGATGTAAGTATCTCACAGAATGGAGAATCCATTATCACAATTGTTTTCTCAGTAAATCGGTTTCACCGGTAATAAATCATTTTAGACACCATAAAAAATTGAAATTGGTTGAGCGTAAATAGAATCATGTAAAAAAGTCATCTCAACGTGGACAACAGTTTGAAATTAGGATTGAACGCCGAAACAGCCGTCACAATAATAAAATATTTGCAGAACTTAATAACAACATTATTAAATTTGATTTACAATTAAACACAAAAACAATGAATATATAAGTAAGTTTTAAATACGTAAGAAAATATTGAATGACCACAGATGTGACTAAAGGTCAGTCGGGTCACTGTATAACAAGTTGCATTTTAACATTGTATACGCGCATAAATTAATTATTTTTAATCGTTTTGTAACAGAAGCGTGTAAACATAATTCTGCGTTTGTGTAGACGAGGAAAGAAATCTCCGGAGACTTGAGTTAGCGTAATTCTATCACCGGTGCCGTACGCGGCAAGTCATTTCACGCCGGGATCGTCACCGGTTTTGGACAGAAGCATGCAAAATTAACAAATATATTTATTTACTTAAAAGCGTAAATTTTCTTCAATACTGTACTGAAACGTACGGAAAACTAACATTATATGAAATTACTGAAAATATTTGCGATCACCTCGAAATTCCAGACAGGAAAGCCATGCAAAATGTAGAACCCAACCTTCAAATTTGAAGTTCTTTTCTAACAGTGTAAATTTATTTTGTTGTTATGTTGAAGTAGGTCCGTATACACTTCTTACCTACCAAACCGAAATAATTAACATGTGTACATGTGTACATATTATCTAAAATTACGAAAAATAATCAAATGTACTTAATTTTCGTTCCCAGAACCTGGCTGTGGCTTGTTATCTTCGCATGTGGTTATTTGTTCGTTAGGTAGGTACCCTTAAAAGAAAGCCTAATCGGATGTACTTTTGTTATAACCCCTATGAAATAATCGTACAAGGAAAACCAGTATTTTGCTCGTTTCCTTTGAATTAAGTATGCACTTTGTTATTTCTTTCTCTCTTACACATATGTACAACTTTTAACTGCCCATCTTGCCACTTCCTTGTATGTATGGAGAAAGTAGGTGAAACGCAAAACAACACTCCGTGCTTCGATCTCATTTATAGATAGTTTCATACGTATCTACTCTTCTACGTTTTCTATCCAACTCAAGAACTTGTGTCTTTCTCTCTCGTACATGCTTATAAACATGCCTTTCTCCGTCCATTCACTCTGTAAGTTCAAACCAACGTCTCTGATGTCTTCTTCCACAACTTTTTACAAAAATCTTTACAAAATATTAATAAAATTCAAAAAATAAACTTACCCCATAAATATGTTAGGTTTAAAGCTCTCTGCAATGGAATTTTAATAATGTGCACAAATAGTTTAGAAACGGCAAAACCATCAGTTGACAAATTGTCGGATTCCCACCCAGGCTTCATGGGATCAATCCTCTGCTAGCTCTCCTCGTCATACTCAATCATTGCACAAGTAACATTTTCCGCTTACATTGATGGTATTATGATTTTTTTTCCAATATTGTTAGGTTATTTTTAACCTGGGAATGTTAGTTTTTTTTTTTTTTAAATAAATGGATTTCGCACATAGCAACCATAAACCGGTGCTGAAAACCTAATTAGCGACAAGCAAGCTGCCATTAAGTCGGGACACGAACCCGCGCCCAACGAGTGTAATCTGCAGCGGCGGCAGCGAGTCTGGCCCCTCCTCATCAGCATCTAATTGTTCCGACTGCTGATGGGCCCGGTAGGCTGCGGGTTGATGGGGTCCTCGGGCAGACTGCCGACAGGCGCCACCAAACGCAACTTCCAAGCAGTACCGACGGACCTATTTCTGCTCAGTAGTATTCGCACTTCATTATCACGCCGTAGGGAAGAGCTAAGATTTTGCATTAATAATTGAAAAATACAAATTTTATGATATCATAACAAAATAACTTGAAAATATTGTCTTATAATTGTCCACCATTTTGGCGAATTTTTCCGATATTATCAATATTGTACGAGCATACAGATGTCAATCTGTATTTCCATTTGTTTCTATGATAAATCAACACACGTACGAATCGGCACACTTTTTAAAAGTGGTTGAATTAAAGAAGTTTTTTTAGAAATTAAAGATTAATAGGTGAGATTAGGTTTTCGGGCTTTTTTTTCGATGTTTTAACGACTTTAGGTACATAACTTTTTAAAAGTTTGCCAATTTAAGTTCGATTCATATCTATCAGTACCGCGCAGTGCAGACACGTAAAGTGACAGATACAGCAAAATTAGTTGCTTTCATTATCTATGAACACATTCACGCATGGTGTAATATGAATACGTTCTTCTCTGTCGTGCCTGCCACTGTACGTGTCTGCACTGCACGGTGCCGGTAGATGTGATATTACGTGTAATAATAATAATAATAACAAATCATTTATATAGCGCAGTTTTGTGTTATTTCACTTCAAGTGCGCTTAAATTTATTTTTGTGTACTGATTCATCCTCTCCTCCGTCTCTGCCCAAATTCCATCTTATACCCTCCATTAACTTAATGAGCGGACTTAAAAATAAGATTGCCATCAGCAAGTGCCACTAGCACATAAAACACAGTTTACAATTCTTTGAAATAAAAATAAATAAAAGCCCTACAGTAGCAATGGGTAGCCCGCTCACTGGGTAGAGAAGATTATCTCCACATTTATGCACCTCTAACCACAGTTGACACAGGAAGAGGGAGAAATGTTCCCTGGCACTGTACACAAAATTTTTACAATACGATAGATGATTTATCCAGAAATTATAAAACAAAATGGTAGCTACAGCAGTAATTTAAGAACCCAAATGTTAAATATACTCTCTGTGCATATATCTAATGACAGGAGGAGATGGAAGAAGATACGTATTTAGCAGACATAATGCAGGTGATGGTATGCCCGCACACATTGCATAATGTGTTTGAATTGCATGTATTCTACGTATTTATGATAAATAGTGGTGTAGAAATATCAGTAAGAATATTAGCTTGAGAAGAAAATTACAACATCGTGATCCTCAAAAATCTCGGGACTTTAATGTGCGATCTTGTGTTAAGAATCAAATTAGAATATCCTTTGCAAGTCTCACCTGAGGAAATACCTTACCTTTTTTAGCGTCATCGATACTCTCTCAGAATCCGTATCAATATTCGAATTATGTTTTGATGAATAAACACGCAGAGCCCTTGGAGCTCAAATCCTGTTTCTTCCAAGGCTCTGGGGCCCGGGGCCGGGAACCGAAGAGTGGGTAGGTACTAGGTGTGGGTACTAGGGCTTCCTCGGAGATTTTTTTCTTGGCCCGGATTGTAATTTCCTCAGAAGCTGGAGTATGGGAGCCGGTACAGAGCTGCGGTTTGTGGTCTGTCGTCCTCCGCTTACCCGGCATTGCCCCCGCCTGCCGCTCGCCACCGCCACCGCGGAGGACGATTTCTTTTATTAGGGTTAAGGTTTTGATTTGTTGACCGGTCAATATACCGCAGTTACGTAATGATTCATCCCCACAGCGTTTTGTCAATGGAGCCTGCATTCATTCACTAAAATAAAGGTTCTCTGTAAACCACCACAACCACCGCTTTATTTTGATTGTATTAGCAAGAATCGGGGTTAAGGCTTTTGTCAATGAATCCTATTTTCATTCACCAAAACGTAGGTTCTCTATCACTGCTTTAATTTGATTATATTGTATCCTCCGGTTTAGCAAGAACTGGAGTTAAGTCTTTGATTTGTTGGTCGGTCAGTACCGCCGTTAGGTTGTGATTTATCCCCTTGGGGTTTTTATCATTAAATATGCTTTGATTCACTAAAAAGAGGTTCCCTATAAACCGCCATAATCACCGCTATCATATAATTCTATTTTATCACATTTATTTTCTTACAGAATGATTTATCTGAATATTTTCGTAGAAATCTGCGATTTATTAATGTAAACTTCTAAATACCGACGAGGAAAGACATTTAGCAAAGTCCAACGGTTCTGTAAATTAACCAATATCCACAATTACAATTACAGTGTGTCGTGATTTATGTCCGCATTATACCTACCACGTAGATAAATACAAACTATCTAAGAACAATATCCCATTTGTCGGCGAATAACTTAAAGATGGGAAGAGCCGAAAGGTCCGACAGCCATTTGTCTTTCAACAGGTAATAACAGCCCTCGGTATCCGCTAACCAAACTCACAGGTGTAACTACCTTTTTCAATTTGCCACTAATGTGTTCCTTATAGCGTTAATTTGTTTTTTTTTTAATGCGTAAATACATATTATATTATTTTAACACTTCTTTTGTACCAGCGGGCCCGGTGTAGAATCACGGCTATCGGCTAGGTTCAGGTAAGAGCCCGTTTTCCTGTTTCCTTAAATAAGAAATAAATTTTATTTTTTTAAGGAAGGAAACTATTTTTTCACCGTTTGAAAAAAAAATGTAATAACTGAGAATTGCGGTAAAAATGTGGCTCTATTAATTGATTGCGAATCATTTTTACGAAATGTCGTTTGATGATTTGACTGTAATAATACAGACCTTTGAAGTACTACCAACCTATTGGATGTCAAACAGCGAAACGCTATTATGTATCCAGGTGGGTGGCCACTTACCTCTTACCATCAAAGGATATCAATAGATTTCTTTCACAAAAATAGGTGTAAATATTAAAATCTTTTAATGGGTAACTACGGCTTAAAAACCGCACTGCGTGACATGTTCCTGATTTATATATATATATATATATATAAGTAATAATTTGATGGATGATATTTAATTATTTATTTATTTTATTATAGAAACTAAACAGTACCTACATTTTTTACAATGAAAAACAATTTCCTGAAATTAAAATTACATAGTGAGGTACCTATGATATTATGTTTCCTTGTAATGTCTGATTTATATATGTATTTACCGGGTGACATGTGTAGTTTATAATATAAGTATGTGTGTATATGTGAATGTACTTGTAAGTGTGAGTAATTGTGGTCTACATATTATAGAAGTGAAGCCATATGTATGCGCATTGAGCAGTTTATATAATGTTCAGGATGCTCATTTTAATTGAGGTAATTGAGGAATTTTCAGCTGCATTTGTTTTGTAACTATGCGAGTAGTGAATAGTGCTATATTTTACATAACCTCAGATCGTAGAATATATATATCTACGATCTGAATACATAACCAACCTACATCTCGACATATTTTTGACTCCCTACCGTCATTTAAGAAAAATATTACCCATAACATCAATGCGCAATACTCCAGTACATAGCACTATTCAGACACATAGGTACACATACACGCTCACACACGTACACAGACACATACACTTATACACTATACACCTTTTTCATGTACCTTTTTCATCTTTACCATGTATCCAGAGTGGTAGATACTTTCAGTATCGCCCTGGTGAAAGACCACCATTCGGAATTGAAACGTCGCTTTAAATGTCTTTTAGCCATGTTTGGTGACCAGATCTGAATTGCCAGGTATTTCCCCGCCTTCCTCTACTCCTTCTCCTTCCCATCCCCAATACCTTCAGCCTCACAACATTCTCCAATTGGGGATGCCATAGTCTCGCTGGTTCCAGACGGTTGGGAGCAGTTGGGACTATAGTGCGGTATTCATATTAAAAAAAAAAATTTAAAAAATCTTGGTTTGTTTCTAAAATAAATAATTAATCATTTATGTAATATCAAGAGTTCGCGGTTCAATGATTTCTAGATTTTGCTCATTTAAATAAATGTGACTGGTGGGTGATATGGGAACTAATTGGATACCTAAAGTGCATTCTAGTGACAGTTTGGATCTCGGATCAGATCTATTTCATATCAAGCAATGGCTAGTTGTCTGATCGCAGGATATGAGTAGTGACTAACAGTGTTCTTGTTATATCAGATAGGAGAAGGGAGTATCGCCGTTGCATGCTTGCCGTGGTGAACTGTAAGAAGCAGGTGACCTCAGTAATCATGTGTCAGAAGGTATTGCGGTTTCATGCTTTATTCTAAGGGGTACAGATCAATGGTGCACGACCAAATCGACGTTAAAAACTAGAACCACATTAGAAAATAATAGTTAAAATTCATTTTAGTATGTATGTTTTATGTAGGCCTAAATCTTCGCTAATGGAATGCGGAACTTCCGCGGTCTGATATTCGGTAGTGTACCGAGGGTGAATTTTGCTATTGCTATTTTCATAATAACTGACTTCCTTTTTGCAAAATGAGGTTTTTGTAAATTTTACCGTCTTACCAGATGATGTGTTTACATATTTATACAAGTTGTATATAACTATCATAAGTACTTTCCTCAGAATAGCTACTTATATTCAGAGAAATGATTTTTTGATATTGCATATCAAATCACCAGCGTTTAACGGATACAAAGACGATGTATAATTTCGTCGCCTTAAAAAAAACTAAGTGCAGAGCTTTTCCCTGGAAATATTGCTTAATTACCACAATTTTTTTTTTATTCAGTATCCCTGTAAACAAAATCATATTTCCTTGTTTTTTCACAATAGGTATTATAGCAGATATGTACCGTAGGTATATATCGTAAGGTTTTTTTTTTCTCTCAACGCTACTTTCAGAAATATTTTTTTCTTATTTCAATACCGTTGAAAAATGTGCAATCAACAATATGTCGCCTGTTTTTGTTTATATTTTAATTATTTAATTATTTTTTTCAAAACTCCATAGCTTATGATAGAAATTACGCTGCGATGTTTGGTGACATCCTTATGTTCACTCAGTTTTTCACTCAACATTTTAGATTAGTATGCAGACTCAGCCTAAAGTTTGCGACCCCTGCTTTACACCATTGATATCTCCGGACACATTTGCTCGCCGTCGCTGTGATCTGTGAATGTGACGGAATCCACCCGGGGACATTTTTACGGCCGATCTGGCTTCTAATCTTGCAGGAAATCAATAGCAACCAACGCTTCAGTGGTCGCAGACCTAATACTAATAGGTACCGCATCGTGCCTCGCGCAGAGTGGGATTATCATTGTGAGCTGAACTCAATCCCAATGGCTAAAATAACTAAATATTCACTGTCGTGCGCAATATTCCACAGATCATCGGATATTGATTTACATGCGAATTAATTACACTTCCCATTTGATAGAGAAATCTTTGTATTTGGCTTAAACAACTTCTCTATGAGGTAAAATTGTTTTGGCTTGTGATTTAAGCATTAGTTTATTGAACCTCCGTTACATTTTATGAATTGACGTCATTATCAAATCGCCATTTTGAATTTTTAATAAATCAAATCAATTGTAAAAAAAGTCTGTTACGTTGATATTTTAAAATATGCGATGAAGTTTTTTTTTTACCCCCGTCACATATAACGAATTATCCTCGACATCAAATCGACGCTTTGCAAAGCGTTAGTATGTTGAACCCCCGTCACATTTGACGATTTGACGTTGTTATCAAATCGCCATTTTGAATTTTTAGTAAATCGAAAAAAAAAAACAAATAAATTGATAAAAGGTTTTTGCGTTGATCTCTTTCTAAATTATTGGATGTATTTTTTGAACCCCCGTCACATATAACGATTTGTAGACGTCATCAAATCGTCGTTTTGAGATTTTAGCTGATAAAAAAATCCAATACATAATTGGTAAAGTTTATTGCGTTAATCTCTTTTTAAATAATAAGTTTAGACTTTTTTAACCCCTGTCACATATAACGATTTTACCCCATCATCAAATCGACACTTTGCAAAGTACTATTAGTTTGTTGAATCCCTCGTTGCATCCAATTTCATGTCATCATTACATCGCTATTTGGAGTTTTTAACTGATTAAAGAACCTAAATAATATTTCTTTAAAGGGTGTTGGGTTGATCTCTTTCTGAATAAACAAGATATAGTTTTTTGAACCCCCGTTACATTTGACCTCATCATCAAATCGACACTTTGCAAAGTACTATTAGTTTGTTGAACCCTTCGTTGCATCCAATTTCATGTCATCATTGCATCGCTATTTGGAGTGTTTAACTGATTAAAAAACCTAAATAATATTTCTTTAAAGGTTGTTGGGTTGATCTCTTTCTGAATAAACAAGATATAGTTTTTTGAACCCCCGTTACATTTGACCTCATCATCAAATCGACACTTTGCAAAGTACTATTAGTTTGTTGAACCCCTCGTTGCATCCAATTTCATGTCATCATTGCATCGCTATTTGGAGTTTTTAACTGATTAAAGAACCTAAATAATATTTCTTTAAAGGTTCTTGGGTTGATCTCTTTCTGAATAAACAATATATAGTTTTTTGAACCCCCGTTACATTTGACCTCATCATCAAATCAACATTTTGTGTTTTTAGCTGATCGGGCCGGTAATCTTAAATAATGCAAAATATCTGTTTTGTGACAACGTCGAATATGGAGAGAGTTCAAGCACCTATAGGCCAAACTCATTAGGTCGCACTTAATGAAGTGTAATGTAGTTGCATCTTAAATTAAAGCTTTATTTACTGCAACGACGGCCTCCATGGTTGAGGGGTAAGGCTCTCGACTACGAATCCGAAGGTCGCGGGTTCAAATCCCGGCGTGCGCAAGTATTTTTTTTTTTAAATATATAGTATATTTGCGCACGTTTCAGAGTGGAAGATTATCTCAGTATCGCCCCGGTGAAAGACCATTCAGAATTGAAACGTTGCTTGAAATGGCTTTTAGCCGTGTTTGGTGACCAGATCTGAATAGCCAGGTATTTCCCCTTTTCCCCAACTTCCTCTCTCCCTTCTCCTCCCCCTCCCCAATTGGGAATGCCATAGTCTCACTGGCTCCAGACGGTTGGGAGCAGTTTGGGACACTTGTGTGGTAAAGAAAAACCCCACATAATAAACCAACAAAAATCTGTAGATATTTGATTCTCGCACCAATTGGTACGTAAACATTTCAATGCGAGCACATTGTTCCATTAGCATCCTCCGACGGAAGCTTGTGTATACTGAATTTGAATGTAATTTTTATGGACGGGCATATTATGCCCGATCCCATTTCGGGGCCCATTTATATAGCGGCAATGCCCGGACACCATAAGGCCTTCTCCTCATGACGATGATCACGATGATAACCTACAATTTTGGCAAACCGCGAGTCCACTTCCATAACATCCACCAGGGCAAATATAGCATCATTTTAACACCTCGTTATTTTGAATTCAAATCTAAATTCAATTTAGGGCACACCTTTGTACAGACGTCGATATTCGAAATCCTCGTTATTTCGCTGGAAGTAGATCACGGAGTGGTTTTAGAATTATCGGGGTCGTTGTATTTACATAATGTATCCAATTTTACCCCTGTAATTGGTCATTAGGCAGACACATGCACATATTGCACAGGCCACCGATGAGCAATGAATGCCCTTTCCTTCCATGCCTATTTTAAATGAAAACGCTAAAATCATCATATTATAATCTCATGATTTTTTCCTATAAACAAACATTTAGGTTGCTCCAAACCTTCAAAACTCTTCAAAAAATGTATCAAATCTATTGAAAATATATATTATGGTAGAAAAATTGTAATGGAAGGCAAAGAAATTTCAAAAGTTGGTACGCCGAGAATAACTGGAATCATCACCATAAACATATTGAAAATGTATCATCACTATCATAATTATGTGATGTATTCTATTGGATATCCAAAATAATGATAAAATAAAATAATAAAAAAGTAGATCAGTATTAATAAATTTTAAGTAATTATGATGCTCTTCGGAGCCCAAATTGCGATTGCCTAAAAGCCACCCTTTAAACAGATTAAGAGGACGTGACGTCATAAAAAATGGACCCACAATAAATTTGGTTCATTTACATACTTTTTTTTTCTTTTTTTATTTATTAGTTACAGGCTCCCTGATATGGGCTTTTACATATGTTTTTTTTTTACATTTTTCATAATTTTATGCACATTAAAGAAAGAAAAAAGTATAACATATGATTTATAAATATGTATAATAATATGTGAGTGCATGACACGGAGAAAAAAAAGTTTTTATATTGTAGATAATACAAAAAGGCAATAATTTGATTTACATGATACATCAGTGGCGTGCAGTCTGTAAAGGCTAAAAATCTGTGCCTACCCTAAGAAAACTTGTCATAAAAAGAAATTAAAAAATCCTTCATGAATGCGACAAATATCTAACCAAAACATTTTTTTCATGTATTTGGTAAGGAACTCGTACGAACTCTACCTGTTTGGGGGCAAGCAGCTCACACACATACCAATACAATACAAACCCTACAAAACAAAGCCATTCGACTAGCTTTGAATACGCCTAAGTGGATCTGGGTTTCCACTCTACACAAAGCCACAAACATTCCTCTGATAAAGGACTTAATAGTTACACAATCGGACATGAAAATCCTCCCATAAACTCTCTCGGTAAATATAGCGAGAATGACAACTTTAAATACAAAAAAAAAACCCACGAACTCCATGAGGAATGAAATCCTGCCCAATGTCGCAGCACTGTTTTTAAGTTTCATTTTCCCAAAAACACCTTAAAATTCCATGCAAAGCATCTCTAGATAATCCATTTCGACATTACGTTAGAGTCAATAAACTCATGTTTAGAAACTCTGAAAATAAATAATATTAAAAATGAAAAAGGAAGTCGTAAGCTCATTTATTCACTTGACCACCACAATCAATGGAAGATAATAATAAAGTGTGCATTTTCAAATATTCAACACACAATTTATAACTCAAATTGAAAAACTATACACTGCCTACCTTTGGTAATAGAGCAATAAACGCCACTGTGATACATAATATACATAAACTGCATAAGATATATTATGTGAGTGCATGATATATTCAACATTGGAACAAAAATAATTATACTCGTATTTCAGATATGAGAAAGAAAAAAGGAACAAATTTTTGGATTGTAGATAGATAAAAAGATAATAAAAAAATAATTACACAATGACTCCTATCAGATACTTCTAAGTAATCATGGCTACGTAAAAATATCATTCGGGTATCTACGAGTATTAACATTTATTTTTTATTTAAGGAGAAAATACAGATACAGACAGTAATATCAAAACAATATACTCGTATATATAATATCTGGAGAACTCGCCTGCATCCTAACTATTTTTCACTGATTAATATGATACAGTTAAATAAATCTTTAAAATCATATTTAGACAGGTCAAGGAACTGTGTTACACAGAAACAATTTGAAAAAGTGCACAATTTCTAAATAAAGTAACAGAAGGTAAATAAACTTAACAATTACAAGAATGTAAAGGGAAAAAATAATGATTAAATTAAAAGTACTGTTATTCAATTAAATAATAAAGAAGTACACAATGCCTAAACAGTGTTCGTTGAAGTTTGTTTCTTTAATATTCTTATATGAAAACAGCTTACATTTAAACTTACATTAAATATGTATATGCTAGAGGTGAATTTGTTTCCAAGTGCATCCACGTAATATACTTTATACTAAACCTAGAACTTTATAATTACTTTTTTTTAATTTAACTTTTTTAACATTTCTTACTTATTTTGTTTGAAAAGTTACTCGAATAACAAGAGTACATAGTGAATAAAACTTTTCAGACAAAATGTCTATAAATTATTACATAGTTAATGCCCAAGAAATACAATGAAATTCTTAATTAGTTTACAGTGGGGAAAAAGATTGTATTTGTCGTTTTTAAAATGTGTAAAACGAACAAAGGGAACTTTTTGATTTATCAAAATAAGAGAAAAATTGTATTAGCTCAGTATTTAGGAAGTTGATTGGAGTATCTCTTTGTCGGAGTAAACCTATATTATGTACGTAACCTGTGCAGTATTTAATATGCATTCATTGAGCGCCTGTCGTGAGCGATTAGTGATTTCGACAAATTGTCATCAGTTATGGAGCCGTAGATTTAAATATCTAAGTGACTAACTTCAGGGCCCTGCATAGGTACTAGTTTCAGTTATAGATTATGATACCATTCAGTATAAGCCTCTCCCCATATGAGAGAAAAATAAGAAGAAAACTCACTTGAGACAGATTTTTTTTTTAAGTACAACGAATTTTTTATCATCTTTACATTGTGGGGAATCTGATAGGAGTGGCTAAAATAATCGTTTCAGATGCCATACAAATTCAACAATGCGATAATTGCATCGTACTATCCTTAGGTTCGTTAAAGTACCTGCTTATATACATGACAACATAGCTAGGCATATTTATGTTTAACTTATGACAAAACGGTATCGTAATAATTAAAAATAATTTTAATATTTTTTTTTCATATTTTCTTAACGCGGTCAGTGATTTGTATCGGGCATCGTTTACTTTTCTGTTGTTTCCAGTAAAACCACAAGTTTTCTCGAAAAACACCTCACGTCAGAGATTATTCTTACCGCAATTTCCACAAACGGCCACCGGAATAAGATTACGTTAATCGTAAGAAATGGTAAATAAACCGAGCTAAAGTAATTACATTCCCAATTATACTTTCAAAAGCAAAATCTAAAAATAATGTTGATACCTACAATAAGATCAGAGCAACTAGCTTAAAATATACACCTAAGAAATGAAAATGAAAACGATTGATTCCCACATGTAAAGAGTGCAAATTCTTTGGCAAATTGACAGGGAAAGCAGCCCGCAACTTGCAGTTTTTTCGTGCCATGAGATATTGATTTGTGTATCTATTTTCATAGAAGCAAACGCTTTGAGAAATAAATTTTACCACCACCATTTCGACAATAATATTTTAGACACCAACCAGGTTCCACTTGTACCCAAACTTCATTATGAAGCTTAAGTAGAATGTCAATAATTAATGTTGTTAAAAAGTGTATTTGCAATAAGACAGTTTTCAGTAGCAGAGCTTTTAGAGGTAACAGAACCTAACAGGATATGAAATTGAGTAATAATTATAATATTTAATATTAAATTTTAAGACTTTCAATAAAAATTTAGTTTTACAAATTAAACATGAACACAATAAAAAATTAAAAAATATACTGAAGATTTTTTTCGGGTTTCGGAATTTTTGACTTTGACCCGTGGTAAATGAATAAAATAATAATTATATCAGATAAAAACCCACATAAATTCCATTTACATAATTAGGTTTTTCCTAGTTTGATTAGATTGTGAAGTCGATAGCGGCCAGTGCTGTAATATTAGTAATGTCAGTTGGGAGGAACTGGCCGAGACCAGGAGATCGGAATACCAGGACCAGGAGTACAGACCAGGCGCCACGGCGGTTTCTAAGGAAAGAGGATGTGTGAACAAAACATGCAGCGGATATTCGATAAGATCCAACTAAACACATATACAACAAATAGAAAAATAAATTAACTTTATCAGTTAGTCGAAAAGCAAGTCGTTATTTTTTCTGTGGAATAATTCCTTGATAAGATAATCACGCGCTGATTGCGCCCTTTTACAATTGCTAAGCAATCTTTTGTATTTTTCTGATAAATATTTGTGATAACGTCCTTTAATATTATGTGTTATTATTAGTTGTTATGGTTAATAATACGAACACAATAACCGCGATAATTATTATTATTGTTGAGTTTGGGGAAAATATGCGTTCGTAAAACCCCAGCCCACATCGGGTTACATGGGAGATAATAGATAACACGCTGATTGTAAATCACAGTTACAGAAATATCCTTAAAACTAGTTATTTCTATGACCCACAATCTATACGTTTTGTTCCGTACTAGCAAATTAATATAATAATTCTAACACATATTAGATGTTATCAAACATGCGCCGAACTATAATTTCCGGTTACAGTTTTTTTTATATTTTATCTGGGTAGTTTTTTTGTATCATCCTGGCAAAACTCTTCTAAAGTAAGCAAATAATATAGTAATCTCATGGTCTAGATAGCGTGTGAGCACTAGTTAGGAATCACTAACTTGTTTAGGTACCTAAGTACATAGTTAATTAGACTAGACGTTAAAGAAGCGAGGTAATCAAAAGAAAGTACTAGTGTAAATATATGTTGGAGTGTGGAATAAATAAACCTATCAGCTAGTTTTTTGTCACATTCACATGAAGGAGCAAGCATTAGTTGGAAATTAGGAATCAGTAGGTAAGTACCTACTAGTCTTGAAGCTTTTCCGCTAGTTATCATGTGCTGTGAGGAGTAGTATTATTGTCATTCAGTATTTACTTGTATTCTTAAGTACCATCTACGCCCCTGAAAAACAGAAGTACTTCGACTAGTCGTTATTCGTGTTGACCTTACTTATATAAAGAAGTGAGCCAGTACCTAAATAGTTTGCACTCAGGAGTCAGTAAGTAAGTACTTGCATACGTCACGGGATGAAGCGGTGGTCATGATCCCGCTCGCACCCGCTTAGGGATGGTAGCAACATGTTTTTTATCATTTTATCGCACTTCTGACTACTGATAGTTATGCCCAATATGTGGGAACCGGCTCTTTTAGAACATCCCAAAATCTTTATCGGAATTTTATGGAGAATGATAATATCTCACGGCTTCCTGTACCTACATAGTTTTTTTTTACATTTTTTTGTATTTGTCCGTACTTACTTTCAAATTATTTCTAGAAGTGATATGTTTAAAATCAATGTTGGAACATTTTGTTGAGGTGGTTTAAAAGCTGGTATTTAAATGGCATTTATAAAACTTATCACGGCCTGTGAATGGTTTAAGTTATAAGGGAAAATCGCTGTAAAATATATGATAAAGAAGATTCAAATGTGCGTAATAGTACAAAAAGAAAACGTACTGTATCAACTATAAATAAGTAAAACTCTTTAATCCACAAAATGAAAGCTTTACAGGAGACAATAAAAACTAATATTTTATTTTTCGTAAATATATTGGTTTATGTTTTTTTTTTTGATTTTGAGTGATGTAAAATATAAAATTTCTTTTTATAACATTTTGAGATATGAGGTTGATTCATTTCACGGATAGCTTTTTCCAAAAAACGACAAATAATGGTTAAAAAATAATGATTTTTAGTATGGAAATTACCCTTTTTCAAGTAAAGTGCTTACACTATATTGGCAATTGAAAATCGTAACTTGTAACATTAGCAAATATTGTGTCTTGAATGATTTTTCCTATTTACGGACATTATTTGAGATTCGCTACGACGGGATTATAAAGGGTTATAACATTTTTTACCGTGATTTTCTTATGGGATTAACATTTATGCTATTTGACGTTAATAACCATTTCCTCTGTGTACATATTTATGTTGGCGACGAAAATGAAAAAGGCGAAAACGGGTGTCAGGAAGAGTTAGGGCTACAAGCTTCAATAGAACAAATTTAAGTTAAATCCTTTCCCTTGTTCATAGTCTATCCTGTATTGTGAAAATAGTAATAACACAGTAAGTAATAATTAACTAATATTTTTATAAAATCACTATCTTAATTAGTAAAAATTCATCTTGGCAACTTTACGGGAGAACCAAAAAACTGCTTATTTTTAAAACTAAGCTATGATTTTTCGATCTACTTAACATACATAATAAATGTTTAGCAATAAAATTTAGTTTCTTATAAAATTAAAATTGCACTATAAATATTTTGTTTTAAGTGAATTCTAAGATACGATCGTAGATTTAAGTTATGAATCGCAAATAAATCGAAAATTCAGCCATGCCATCCTTCACATAAATATTTTTAATAATGGATATATATATTTTTTCACTTTATTTTGTTTTTTTTTAATTACTCCTTACAATCTCTTTTAAGTGATTTTTTTCCACACGGATGTCAGTTTTTCATAATATGTGTCTTAAAAAATGGCTCTCCTTTCTCAATTTGTGAAAGAATTAATTTACATATTTTACTAGTAGAGGTGATGGTTTTATATATCATCATCTGTCCTCAGGTTTGTCGACCTACAATCAAAATATGCCATTCTGTTGCTACACAGACTCAGAGTTCCGAGTTCCAAGCGGCAAGTTGTGAATCGTCCGACCCCGCCACTTGCACTGCCGCTGGGGCCAATAAAGCTAAATGCCATTTTGCCACTGTTGAGAAGATAATGTCTACCTATAATGGTTTTTTCATCTCTCACTCGGGCTTATTTCAATTTGCAATTAGCTCAGATACGATAAATTCACATTCTGAATGTAGCAAAGTCATCTGCAATTACCTACTTTTTTTTAAAACACAGCAAAATGCTTAGGCACCTACCTACAATACCTACATATTTATACAATGCAGAACACAATAAAATTAATTTTGTAAATTATCTTTTTACAACAGTTGAATAAATTCATAAAAATACTCCTAATATGTTATTCGAATGCTAACTTCAACACGATTGGATCAATTATCTCGAATTATAAACAAAGATTTATCCTATAAATTAATGATTCACTGAGAGTTTCCTGTGCTAATCGATATAGTATATACCTCACTGTTGTAATTCCTGTGCTAATCGATATAGTATATACCTCACTGTTGTAATTCCTGTGCTAATCGATATAGTATATACCTCACTGTTGTAATTCCTGTGCTAATCGATATAGTATATACCTCACTGTTGTAATTCCTATAACAGAAGAATATGTATGAGACGATGTATGTCTGTGAATGAGTATATGCCAAGACAGAGTTGTTTTGCGGTATATCCTCTTTGCTTACCCGTGCTGGGAAACGGCGCAATGATTAGTTGGTTAGTTACAATTCCATATTAATTCAGCTAAATTTTCGTGATGAATAATAAAAATCAAGGATTTTTTATAATTCCTTCGATAAATTTTGTTCTTCAGATTATCTAAAGCCGGTTGTTTCTGCTACGCATAAATTTCTAGTGTTGTAATTAAATATCAATAGTTTTAACCACCTCTTTATCTACGTCACTAAAGAAGCAGCTGAACCTAAGACCAAGCATATAGATAAAAATCTAACCGCTAAACAATTCGATAAAATTCGAACTAAGGTATTTGATATTTCAGAGTTTCATCAATAGCTTTCTTTAGTTGGCCTGCCCTGCGTGTAACTCAAGAGAGCACTGGAAGATAATACGATCAGACAGAGTTGATATTTGTTGGCTGTATCGGCTATCCTCTACATGTACTCTACGTGCACTGAGCACTGGGCAAGGCGTCCTACTCCGGCCATTGCTTTTTATTGCTCGACATCCTATAATCCTATCATACTACTGGATTGACGGATTCTTATTTCAAATAATATTATGTATGTACCTATAGAGGAATGTTCGTGGCTAACATAAGTCAGTAGCGTAGTGGACGCCCGGCCAGACTGGAAAATCGCCCGCGGGGGCATTAGAAAATGGAGTTCAGTAACTGTTACAGTAACTAACTTGTTATTATTATTAAGATTAAGGGTGGATTTTATCTTGCATGTGTTTTTAGTTACGTAAAATAAGCTTAAATTTTTGGTATGATCTACCAAATCCCTCGTTTTGAAGTTACCTTAACCGCAAAGCAGAAGTCTATTTGAAGCAGCAAAGCTCTCGAACGGGAGCTCTGGCTTTTGCACAACTTTTTGTACCTGGAAGTTTTGGGTCAACGCAATTATTATCGGGTCGCAATGTTTTTGTCATAATGACCTATGACATATTGGGAAAACATCTTCATAATAATACCTGTTAAAAAATGCAAAATAACCCAGAAGTTCTAGAATACATAAAGTATGAAAAATTCATGAAACAAGAAAACATCGTTTGAACGTTTTTGCTGCTTCGGATATCTTTCCAACGGATTTTCTGCTCTATGGTTATGATTTTATCTCCCACCAATGACATGATGTAGGATTACTTTGGTGGCACCTATCGGATATCATCGTGTTAATAATAATAATATAGTCGTGATCACATCATGCAATCAAATGCAGGTACACTTCTACGAGATTCCTAAGAAGGTTGAAAATGAGTATGGGGTTCTCAACTAATTACCCTGGACCGGGGACGGGCAAGACTTTTTGTTTTTCCATTTCTCGTCTTATGGCTCCTAGGTTCAATATTTAAAAATATAATAACACAAAATCTCATTTATAAAAGATATGGAATTAAAGATGTATTATTACTTGACAGAAACGACGAGTTCAATCATTTGAGCTGCTACTGGGAACGCATTGAATATAAAATATTATTGAAAATTGATCAATATTGAAAGTAAAGTGGCCCTATTAAGTTAACCACCATTACTCCCATTGCATGTACAATATGTACAGTGGTACACGTACAAGATGCTCCCAGCAACCGCTTGCCAGTATTATTTTTCCCCTTGCCCAGGTGTGCTACTTACTTACGTTATTATATGAGATTATCTCAACACAAAGATGCTCAGGTTACGCCAATTTTATCGGTATGTGCATAGTTTTTTACATGTGAAAAATTCCGTACTCTGCCAACCTTGAGAAAACTTACATTATCTTCGTCATCATAGGATCTTCGTGTTAAAGTTGGCGACCAGCAGTCTGAACTCCTTATTATCTGTGGTCGTTATCTGCAGCACGCTTCAGCCGCTCCATTGCCATGCAGGTTCACTGCTTGTCAACTTTTCACCTCCTCTCGGGGAAGAATCCGGTAAGCTTAGGTATATCAATCTATCAGGGTCACCCATTTTGTGCGTGTTCCGAGATGATAGTCGTGCATCTCATTATGGGTGTAGCCATTCAGCTTAAAAAATACTTGCTGTAGCGGTATTTTTCCACAGCGAATAAGCTTTCATAAAACAATATTTAAGTCTGTATTAAAGATTTCACAAACTACCTAAATAATAATATTATTGACGTTTCCCGAAATAGTTTCTTCCTTGTTCACACTTGGACAAGCCTTTTGAGTATTTGCACTGTTTTTCTATTGTCGAGGGTTCGTCTACCACGAGAGCTTTTCGTACCAATACTCTTCTTCTTATAAAGCTGGTCCATCATTACCAGAGTTCTTGATTTAGTTTTCGATCGTAGGAAAAATCAAGATAAAGTGAAATATTATTACATTTTTAATTATTCGTTATTTTTATTGAGATTTAAAAACCTCATTTTAATATGTATTCATTGTAGAAAATAATATTAACATAACCTGAATGAAACATGAAAACGAAAAAAACGACAGAAAATAAAAAGATTTCAGTCGCATCTGGGACTCAAACCTAGGACCTCTGTCTATCCGGGGCAACCGCTTAACCAACTTAGCTAATAAAACTAGTTCAATCAATGTCATCTTCATCGATATCATATCTCAAATTCAAGATTTGTCAATATCATTCACTATTTATAATCAATTAGTCTCATTAGCTATGTTGGTTAAGCGGTTGCCCCTGATAGGCAGAGGTCCTGGGTTCTAGTCCCAGATGCGACTAAAATCTTTTTTGTTTACTATCGTTTTTTTCCGTTTTCATGTTTCATTTAGGTTATGTTAACATTATTTTCTACAATGATGAAATATTATTACATCAATAAATGTGAAATTACTTTGTGGTGTCATTATTAATAAAATTACAGAGAAATTCTTTGTGTACACGAATGTTTAATATATCAATATCCAGATTACATTATTATTATTTCAAAGTTTATATTTGAACATATTCTTCTGTAAGACTTTCAGCATCAGCAACATTGGTTATTATGAACGTAACTAAATGCTCGATTCTTGATAATAGTATACTAATTAACTTGGGATCGGTGGTAAGGGCACAGGGGTAAAGTTTGCACCCCAGTGGTATTTTACTATTACTTGTTACGTAGGCGCTAGCTCAAGTTGCTACGTACTACTAGGTAGATATACGTGTATACCAAGTGTGGTTGTTTGAACTTATTAATATTGTCAAACGCAGGTGCTTCCACTGCCTTCACAGCTTGCAATATAGGTACTTGTAACTTATTCGTAAAACGTTTGTTAAGGTTTGATAGGTGCTACCTACCTCCTCGTAATCAGTTACGTATAAATAAAACGCTCTTTGTGATCTGGGTTTAAGACATGCTATGTTCCAGACGGGTATTACTATTTTACAGAATTAGCATCGTTTTAAATTATTATATTAACTAGCGCAGACCCGAGAAAAATCACGGGTTATTGTGGAGTTTGTGAAGCTTAAAGTTTCCACCAAAAAAAATCATGAATTTAAATGAATCTTTTTTTTATAAAAACACCTTTTTTGTTTGAATTACTTTATTGAAGCTTATTTTAATATTTAGTCATTGAAGAATACAGTGTTAACAAATTCCAAATGAAACAGAAAATTAAAAAGTCATCCCCCAGTGTACTCCACAACGTGTTTTTTAAACTGACGTTTTCAGTTATGTTTTTTTTTTTAAATTTCAAGTGTTTATATTTTTATCGACAGCCTTGATTTACTTAGTTAATTGCGTTCCGTATTTTGATAATGACGTATTTTTGTTGAGAATGTAATTTTTTTTAAATAAGTATTAATTGAACGTTTGATTTTATTATTCTTCGCCAGTTTTTCACTTTGCCTTCATATCACATAAAATTTTCTAAATGTGCTATTCTTAGACTGTGTCACCTAAAGTGAGCGTATTACGAAATAAAAATGTAATTATTTAAATATGAGGTACATACGTAAAAATACAATTAGTATATGCCTGAATAATAAATAATCTTTTAACGTAAATTACAGACGTCAAAGTGTGTGAGGAGGGAGATAATAGCTAATTTATAGGCACCGAATATAGCACGAGGAACGCTGGGGTTGGCGAAAAATATAATGTTCTTGACAGTTTCATTATTAATTGAGTTCATAAAGACATTATTCTGTACTCCTTGGAAAATCAAACCCAGATAAAATTGCGTATCGAACAGCTTCAGTACTCGTAATTCTGTTGAAAATAATATTCCATTCTATTTGGAAAGTGCTTTCCAGAAATGTGTGCATGAAATTGTTGAATATGTTTTTTTTTTATATTTCGACAGCTTTAGTGATTTTTTAAATATCTAACAAACCTTCAATTGACATTATAACACACAGACAGGCAGTGAAAATGTGTTTTTTTTATGCACGCAAAGCGAAATTCCCATAGCACCAACGGTACGGAGGTAGCTTGTTTTTACATTTTAATCCGACCCCTCCGTCTCCGCCCAAATTCCATCCTATACCCTTCATCACATCAGTGAGCGGGCTTAAATAAAATATTGCTATTAGTACATAAAACTAAGTTTAAAATATTTCGCATTCTGATATTTAAAAATTATTATTATTAATATAATTAATTAATATGCATGCTTTTTTAAGTTTAACACTAGCAATAGGCACTAAAAGCAGCCCGCTCACCGGGTAAAAAAAATGATCTCCTCTAACCATAGTTGACACAGGAAGAGGGTGAAATGTTCCCTGACACTGTAAATATATATTTTTTTTGTATATGAACATTTTAAATGTTGTTTGATAATCTTAATATAATAGTATCTTAATTTAACCATAAAAAAACTATTATGATGAATGTAAGAGAATTGTATGAGAACTTCGTGTCAATATATTTTTTTTTAATTATATTATGCAATATATCTCAATGTAGTGCATTGTCAAACAAACGATGATTCATTTCCAAATAACTTTTCTAGCAGTATCATAAGTAAGAACATGCGTAAAAATACCTACTGCATTTATGGCATCATGCCTGATTCAATTCAATTCAACTGGTTATTCTTTTTAAAACATTACAAAAAAGCCTTTTTTTTATATGAATACCGAAAAAGAGTCCCAACTGCTCTCAACCGTCTGGAGCCAGTGAGACTATGGCATCCCCAATTGGGGAATGTTGTGAGGCTGAAGTTATTGAGGAGGGGGAGGATAAGGAGAAGGAGAAGGGGAAGAGGAAGGTGGGAAAATTACTGACTATTCAGATCTGGTCACCAAACACGGCTAAAAGCCATTTCAAGCAACGTTTCAAATCTGAATGGTGGTCTTTCACCATATACCATATATTATTTTTAAATGAATTAATTGTGAAACAACACAAATTAATTAAATAAAATTTACTTGCGCACGCCGGGATTTGAACCCGCGACCTTCGGATTCGTAGTCGAGAGCCTTACCCCTCGACCATGGAAGCCGTCGATGGCCATAATAACAATTAAAAATTGAATATATTCTTTAGGCTTTTATAAAAAGTCAATAGATGTCTCATATAAATAAAAAATCGGGTATTAATCCGAGACACTGTCTAGTTTGCAATTTTGTTCCTTAGGAATTTGTAATCATTATAAAGATAGCTGCGAATAATATGGGATTAAAATAGAGCATAATATTTACAAATCTTGAATTTTAGATACATCATATCGATGAAGATGACAAAAATTGAACTGGTCTCATTGGCTAAGTTGGTTAAGCGGTTGCCCCGGATAGGCAGGAGTCCTGGGTTTGAGTCCCAGATGCGACTGAAATCTTTTTATTTTCTATCGTTTTTTCCGTTTTCATGTTTCACATTTGGGTTATGTTAATATTATTTTCTACAATAATTAAGTTTTTAAATAAATTTCATTACCATATTTACATACATATTTGTAACGCAAGATTTAGTCTACATATTATAATGTAAATTTGCATAAAAAAGCAGCATCATTGGTGCTAAATATGTGTCAATATCCGAATTGATCTTCTAAAATCGTAAAGTATTGCACAAACGTCTAACATGATGATCCGGGACCATTGATCGCCAACCCAATTATCTAAGTGCGTAGGTACTTGAATTAGGTTGAGGATTGGTATTGTTAGTACCTACTACGTACGACGTAGAGCTGAGCCGACTGCGCTAGGGCTGGCTCTCCGCGGGGGTCGCAGTGGATATGACGGGAGGGTAATTGCTCGCATCACTCTTCCCGTATCAGCCGGATACGAATTCAAATACACATAATTAGCCAATATTATACTACGCCTACGTGCTGTATCTCGGCTGTAACGTGATTCATTAACCGGGTTTTGGTTATTTTTAAACTCCCTTATTAATAAATCTTGATAACAGGTTATTGAAGCACAATAATATGTAAATGGTAAAATTTAATTGTAATGATTATTAATACTTCGAGTATTAATTTTTTTTTCTGTTTACCTACCTTTTTTTCCGTACGATACTTGGATGGCAATAATTAAAATAATATTCGTAAAAAGCATTTACTTTGTGGCTTGCCATAATTAATATAAACAATTGGTCGGGATTATATTAAAACGTTTTTAAACTATATTAAAATGTTTTAAGTTCTGACCAAAGAAGGGTACTTCCGAAACCGGTCAATCAATATATTAAATAGGAATGATATGAAAGAAACGCATGTGTTTATATTATAATAAAAATAATACCCAATCATAAGTATACATAAATAATAATAAAATAAACAATTTAATTTCGGTTTTAATGTCAGTACGGAGTACGTGTACGTAACACCCTAATTCTAAAATTCAAACCACTTAGTAAAAAACATAAATTCGGATCTAATTCTGAAATTCTAAAATATATAATTATTGGTCAGCATAGTTGCCTTTCAAGCAGACGAACGGGGTCCGATTCTCGGCCGTGACAATACGTATGTTTTAATTAAAATGTATTATTATCATTTTTTTAATTGATTTCTTTTTTTAATAACACATAATATATTTTTTTAATTTAATAATTGTAGAAAACAATATTACATAACCTAAATGAAATATGAAAACGAAAAAAAAATGACGGAAATTAAAAAGATTTCAGTCGCTTTTATTAATTGTTTTAAAAATAAAAATAAACTCAAATCCTACAGTAATAATATCCCGTGAATATATCTTAATAGTTAGGTTAGGTTACGAATCAATTTGAAGCTCACCTGTTATCCAAGGACACGGGGAACAGTAGATACCTGTTGAAGCGCGCATTACTTGATGCCCGTGATAGCTGATTACCGATTAGTATTAGTTCCGAGTATGGCCGTGTTGTCAGTCGTCACGCTCCCCTGGCCCCCTGGCCGTCGTGCTCCCCTGGGCACGGGCCCTGCCGCGGCCGGGGCATGTTTATGGCCCTTTCTTCCACTAATGCCTCGCAAAAACACCAATATCAGTCCCCTGTCTATACCTACTTATTATTACAATGGCCATTTCCGATCGTTGTAAGGTTGATTATTTCAAAAATAACGGTGAAAAAATTATTTTCATTCTTTATTGTTATTAAAATTAAACATTATTTGTGGATATTTTTTTGAATATTTTTTTTTATAATAATAATAATAAATAATAATTGGATTACTTCTATAGCGCCGTTTTCGTGGGAAAATCTCCTCAAGGGCACTTTACAATTAATTAAATAACATGTACAACCAATACCTTACAGCTCAACTTTATTACTAATAGCTTATAAGTAAGACTTATGGCTAGGGACTAACTACTGAGACTTATAATTAGTGACTTACATCTATGGTTTATAGGTAGTGACTTACCAACTAAAAGTTATAGCTAGTGACTTACAATTTAGACTTAAGTAGGCATAACTAGAATATAAACTTAACACATATATAAACCTAGTATATATTTAAAACTAATACATATCTATGACCGAGTGCATATTTTATATACAATACTGCAAAATGACATACAACTATGGCTTAACCTACCATTGTCCCATTACACAAAATACATAATACGATATAAAATAAACAAGGGCTTCAGATAAATAATAGCACTTACTCGTATGTGTACCAACATAACAAAAAAAATCGATAATCGAATGTACGAGTACACAGCCTTCGAAAATTCAAAATTCACCTTTTCTTTTTAACAAACTCGTACATGAATGAAGCAATGACAAAAATAGGACAATAATATACATTTGAGAGAACATTCAAGTTCATTTCAGACATTGTAAATGATAATCTTCGATAAATTAATTAAATAGTATACTTTGTATTCACCACTTTATTAATATAAATATATATCTACATGTTTCGAAAGCAATGCTTTCTTCATCAGGAGTAATACTAAAAATAATAATGTCAAGTATAGACAAATGATAAAAATTAGAACACAATAGAAAAATTATAAACATAAACAAAAATTGAATAAAGTAGCTAAGTAATTAATCATATAATAAAAACTTTGAATAACAAATTTATATTAGAAATTTAAAAAAAAATATTTTTTTTTTATTAGTATTAATGTGAAAATAAATTCAACATATAGCTATTTTTAAAAATATTTGATTATTTATTTCACTATTAACGATTATTTATTTAATTGAATTAATTATTATTAATATGATTAATTATTTATATTATTTATTAATAAAGACTCCACAAAGTGAAAACCAATCGTTTGAAGAAATGATAATCTTCGAGTTTTAATTTCGTAAAGTTTAGACTGGTACCAAACATTTTAAGGGCCTGACTGGAGTTAATAAGTCTCGACATTTTGGACAGTGGAGAATGGTACCCATAATTAGTAGTGTTGATTGATAATAATAGTGAAAAGTTAATTTATTTTGATCTTGGCGTGTCGAATGTTATACTTATTACATATTTAACTTATATATAATCATTCATATTTGATACATTTTCGTACCCATGTATGCCTGGAGCAGTAGGTAGCTACTTACAATTATTTCACAGCCATTTTTGAGGGAATTATGTTAGGTTAAAAGAAATTGGAGTAAGGAAGGAGAGGCAGGAGAAGTTTTTCGCATGGAAGCATTTCCTGGCTATTCAGATCTAGCCATTAAACATAGCTAAAGCTTTGTAAAGAAATATTACTGTAGTGGACTCTCACAGGAGAACACTGGAAATTCCTTCCACTCTTGTGTCCAACGAGTACCTACGTATTATCTTATAAAACTTCTATGCATTAACGCTTTGAACCCTATAGGCCTGATTTGGCGAGGCAAATCCCTAAAGGCCTATTTTGCTACTGGAAGTTTGCAATTATTATGAACTAAAACATAGTTTTCTTATTGACAAATGATTTTTGATCAAAATTGCATTTTAGTCAAATATTATTTTTTGTTCAAAAATTGCTCAGGAGCTCAGGGATATTGTGCTAATACAATGAACGCCTTAGGGTTCAAAGGGTTAATAAAAAAAATATATAAAACACGTATTCTTTATTTGCCTATGCTTAGTTTTTAACTCGCGACTTTTGGGTCAAAAGCCAAGAAGCTGATGGCTATGCCATAGGAGTAAAAAAACTGTCAAACTTTTTTGTTTTGTTTCCCAGCATCCTTGAAATAGCGACTAGTTTCCAATAAATGATTCAGAGAAAATGGCATTAAGTATGCCTAGCTCTGCTGCCGGGATATCCATTGAATATTCAATGTTTACATCACATCGCATCTTCCAGTTTAGGTAAAAAGTCGTTGACGCGGCGTTTGGGAAATCCCAAACTTCGCCTCACGGAGAACAACAGACATCATTTCGCCAAATTAAGTTTTCGGGGCACGTATGAAACGAATATTGAATGCAGCCACACGGATTGCATATTAATCAACCACGTTTGTTACACTCGGGATCTCGATAGCCTTATAACAGGTGGACACACTACGCTTTGTTTCTGCAGTGTTCGTTCTGGAGACACAAGATATTGTCCATTGAGGTCGTAATTATCTATGAAAATTTCATACTGAATGGAAAATGTGTGAAATTGAAATCCATTATGGTATTTACATGATTTCAAACAGGTCACAATCTTTATGACAAACTGGCAGTATTAAAAAACATATTTGATGCTTGATAAGATCTTATAGAATTAAAAATATAAAATGGTGATTTTTTTTCTTTTTTTTTAATACTTGAGAAGTTATTATTATTTTCATTTTAAATAACATTAGGTCTCTAAGGACGTCTTTCACTTAAATTGGCAAATCATAAACTGTATACAAAAAATACAAAACACTTTATTACTTAATTTTTTTAAAGTTACGTCAAAATTACTAAGTTAAAATATACCTTAAAAACTTCACTGGATCGTTCAACAAATTTTGAGAGAAAAATTTCGTTCACAATTAAATACAAAAATCAAATCAACGAGTAGCTAAAATCCAAAGGAAAACCACCAGTTTACACTTGCTCTAGAGATAAGGAGGAAAAAATTCTGAAATCTATGTGCATTCAAATATACTCGTACGTATGGTACGAAAGGGTTAAGCGTTTCTGACGGCCTCCATGGTCGAATGGTGAGGCTCTCGACTACAAATCCGAAGGTCGAGGGTTCAGATCCCGGCGTGTGCAAGTAAATTTTATTTAATTAATTTGTGCTGTTTCACAATTAATTCAATTAAAAATGGTATATAGTATATTTGCGCATGTTTCAGAGTGGAAGATACTATCGCCCTGGTGAAAGACCACCATTCAGAATTGAAACGTTGCTTGAAATAGCTTTTAGCCGTGTTTGGTGACCAGATGTGAATAGCCATTCCCCACTTTTCTCTTCCACTTCTCCTTCCCCTTCCCAATACCTTCAGCCTCACAACATTCCCATGTTGCCATGTTTCACTGGCTCCACACGGTTGGGAGCAGTTGGGGCTCTTGTGCGGTATTCATATAAAAATAAAAAAATAATAATAATTTTTCAGGTTTAGTTTGCTTTGACGTATTTTTTCCTATAATTTCCTTACTCCCTACTGATGGGTACCTACTGCATAGTATGTAATAGAAAACAAACAAAAAAATAAAAGAAACTGCCACTTGTTTTCTTGTTATTTGTATCTTATTATCGTGTTATTTGTTCTATTGTCGGATCATTGGATGACCTTGAGTATAACTGTTTTTGTACCAAGATATATACTATTACGTTTAAGTTTTGTTTTTTTTTCATATAATTCATATTGGAGTTCTAAAAAATAAACTTGAAACCAATTAAAACAATGTAAAACAGGTATACATATCATGTAAACTGCA
The DNA here is from genome assembly GCA_022606495.2 of Halesus radiatus. NCBI lineage: Eukaryota > Metazoa > Arthropoda > Insecta > Trichoptera > Limnephilidae > Halesus > Halesus radiatus. The sequence continues at coordinate 104,666 of JAHDVE020012084.1, forward strand.
ACTAACTAACCATCACGCCGTTACACCGCAGGGGTAGGCAGAGAGGACCGATCGCCAAACAACTCGATCTAGGCATTCACTTTTTGCTTCATTCACATTCATACATCATCCCACGTTATTCCGACTTCTGACATGGCCCGACTCAAGTATTTAATTAACTCGATCGTGACATCTCTTCCTCGGACGTCCCCGGCTTATTCTTCCATTCACATTCGCGTCATATATTATCCTTACACTCCTCTCTTCGTTCATTCGCTCTACATGCCCAAACCATCTAAGTGTCCCTTTCTTAATCTTGCTCATTATGCATACATCAGCCTTGCATTCTGTACGAATCTCAACATTTTGCGCACATTCGTCTCAGAGATCTCATTTCTACAGCATTTAGTCAACTTTCATCCTTCCTCTGCCAATTCATTTGACTTTTTTCTCACTTTTAGAGACATGTTTATATACATATTGTTTAATGATTCTACGATACCACTTAATTAATTAATATTCATAACGTAGCTAAAAATTAGGTACGTACCTAGTTAATACTACGAAAATACAACTGTAGAAGTAAAATGTACTGTACGGAGTATTATCTTAATAAATGTACCTACATATATACTAACTTACCTATGATTTTGACGAAATATCGTTAATATCCGATATATACATTAAAAAAAACCTTTTTACAAGTTTACCTACCAAAATATTACAATCTAACATTTTCATGTCTACAACATGTAAATTTAGTCAAGGATGCATATCATTTGGATCAAACTTGACCTACGTAATGCATTGTTCGGCTTGACTTCACGGGAGATTCTGTAGACATGTAAGTGTAATTTGCTGGACATCAGCCACTAAAGCCTTCCCATATTTCTATGGCATCCTTCGCTCAACCTGTGGGGTCCATAGATTGATGCTTAATGTGTACGCACTAACGAACTATGGCACTACCTGCGTGAATACATCGACACAACCTCACCACCCCCATACCACACTTCACTTCACCGGTCCTGGTGTCCAGGAAACTACAGGTGGGGGAGTAGCGATACAACCTACCTACCTATCTAATAGGCAGGTATTTTATATGTATTATGTAGCCCTGTCGTGAGCTGGAGTGTAATTGATACCGAAATCAGATCAGGCCACCTTTTTATTTTGTAATTCAGTCTCAAAGCTATCTTGTAAGTAGGTTGATAGTTGATAATTAGTATACCAGCTACTCATGGGTTTCTTTTAATTTGAAAAAAATGCTATAAGGGTACAAGAAAGACACATTGAAACCCAAATATAGTTATTACGTAATCATAGTCCAAAATATCTGAGTTATTACTTAACGTGGGAAATAATTATTTTTCAAACGACGGTATATCGTAAGATGATATCTGTACCATTCTGTTTTTGTATTGAATTGGATAAATATTTATAATCCAGCCGCGTGTTCCACTAAACCTTTCGAAGGAGTCATCAAATTTGCGCATTTTCTATTTGGAATTTCTAGGTAAACTATCTTCAGCTCGCAACAAAAAAATTTGTTATCCACGATACAGCTTTGAGATGTCCATTTTACTATCAAAAGGACAAGACGTCACATATATTTCTGTTCTGATGAAAGATTTGGAAGAACCATCTAAGTTCACATGTGTTGAACTTAGATGGTTGAGATGTAGACATTTTCAACTGTACCTTGAAAACACATTAAGTCAATCAGGCTGAATATGTCGTACGATGCGAAAAAATTAATTACTCATTTTATTGACTTAAATCACCCCAAGGACGCTTTACACCTTGTTAAAGTGTGTAACCCCCTTTAAATAGATATGTTTTTAGACTCTTTTTAAAGGTTTCGAAATTGCTTTCTCACCTCAAACCAAATGGAAGGTCATTCCAAGAATGTGGACCCAGTACATTGAAATCTCTGCCCCCAAATTTAACAGCATTCGTACGAGAGGGTTCAACCAGTCTGTCGGACGCCTCAGACTTGGCCGACCTGAGCGTGAGTTGCCTCTGAGTAAGGTTGTCCCTCACGCAGAGACCAGTCAAGTGTAATGTCTTCAGTGCCTTATATACCATAAGACAATAATAATTCTTAAAATAAATATCGAGTGATTATTTTTTATTTTGTTTTTGCGTATAATATGGTATATATAATTGCTTGGAAGTGCTCGATTAATGGAACTTATTTGGTATATATTGTAGTCATTCAAAAATATAATTATCATATTGTATAACTGTTTGAGTCCTAAGTACAAGAAATTAATTTTAAAAATTAAACAATATTTAAAACAAACACCATTTAAACTGTTCATACAAATATAAAGCACCTCGAATAATATGAACGACCCCGGAACAGCTTAGGCAGAAGTGAATCCAAAAATATTAATTAACAAAGTTGTTTTATTACCTAAAAAAATATTCAATGATTATTTAAGAGCCGCCTTTACGCACAATTATAATTAATACTTAACCTTATAATTTAACAACTGTTCTACCTGCTCTTATTCACTTCCCGGGAAACAATTAACCAAACCGAGTTTACTTTTATACTGCATAATGAGAATCACCGTATCGTAAATCACCTTCTCTTTGAGCCCAGTGCGCACGGCTCGTACAACAAAAGGTCCGCCAGTTTAGGTAATGACAGGGCGCTAGCGGTGACCGGTGTAATCCTCGCTCTTCGTTCCTTGTTCAGGTATAAACTAACTTATTATTTCGGCGGCTTCAATCACCGCAAGCCGAGTATGTTTTGTTCCATCAGATGTTATGTAATCATTCCGCATTATCCGCGCCGAACTCGTAATAAAGTGGTATCCGACCGAAATCTTTACCCGTCCTTCCTTCCTTGTTACCGAATATAATAAGCGCATATTATATTCATTTTATACTGTTACGGTGGTTGATACAAATGCCTTAATCTCTCGTAAACTCACCAAACCGCTGAAGCTATGTGTATTGTGTTTGTGTAATGCATTGCATTATGTCGATGTGTGCAATTGCAGTATACATCGTGGTGTTTCAAAGACTACCTACCTAACCTCTTGTGAAAATTAAAACAACGAGAAAAATGTACACATATAAACTGTAATAAGTGTAGCACTCTCCTCCGGCTATTGTTCGACTTATCTCAGGATTCGTGGATGAATCTGATGTATGAAGCACGGGGAAGTGGGATGTATATCATGATACTAGAAATAAAACCCTATTTAAAGGAAAAACATAATGTTTATTGGCTCCATAACCAGATTGTAATGTTAGAGGAAAAAGAAGTAGAGAGGAGGATTAATTTTAAAACGAAACCATTTCCAGAATAAAGGGATGGCTCTTGTGGACGGATTCTTATTCTCAGCATCAGGTAAGGCCGCTACAGTCCTGATGTTCGCCGATTTCCACGATCACCATCCGCGAGGTCTATGACGACTCTCGGCAGCGCCATCCGCCACAGCTTCTTCCGCGAGGTTCAGGCAATGATAGGTGAGGATGCTACCTTAGGTCCTGTAGGGTCGTCGATACAGCCACCGACTCTCGTATCCGTTCACATCACTCCACAAGGATTTCCTCCAACGCGCCAGGCACGCGCGGTTGGATTTCACCGCTTTACGAATTGGCCATCAGTAATTAAAAAACATACCCACTTCGGGTAGATTGGGTAGACGCTCGTTGGTGTCAAACAGAAAAGAAAAGAAACTAACACATATCACTCCCTTCAATCACGTCGAGCTCCACAGCTCGTGTCAGGTTATGTCCGGCGCCATGTTGACTTAGCTCTCCTTCCGTCGGATGTTTCCCATAGACATTTTCTCACAAATCTCTTCCGTAGACAATAATAATAATAATAGACGCGGGGTCAGTATTTACGTTACATAAGTTTATATGTGTACATTCCCGAAGAAGGTTGAGTCCAACCGAAACCGGTAGAATGCAGAAATATGTATAAATAAAATGAAGTGTCTTAAAACAAAAACATTTTTCATTTAAATTATAATGTCAAGTCACAAAGTGATTGCTTCCTTCGATAAATTAAGATCTTCATTTTGCACTAACGAAGAAATACTTATTTGGTTTTTCTATTTGTTACAGCTAACCTGAACGTGATTATTATGTAAAAAACATAATTCCGAGAAAAGTAAAAAGGACTAACGGCAATCAATCGAACAGAAAATCTTAAAGTAATAAAAAGTCAAAATTACTTTAAAAGGTGAAAAGATACGCAATAGTACGCACTTACACACACATATATATATATACAAATTGTATTGAATTCGTTCTCGTAACTTCATTTAATATTTTCAAACTGTCTTTTGAGAATGGCTTTGAACATATGTCGAAACAGCAATAAAAAACTATAATACTTGGAGAAATTAATAATAACATTATAAAATTTGATTTACTTTACTTAAAATTTATTAAAAAAAACCTACACGTATAATTTTATAAACGTCAACGTTTATGTGGTAATTATTCATTGAATGTGTAGTGACATTATTTGCTTTATAAGAATTATTTCAACGATATTTTAAATTTGATGAGATCACCTTATACCACTGAATAGATAATACAAGATTGGAGTGCCTTCAATGTCGTTTGGAAAGAAACCCACCGTAGCCACTGATTTAGTACCTTTTAGATTTAGCCCCGAGAGAGCCACTGTAAACATTATGTATTCGCGCTCTGTCTCTCTTACAGTATATCGCCATTCCATTTGATCGAAATTAAATGATGATGAAATAATTTCTGTTTTTTGAAATTTAATAAAAGAATCGTCACACTTTCGGATCACGAAACATGCCCACATCGCATTTCTTGTGGTCTTCTTTATTCTATGCTTATATAAGACCAGCTGAAGTACCCGGCTTTGCCCTGCCCGGGATTATGGATGGTTTGGAGGAATGTTTTAAGGTAAGAATATTTAACCCCTACCCCTACCCCTACCCCTACCCCTACCCCTACCCCTACCCCTACCCCTACCCCTACCCCTACCCCCACCCCACCCCCACCCTCCTTTCCCCACCCCCCACCCCCTACCCCCAACCCCACCCCTGCCCCCACCCCACCCTGCCCCTACCCCCCACCTACCCCACCCCTACACCCACCCCTTACCCCCTGCCCCTACCCCTACCCCTACCCCCTACCCCTACCCCTGCACACCCCTACCCTACCCCTACCCCTACCGCTACCCCTAATCCTACCCCTACCCCTGCCCCCACCCCCAACCCTACCCCTACCCCTATCCCTATCCTTATCCCTATCCCTACCCCAATCCCAACCTAGTAGTTCTCTTATTTTTAAGGTCAAGTGTGCAAAATTTCATCAAGATGAACCAAAATTCTGCTTTAAGGGGTGGGAAAGGAGAAGGGGGTAGTTTTTCGACATCTCATGTAGATAGTGACCTTCCTATTGTTTCTTAATGACAGTGTGCAAATTTTGTGTATAGATTTGCATACAAAACAAACAAACACATACAGATATACATACATACCGTTTATGTAAAATAATATGTGTGTTAATAGTTTGATGTTCTTTATTGAATGCAGGGTAGATAATTAAATTTTATTTATTTCAGAAACAAATATAATGGGGGCCGCGGAGTGGTGCGGCTACAGCGGCACCCCCGGGGGGCAATACGGCTCCTTCTCCCCGCTGCAGTCCTACTGCGACACCGTCGAACACCCCGCCTCGCTGCATCTTCCTACAGGTAAATATATCTACGTACCGTACTTAATATTTCAATATTCATATCCTACACCGTGTCGCCAATTCAAGTAAAACAGAAAATAAATTAAAAGGTTCTGCTTGTTTAAAAAAAAAAAAAAAATTGTTATGTATGTCTGTCATTATTTTGTATATTATGTTAGTTTTAATTTTGTCTTGACGAAGGTAGGGTACCTCCGAAACCGATCGATCAATATAATAAATTGAAGTGGTTTAAAACAAGTTTATGTGTTTGTATTATAAATGTGTATTTAAATTACATAGTTTATGCACTGTTGATACATCCACGAGTAGCTACATTATTAAATGTACCTGCCTAATTGATAGACCTCTCTAGTAGCGATGGGTCATGTCTCATTATGTTAAGAGCGGGAGTCACGATACCAACTCAACATTTTCGTACGGCTCAAAAGTACGACTTAGTTGAACGACGGCTAATTTAATAGCCGGTTCATATTAAGAGCTGACTTTCAGTTCGTGAGCTCATACCCCAGTTCATATGACTCCCAGCTCCTGCGGCTTCCTGCTCCCAGCTTATAGGTAGGTACAAAACGTCCAGATACCAGACTGTCAGGCGCCTTTCATGTATTGTACAGTGCTTACACGTGTAAATGCGATAATTATTCTTATCTCTACACACGAATGTGAACCCTTGAAAACAAGTGCTTTAAAATGCGTCATGGTGCTAAATATTAATTAAAGTCCCACGGATATTTAAAGATACATCATCATAGAAATGCGTAATAATAATATCGAACATATGAGATATGTAGATAAATAACCTATCTTTCTTAAGTGATTCCAAGGTTTGTTAAAAAGAGTCACAGTTCAATTGAGCCGTGGTACGGTTTACCGGGAGTTGTACGCTCACGGCTCATCAAACAAAATGAGCCCACACAAATGAACGCCTCGTTCATGAACGACTCATCGCTACTCTCCAGTGGTTTCTACAGCTCCATGGGATACCTAAATAGACACTTTAATAGTTATATATAGACAAACACGCTCTCATGCTCAATACAGATGTAAGCAAAAAATTCATTGATGCAAGTTCATGACGAATTTCATTCATAAATGCATATTAGCAAAAATACCCAAGTTTGTCAATAAAACGACTAAATTATGCAATGATTGATTTGACTAACTACTATGGGATCTTGCTTCCGCTATAACATAAATATGATCGTTGATGTGTACTACAGATTTATCGACGAACCGATTTAATTGAGGTCGCCTTTTCTCTGAAGGCCGTCTTTACACCTCGTTAACTTATTACCTGCACTATCATTATTTATAACCCGGTCTCTGCCAAGGATCTCGCCTGGGAATATGGGAATCCCGAATCACGGTAATAATCAGTATTGAAATCTGAATCTTACGTGTCTTCTTACAATACGCGTCATAGCTCGTCGTGTTTCCCTTCACTTTGTTCAAGGATGTCATTATCGGAGATCAATCTATATTATAATTCGATAGATCTTCTAATTCTAAACTCTAGACCTGTAGGGACCGTTCGGTTCTTGCATGAATGGCGACATTGCACAGTCTTGTTACCTTCTGTGATGTCAAACCACACTGTAAAATCGTCATTCCCTTTTAAATAAGGAACCCACGTACAGAAAAAGGATTGCCTGTAAAATTGCAAACTACACGAATAAAATTTGCCTATAATTTTTTTTTATATGAATACCACACAAAAGTCCCAACTGTTCCCAACCGTCTGGAGCCACTGAGACTAAGGCATCCCCAATTGGGGAATGTTGTGAGGCTGAAGGTATTGGGGAGGGGAAGGAGAAGGGGAGAGGAAGGTGGGGAAATACCTGGCTATTCAGATCTATATGTCAATAGACAACAAAAATCACCAAAACAAATTAGTTTATTTAGATATGTGAGTTAAGTATCTGAATATTTAAAAAAATAATAATTGAATTGCGTATTCTGAGCAAATACCTGAAACATAATACGCGAATACGCAAGACTCTCATTAATGAATAAAAAAACTACTTATAAATATTACCGAATATCGTAGAAATGTGTCAATACCTCAAACTCATTTCCCATACGTAGAGACAGCAACATGATACACTAGTGCCTCCTCAAGCGGCCCGCGTTGGCGGAATTGGGTTTTCCCATACATTTTAATAGTGTTCAGTGAAATATATTCTTAATAAATTATAGGAAACGAAAAATCTAAAAATAAGAATTAGGTTACTTAGACGACTTTATTCCTATTTTGCTCATAAATGAAAAAATATTAAAGAGGCTATTAGGTTTGTACTAACAATTATAAGTCTCGCCACTTGATGGTTTAGAAAGGGTATAAAATAATTACGTACTTATTTAATTTAAGTACGGGCAGTACGTATAAAAACCTAAATATGTGTTCTATCCTTGAACGGGCGGGACATAGTTTTACGTTTTACAAATGTGTGAGTCACCGGTACATGCATCGACATCAATTGGAACGGCGGTTAAGTGTGAGAATTTTTCTTTATTTTCTTAATTTTTTTACTTATTTTTGTTTAACATTCCACAGTTCTTATATATATTTTTTTTATATACGCTTCAAATTTAAATAGATATAATGTTTTTTTTAAATATCCTCATTAAAGCAAATATAATTAAAAAAAAATAATGATAAGAATTGTGATATGTTAAGCCAAAAGACGTCTAAAAATAAGGAATTATAGAAAATTTCTCACAATTTATTAAATAAATAATTTATTCCCTTTCTAACCCACCAGACCGAGCGCGTACGTCTAGCGGCGAGGCTCATAACTGTTATTGCAAACCTAATAGCCTCCTTAATATACTTTTTTATTTATTTATTTATGAGCCAAAAGCAATAAAATCATGTGCAGGTAACCTTTTTCATATGAATACCGCACAAGTGTCGCAACTGTTCCCAACCGTCTGGAGCCAGTGAGACTATGGCATTCCCAATTGAGAAATATTGTGAGGCTGTAGGTATTGGGCAGGGGAAGGAGAAGGGGAAGAGGAAGGTGAGGAAAATACTTGGCTATTCAGATCTGGTCACCAAACACGGCTAAAAGCCATTTCAAGCAACGTTTCAATTCTGAATGGTGGTCTTTCACCAAGGCGATAGTGAGAGTATCTTCCGCTCTGGAACGTGCGCAAATATACTATATATTATTTTAAAATCAATTAATTGTGAAGCAGCACAAATTACCTAATATATATTTAATGATTTTTCGATTTCTATATTTAAATTTCACGATAAATGTATGAAAAGAAAACCTTTGCGTCAATGCGCGTCGCTAGTGTATATGTTGCCATCAAATTTCAGGAGCTGCGCGTTTTGTCATATTCTAGGGTATTTTAAATTCCATTGATGCCATTCCATATGTGCCATTTTTAATAATCAGATCAGTTAATTCAATTCAAGTATTCATAAGTGCCCACATTTTTTAATAGCTATGATTTTTTTTTTAAATACACAATTAAAATTGTCCACAAACGTTTTTTTGGGAAAATCAAACGATGAACAGACTTTTTGCATTGTCGTAGAACATTTCAAAACAAAAGAGTATCAGACCAATCCTCGAATTTATTAACGGAGTTCGAAATTTGAACGTGATGGAACTGAAACCGAATGACACTTGTTTTACAGTATCGAGTACGATTTGTTTCATGTACGTTCTGTTTCTGTTTTTTTTTTAAATGTAAATTTTACTTTTCGCGGGCACCGGTGACCCCGGAGATCAAGCTCAAGTGTAGACCAGAGGTCATAGCTTTGTGAAAAATCGCTTCAGGGAAGTTTAGAATCTAGATTTTTGGAATTCCAAATGATGTTTTTTTTAATTTTATTTATATATGTTTTGACTGAACAACTAGGAAGAATTTCCGTTTCGGAAGTTAAATTTAAATATTAATATTTGTCGTCTATTATCATTGCTGATTGTATAATCTTAAATCCACTCACAATACTCCGTCGATCGCTTTGTATTCCCATTACTTTGATCGAAGGTCTCTATTATCGGGATCGATCGTAGTTGATCCAAGCGGGGAATGCGCATTTCCGCTCTGCCCGGGTCCCCAACAAACTGAAAATTGATTCTGATGGTCATCCGAGGGAATGTATTGGGTTCCGGTCGACACCTGTCCTGTCTCTTTGCATACCGCCGGCCTTACCTACCTGCTTAATCTGTATGTATTGCTTAACTACCTGTAGACTTATTGCCTTCCGCTGTTTGAGAGGATTCGTCATTGCGTTGACCTAATTCTTGTTAGGCAATTGCATCGTACGATGGCCACAATCTACAGCGGTGATAATATATAGATGACTAACGCATGGTACACACGATGTAATATATATTTTTAAATCACAGTTTTTATTACCTATATAACAAGGTGATCAAATACATTAAATAATATATTAATTATTCCTACCTTGGAAACTTGTTACTTTTCTCTGTTGACAAAGTTGATAAAAACAATTGCAGTGGCAAGTGTTTCAATGGCAGTGTTGTATTTTACTTTCGGTGCATTGTTTGGAGAGACATTTATGTTTTTTACAAATTATGAAGAATGATATGTAATGTTATTATTATTTATTAATATATATTACAGACTGCGTCCATTTACTATACACTTGAACAGTTACAAAGATACAAAAATAAATTTCAGAATTAAAATAACAGACATTATTTGCATATCTCTTAAAACCTTCAAGGTATCAATAATTTGAAGATATCAAGAGATATGTTATTTATCAGCATCATTCTGAGCCAACATTTATGTTCTGCCATGTGGTATGCATAGCAGATCGTGGTGCCACCCATGACAGTAGTTGTTTGGTACAAAAATCTTACAGCATTCCAGGAGGTATGGTCTTTCTACAAAAGTTATGCATAATTTTGAACGCTGTTACTGCTGGGCCCCACCAAGAATGTTCAGATTTTTGTTATTGTATTTGTTTCAATTTTTCTGTTTATTTTTATTTTGTATGGGGTTCATCCTGCAGATGCGTACTCTGGTTAATACCTTATAATGCAGTTAAACATAAAAGTCATGGCTTCGGGTTGTTTGTTAAATCTTACAGCATACCCTAATTTATCCATAATTTATAATCTTAAAACAAAACAGTTTGAAAATGTTTTTGAACACCGAGAAAGCCGTCAAAATAATAATAACTAAAATGCTTTCAGAACTTAAGAAAAAAACGAGTTAAATTTATTTTCATTGAATAAGGAAAAAAAAACAAAGTTCCAACAGTTTATAACAGGCAAGTTTTGCATGTTGGATGCATTCTTGTAGGTCATCGATTAATATCAAGAACAAAAGAGGCCCAGCTCATGAAAGGTTTATCAAAACCGATTCTGCGCATTTATTTTAAAAGTACATCCTGATCAACTCGGTCGAAACTTAGCGAAATCTGTGTAGATCATATTTGTTTGGTATGGCGCATCCAATCCTGCGAGAGTTCTAGAAGGTTGGATACGGTAGATTTCTTTTGCATAAAACAGTGTTGATTTCCGCTAAAAAACGGTTTACCTGATTTTTCATTGTTCGCATCTTATTGTTTTAAAGATCTTTGAAAGGAATGACAATACAACCACTGGTCTATATAGTTATGCGAACCTATCTATTTTACTCCCTGACTGTATTGGACTTACTAAGTTTCCAAGATTGGGAGATAATTGAACTTAATATACTAAGGTTAATTATGTTTGAAATTGGTTTTGTTCAATTGGTCTCCAAGATAAATAATAATAAAAGGTGAGATACCGTCCGGTCCTGTGGCCTTGTTGGGCTTCTGTTTCCGTGTGCAAGCTTTCGCTTCCTCGGGCTTAAATAAATCTAGACAATTTGAATCTGTTTTCTTGGGAACCTCTTGCCGGTTATAATTCAATGGGTGTTCATCAGTGTGTGTTTTTGATGCGTGAACAAATTGTTTGCTCGTGATAAGCGTCTAATTGTATATTAGGAAAATTATCACTATGATATGGCCGATGAATTTTACGATTTCCTGACGGCGGCAAGGTTTTAGAAATAGGAGCAATCTGGATCCAAAAACCTGCCTATTTTAACCTACATTTCACCTGAACGAGAATAACGATTCCCATTGCACCTATCTACTGCTTGAATCCAATAAAAACAGTGATAAACTTATTGGTTTCTTGTTGGTAGTAAATCAATGTCATGAATCAAAATGTTAACTTTTCCTTTAAATTTTCCAGTATTACCAGACAGTAGCTGCAACCAGGCGCAGGGAGAGTTCGGGACGGGCTCCCCGGGCGTCGGGGCCGCGGGGGGCGCCGCGCGCGCACCCTACCCGGCGCTCACCGAGCTGGAGCCCCTGCTGGCGCCCCGCTACCCCACAGACCCCAACACCTACCCCAACAACTGGTCGGCCAACGGCTACAGCACCTACAATAACTACCAGTACAACAACGTCGTCACCAACAACAACCTGGCCTGCGCGCAGCCCCAGGGCGCCTACCTCAACCCGCCGGGGCCCACCATGGTGCTGTACCCGCACCTCTACTCCACTGTGAACCAAAACCAGATACACTTCCATCTGCATGGCTCCACGGATAAACTGGATCAATACTTCTCCGGCGATAGCTCTCTAACCATCAGTTCTGGGCCCTCGCTGAAGGGCAGTATTGAGATCGGGATCGGCATGCCCTCTCAGAGTCAACTGGAAGGTGATGGTGTCCAAGAACCCCAAGACAGTGACGTCACTCGCGAGAACCCCATGGCCGTGTCTAATGCCATATCAGACCCCTCTAGTGTGTGGAGACCTTATTAACTCGACTGTGACTAGTGGCTAACTTTACAAAATTGTGATTCACATCATATTTATTATTATCCCGTTCTAAATATCCATTCCTAAAAAACATAAAAGACAATAATAGTAATTTTATTAGGTAGGCGTTCGGTATTATTATGATTACTTGTTACCTGTGTAATATTTTTTGTTTCCTCGAAAAAGTGGTAAAAATAAATAAAATAATAATATTAAAAAATTATTTTGTTAAAACCACTATTTTGATAAATAAATACATATCTTTATGTTTCGAAACCAATGGTTCCTTCGTCATGATACAACTAAAAAATATTGACATGTAAGCATATACGAATAACGAACATAGACAAAAATAACAGAGTGTTGAGAGAAGGTAAATAATTGGGTATTGATGTAAAAAATAATTATGTTAAATAAACAAAAAAATTATAAAATAATTATTATTATACATATTGATATTAGAAAATATAAATTCAAACAAAATCAAGAAACAACCAAGGCGCAAAAATAAAATAGTGGTCTAAACAAAATAATTTATTATTATAATTTCTTCAAAAGACACAATATTCACTTTCTGGCGTTATTAATAAATTAATAAAAATTTATTTTTTATTTATCACTTTATTAGTATACACATATCTACATGTTTCGAAAGCGATGCTTTCTTCATCAGGAATATACAGAAACTAAGAAAGAATTATGTCAAGCATAGACAAATGATAAACATAGAACACAATAATGTAAGAATAGATAAATTATTAACGTAAACAATAATTGATTAAAGTAGGTAAGTAATTAATAAAATAACATTTAAAAATAAATTTATACTATTAATTAAAAAGGATATTATTTTTATTATTAATATTAATATGAAAATAAATTCAAGGGATAACTATTTTTTTTAAATATTTTATTATTTATTAAATTTAATTCATTATTATCGCTTTTTCTGATTTCTAACATTTCAAATTTGCCTAATTGTGAACCGGTTGTATTTGTATGTAAAATTTTAAAACCTTTATTTATATCAAAAGAATGATTTTTTTCTAAAATATGATCTTCAAATTCAGAATAATAATTATTATTTAAACACCTTAGGTTCCTTAACTCTAATACTGAAATTTCCATAAGTATTTCCTATGTAAAAATACTTGCAATCGTTACAAAATTAATTAATAAAATTTATTTATATTTTTTTATTAATTACTTACCTAGTTTAATTAATTTTTGTTTATGTTTATAATTTGTGTATTCTAACATTATTGTGTTCTATGTTTATAATTTGTCTATACTTGACATTACTATTTTTTTGTATTCTATATATTCCTGATGAAGAAAGCATCGCCTTCGAAACATGAAGATACGTGTATATTAATAAAATGGTAAATACAATATAACATTAAATTCATTTATTAATTTATTATTACTTAATTTTAAACGTTCCAACAAAGTGAATTAGCGTGTTTTAAAAAAGTTATTCTGTCATCAATTTTACATTATTTGTAAGATACTGTTAATTTTAGTTAGGTAGACATGTACGAGTTATTACTTTTTTTATTAAATACCTATCAGTTAATACAAAGTGACGTTTCTGTTTTATTTTCACATCCTTCTCCCGTATTACCAAATTATTATGATTTCCTAACTATGCTCCAATATTCTTGACATAACTGTCTACCTATTAATTCATCGCACCATTTCCCCGCGAAGGGTGAAGCTCCACACAAACCTCCGTCCTGGCACACACTAGCGGGTGACTGATAGAACATAAATATATTTTAATCGTTTCCTTGATTGGGCAAGAGAAGGAAAAGAGTGCTTCCTGGAGCCTGATTTCGGTTATTTCTACGGATAAGGTATTGTCCTTATCCTTAGAGTTAGAGTCATTTTGCTTCACTGGGATTTCGATTGTATGACATGTTTAACCGTTTTAGTGGTGTACTGATTTTGCAAGTAGGTGCGTAAACAGCTGTTAATAATTTGTGTTATTAGTAAATAATTATGATATTACCTAAAAATGCAATAACTTGAACAAATATTGATATTAAACTTTAAAAAAGGCGCCTAAGTATAAAGACATTGCCTTATCCTTAAAAGGAACCGGAATCAGGCACCTGAAGGTAAGTGGAGAAAAAACAAGAATCGGAAAAAAAAAACTAAAATATTTAAGAAAAGCCTTTCCATCATAGCTGGAAGCCAGAAATCGGTAAAGAGAAGGCATTAATCGTTTTTGTGCTTAATTCGTAGAACTCCATTTAATTTTTTTGTTTAAAATTTAATGTAAATCGAATTTAATATTGTTATTATTAAGTTCTGCAAGTATTTTTAGTTTTTATTATTTTGACAGCTGTTTCGGCATTGAAGGCCTTTTTCAAACTGTGGATAAACCACATTGTGACGGCTTGTTTATATGATTTTATTTACTCCCCTCCCATTCTAATAGGGACGAGTTTTTTAAAATGATGATTTGTTATCGGTAAAACCGATTTAGTTAGAAAATAATTAAGATTCTATTTTCTGTGGGTTTTTTAAATTTATAATGTGTTTCCCCGTATTTAAATGATAGTGTTTTCTTAATTGATTTATTTAAATGTATTATATTGTTTTGGTAAACATCGTATATGTTCTTTGAATCTAGTTGAGGGTTATTACCTGCAATTGTTTTTATTGATTCCTTTTCTTTTTCATACACAGTTTGAAAATGGTCTTGAACGCCGAAACAGCTGTCACAATAATAAAAACTAAAAATCCTCGCAGAACTTAATAATAAAATTATTGTATTTGATTTATATTAAACTAAAACTTTAAATAAAAAGGAGAAGATAGGTTAGAGCGTGTGGATACCTATTTTAATATATTTCGTAGATCACGAAGTGTGGCTACCTATTTTAACATATTTCATAGATCACGAGGTAAAAAGAATTCAATTGTCACCGAAATAATTGCATTCCTAGATTGCAAATCCAATTTACAAGAATTTCAACAAATATATTTCCTAACTGGTTGATCTGTTCGAAGCTCTGAATACATCGCAATAATACAGAATACAGGTACCTACTTTGGCGGCCAGGGCAAGAAGGGTCCGATGAAAAATTCTAGCTAACATAAAATTTTCCTTTCTGGATCTTTTTGATGAAATGCAAGTAACAAATCAGACAGTACCTATATACCTAATGGATACAATCTGACAATTAAAAGTAGACAAAAATTGGGGACACTGTGGTCGTTTAAAAGATATCAAATGGCAACACAAAAATGGATCATCGGAAAATAAAAGTAAGTTTTAAAAAACACAATGGTTCCATATGTTTCACTTTAACCGAACGGTGTTCAGAAATTAGTGGTAGGTACTCTCCGAAAGGAGAGATTCTATATCATATTAGCGATTTCATAACTTCTCTACACTTCTCCACATCATCTCTCCACATCATCTCTCAACATCATCTCTCAACATCATCTCTCCACATCATCTCTCCACATCATCTCTCCACATCATCTCTCCTCAACATCTCTCCACATCATCTCTCCACAACATCTCTCCACATCATCTCTTCACATCATCTCTCCAAATCATCTCTCCACGACATCTCTCCAGATCATCTCTCCACAACATCTCTCCACATCATCTCCCCACATCATCTCTCAACATCATCTCTCAACATCATCTCTCCACATCATCTCTCCAAATCATCTCTACACATCATATCTCCCAAACACTTTCTTTATTTTTATTATTTTTAGTCAAACATACATTTATTAGTTAAAATAAATTACTTATAATCCGTACTAGATATTTACTATACTTTTTCATGAAAAAAAAAGATCATTAGCTTTAAGTGAGTATTTTGGCCTCAAATCCAAAATTAAGTTTTGGATGAAATTGGCCGCGCAGCCGTTCCTCTTAAGAAGCATTCTCACCCCTCTGAATGTATAAGATATTGTATGGACAAACGTAATGGGCATTTTTTAAATGTAAATTTTAATATAACAACCTTTTCATATTTAATAAAATGTACTGTGTATGTCTAAATAAATAAAATAAACATTGTAAGATAATTTTATCGAAATTTTTTTCTTATTATTTAACGCTTTACAATAAAGATTATTATTTACCTGGAATATGTATTGAAATAACCATGTATTAGATCTTAGATAAATAAAATTCCGGCGTGCGCAGGTAAATTTTATTTAATTCATTTGGGTTATTTCACAATTTACTCATTTCACATAATATATAGTTTATTTGCGGCACGTTCCAGAGTGGTAGATACAGTCAGTATCGCCCTGGTGAAAGAACACCATTTAGAATCGAAACATTGCATGAAATGGCTTTAGCCGTGTTTGGTGACCAGATCTGAATGGCCGGGTACTTCCACACCTCCCTCTTCGCCATCTCCTTCCCATCTCCGCTACCTTCAGCCTCGCGACACACCCCAATTTGGGATGCCATAGTCTCACTGGCTCCAGACGGTTGGGACCAGCTGGGACTCTTGTGCGGTACTCACATAAAAAAATAAAAATAAAAGTTAAACATTAAATACGATTTTTTTATGTTTCTTTAAAACAAACTGTCAAACGCGAATATCTGAAAACATTTTTATGTGAAGAACACATTTTAATTACGAAGTGAGTAAGCTTGGTGTTGCCATAATAATTCATTTTTTGGTACCAAAGTAATAAAAATCCACAATTAAAATGCCAAACTATACTAATGTAACTAACTGGTATATTGATCGAAGGGTGGGTACAATAAAAACGTATAGAATAAACCTTTCCAGTAATAAGCTAGTTGAGTTACGAAAATTGATTTTTCCCAAATAAACCCGCTACTGAAAAGTTTGGATAGCTTCCAAGAATCAACAAAAAATTACCTAATTTGTATTAACTTTTGCGCCTACCAGCTGGCATGTAGGCAATCGGACTAACAAGCCAGGTTGTGTTTTTGACGACTGATTTTTAATTTCTAGAACCGCTTTTTGATGTGTTGTTATATGTCTCGCATATATAATTGCAAGTTTAGAAGTAATCCGACAGAAATGATTTGTGCTCTTCTTTAGTGACCGAGTCACTCTTTCGACGTAAAAATACGCACAATCGATTATTTTTTTTTAATTACCGTTAATTTTATTAATATGAGATTTGAGCCAAAATAGATCTGGAAATAAGAAATTATAAAAAAATTCTAACAATTTATTAAATAAGCGTTTTATTCCCTTTCTAAACCACCAGACCGACCGCGAAAGTCGAGTGGTGAGGCTTATACCGGTTAGTGCAAACCTAATAGCTTCTTTAATATTTTCATTTTTGAGCAAAAAAGAAATAAAGTCATGTATAAGTTACCTAATATTTATTTTGTGATTTGTCGATTTCCATAATTTGTATATTTCATAGAAAATCTATTAAAAAAAGCATAAAAAACAATTCCGCCAATGCGCCCCTAAGTTAGTATCTGGAGCTGCGCGTTTGCTACATCAACGAAGTTGTTTAGTCAAGTGACATCTGTAGTTAAATAGAAACACTTTGCTCTAAATTTTGAAAAAAGGTTTGGTACTTCGCTGAAAGATGAAATAGTTTTTATTTTTCTTGACCCCTCAAAATACCAATTATTTTTATTTTATTTTAACCAACTTGATGGTGATATTAAGCTCGAGTCCATTTGGATGATCATTTTCTTCTGATATCAGATTTATTTGCGTTATTTTTATTATTATCATTGGATGAAATATCAAACACACGTCTTTACCGACCGGCAGCGATGTCGATAACTGCTTTCTACAGCGCACTTTTTATCCACTAGAGCCGTTGCCGACAGTAAAGTTTGTCTGAAAGAGTAAAGTCAGTTAGTGTTTTGCTAGGCTTGCCTTCTCGTCGGTTTAGTCACCCCGCATTTTTGAAGTGCCTTATTTGAATATAATACGAGAATGTCGGAAGAAATGGCTGAAAATGGGACTGCCAAGGGAGACGTGCCAGAAATCGAACTTATTATTAAGGTAGGAAGTGGACTTTAAACATTTAAACTTCTCCACCGAATGGGGCGTATTCCATGCACCGTGTCTATTTGATGACCTTCGAAGTTCGACCGGATCGGCACCCATGATCGAACATAAGTATTTCTATGATTCATTCCAATTGGCTTTAGACAATATCCACTGGAATAAACGGTCATTATATCGAAGGCTTTTTGTCTGCTGCATCATCGCCATTAATAACGTCAAATTTTGACAACATGTGTGCAGCAGCTTATTATGTGGGTCAACGTTTTCGTAAACAATCGTGAGTGACGGTTGAAAAGGCGTATTTCTGGATTTAAGTAAGAAACAGTCTGATGAACAAAGTCTTAATTAATGGCTTTAAAAGTAATGGTCATTATGCAAGGCATTTCTTCGCGACTTCTGGTTCCCAGCCACCGACTGCACTCGGTTCTCAATTTCATTGTTTTGCTAGTTCTGTCGTTATTCCTCACGAGCTTGCACTGTGGTACCTGTGCTGTTGTATTCTCAATTGTTCTCACCGTATGCAATACGAACCTTTACAAACCATTATTATGCACTGCTGAATTTATAGATCGATTCTACCATATACCTAAACTGTTTCGCGCGATGGTTTGCAGGAATTATAAAGATATCGCGCAAATGAATAAAAACAGCGTTTTAGAACTGAAAACTAGTAGGCATCATTTTGTGGTTATCTCGAAAACCTGGAATTGTCAAAAATGGCAAGGAAATCGTTTCTCGGAATGAAAAAAGTTGTTTTGAAATAATTGCACCCCATTTGGAAACCTTTGATTGGAACAGAGATATTTCGCTTTTGTTTATCTAACCCGCATCAATAAAATAAATATCTTACAAAAAGATACTTCAAAACCAGAAGTCTTCATTTTCAATCGGTTTTTTTTAAGGGCCAGCACTTAAAAATGTCCCTAACATAACTTTGCAGGTTGCTAACTAAACCAATACCACAAATGATTTATCTTTAAACTCTATATGGGTAGTTCAGTAAATGTGTAAAGTTTCAAAAGACAAACATTCCCAAACTGTAATCTTTGAGTTTTATAAAGTACATCCCAAAATGTGATAAAATTGTTGCAGTTTGTAAACCAATGTTGAACGTTTTGTCTAATATTCCGATACGTATTTCATGTACCAGGGGTGTTAGTTGAAGTTTGCCGGTTTTTCAATAAAGAAAACGCTTAATTCTCAAGGGAATCTCAAAAATGTTTTATTCAAAGTATTGACCATCGGATTCTATACATTTTGCCCATCTTTGAGGCAAATCATGGATACCATTCCAAAAAAAAAATTATCTTTCGAGGCAAACCATTCGACGAGCAATTTTTCGACTTTTTCAAAATTGGCGAAGCGCTGCTCTGCGAGTGAGTGTCCCATCGATGCGAAAAGGTGATAGTCGGACGGGGCAAGGTCTGGAGAGTACGGCGGGTGCGATAATATTTCCCAATTCAATGCTTTGAGAGTGTTCTTCACTACTTTAGCTGTATGAGGCGGTGCGTTGTCATGTTGTAGGATAACTTTGCCATGTCCTTGGGCCCATTCCGGCCTTTTTTCAATCAACGCATGATTCAAATTGATAATTTGTTGTCGGTAGCGATCCGTATTCACCGTATCACCAGGTTTTAATAACTCGAAGTACACCACACCACACTGGTCCCTGGTCCCACCAAACACAGAGCATTGTCTTACGGCCAAAGTGATTTTGCCTTGGAGTCGATGGGCCGGCCTCACCAGATGAAAGCCATGATTTTTTCCGCTTCGGGTTCTCAAAATAAATCCATTTTTCGTCCCCCGTGACAATTCGATGCAGAAAAGATTTCCTTTCGAACCTTTGAAGCAGCATTTCACAAATGGTTTTTCGATTTTCGATTTGTCTCTCGTTCATGGCGCAAATGCGATTTACTTGGAACGAAACTCGACATATTCACTGAGGTAACCAACTATGACACTATTATTATTTACTATGCCAGAATGTAACTTGTGTATTTTTGAAGGTTAATGTCCATAGAAAAATATGACATAGATGACAAATCATAGAAATGTATACATATCTCTAGCGACATCTATGAGTAAAACCGGCAAACTTCAACTAACACCCCTGGTAGAGTTTGAATGATTACTGTTTGAGGATTATTGTCTTTTAAAACCTTGTACATTTTCCTAATTACCCGCATAGAATTTACTGGCAAATCATTCGTAGTATTTCTTGAGTTAGCAACCTGCCAAGTGTGCATTTTTGGGTGCCGGCCGTTAAATTCTATTTTCCAATTATGTATATATATACCTACAGTGGAGTTAACATTTCCCGCTGTGATTAATGACGCTTTATTAAAAAATGTTGTGTCGATTATCTCAACAATTACGATTCTTTAATTTTATCTGGTCCGTGAGATATGTGAACATTTATAATACATTAATTACTACGAATCCATTAGCAATGAGGTGAACCTATTTCCGTTGTATTACAACATAATATGTTGTTTTAATCTCTAAATGTTCGGTATCTCACCAAAATACAATATTTCTGCACGAAGGTACCCGTGTTTTCGTTACCCTTTATCGTGGAGAATTTAACATTCAATGAATAATGTTTTTACGCAATGCGATACTGTGATATTTGATTGTTTACTGACCTAATTGACCCAAGCCCCAACTAACCTCATCTACCACCTTCCTAACTAGCCTCCGACTATACTATATACACTAATAAATACAACATACGACGTGAAATGTAACTTGGCGCGTAGGAATTTCCTCTATCGTTAGGTACCTACTTAATCGCTTTAAAATGCAACCACCACATTCTTGCGCAAGTTTTCATACATTATGACAATAGGGAGGACCTCCATCTTTTGCTAGTTTTACGAGTTTTTTGTTGTTTTTAATTCTTTTTAAATACGTGTATTTCTGAGGGCCGTCATTAGACGTCTTAAAATGCGAATATTTCAAAGGAAAGTGACACTTAACTCTTCAGTAAGACATCGGTTTCCTTATTTATGAAGTTTACCTGTAATGTTTAAATAATAAATCATAATAAACTCCATTGCACACAACTCCAATGCAGCTTCAAGGCTATCGATAATTTTAAAAAATATATTCAAGTCTGGCGAAATATCGTGAGAAATGATATATATCGCATTCCAAAATCCAAAAAAAATCAGAGCTGTTATTTTTATGTAATTTTAATGAATTTTTGTTTGCCAAATTTGGGATGATATCGTTTCACTTGATCTGGGCAGTTGAGGATGTTGTGCATACCAAATAAATATATATTTTTCTGCTGTCGACCCAAGCCAAATCTCATTCCCGATGTTATTGCATTCAGCCGCCAAAAAGATGAACGCTACAGAATCCTGTCAAATATTATTGTATCGGAGTGCATTCAAATATAAATATTTAACCATGTATTTTGAATGTATTCGATATTTGAATCATTCCACGACAAGGCGAACTCGGTGTTATTTATAACTGTCGAAAGTACAAATTATAATCGAACAAATTTCGAAATGTACGTATAAGAATAATCACTGACCCTGGCGGTAAAACTTCTCTCTGGTTGTGTAGGTCCATGTGAACTGTGTTGTGTGTATTTGTCTTATGGCCATGTGTGAAAGTTCCATGTGTCACAGGTCTGAGTCATTCTCGACCCCAGGCTTGTTTTTTTTTGCCCAAATCCCCCTCACTCCAACGATAGATGGATGATGAATTATCTGTATTATCAGATGTCCCCCCGACACGGTCCTTCGTCTGTCGTCGCATCCGAATTTCCTTTCTTATTTTACATTTAAAAAAAATTGTGACAGCTAAACATTTCCGTCTTACGAATAACTTCACAATATTAAAATTCATATTTCCATCATTATAAGCAAATAACGTTGATTGTGCAAATGATTTTCATTTTTTGTTTTATTTCTAGTAGTGTCACCTGTCCTTTGCACAAGCTTACCTAAACTATATAGCAAGAAATCTATATGCTGAAGCAGCAAAAACTCTCGACTGGTGAGCTGTTGGAGTCTGTCTGGAATTTCTAGATCATCGCAACCATTTTCAGCTTGTAACGTCATTTCCAAATTGAGCTTTAAAATATTGACGTAAGCGTCCAAAGGAAGTCACTCACTATTCAATAATAAGATTTCTCGAGACTCGAGTGAAGCTACTAACTAGGACTAGTACGGGCTGTAAGTCAAAACTAGGCGATTTAAAAACAAACGTGTTTATTTAATTGATGGATATGACACAGCACAAAGCTTTGTCTGACGATAAAAAATACATTGACTCTTGGATAGAGAATTATTGGGTAACGTCTACCGCTCCTATATCATCTGCTGATGGAATGGTAAAAAGCTAGTTTCCTCTCAATGCATCAGTCTTTACTCTTAGCACCACTGGCTTTAGAATTAATAGACTTGCCCTAAGTACTATTTAGACGGCTGGAGACAAAGATCACGTCACACCCTTTTTGGCAACAGCTTAGTGCACTGCCGTCCACGTTTGTTTCGCGTGATTTTAACTGCGGTAAGCAAATTATAAATAGGGTCAAACTAAATGAAAAAAAAACTGTTTTTGTAAATCGGCACGCCTAGCTCGCCCCCACCCACCCCCCACCCACCCCCTCTTATTTTGGTTTCTTCCTATTGCATATTAGGACATGTATTATTTACTCTGTGCTTGGCACAAATGAAACAAGAATTGACGGTCATCGGCAAAAGGGAAACATAACGTTGGATAACTGCCCACGTTATTTATTGCATAGGTGTTATTAAATTATTGTTACACCGCTATCGGACGTTTATGCATGCAAAAATGTTTCATTAACATCAGATAAATGTGCATTGTGCACACATATCATTGTTTCTAAGATTGTCGTCTTAGAATTTGATACCGCCGTTTTTGCAAGATTTATAATACAAAGTGTGAAGGTAACGATGAACTAAATTTGCACATATAATAAACAGAAATTTATTTTAACAGAAGCCAAAAAATGAACCGCCAGATTGTTAGATTTGTGCAGTTAAATTATTGTCACGGCTTTGCCCAACTTTCGATACCCTCTGCTAGCTGAAAATAGTTGAGTTGACCCACAAAATAAATCTGCATAAATTTCACGACACCCGAGCTTACCGTTGGAGAGAGTAAAGTATTACTTATGAACCAAGAAATTGGGCAACAGCAGATAACACACAAGACGCAACGAAAATCGCCAATAGTGGTGTAAATGCAGACAAGGACTTCACGTCGTACCTGTGTTGCTTACATATTGGGAAGAATATTCTATTCTAGATCCTTTAAAATATTGCACATAGAGAACATCTTGACCTTGTTTCTGATCGGGTAATTTATATACATACATGCATATATATTATCGTTTCATAAGCATAGAAAAAAAATTATTATCACATCATTTTCCTTTGAATTATCGGATTTCCCACTTACGTACAGTTTTTCTAGTTTTTATAATGTAACTTATCTAGTTCGTCAAATTCTGATCGATAAACATTTCGATATTGGAACCTGAACTTCACGAATTAAATTAAAATACCAATTAACACTTTTTTTGCGTAATGCAAAGCTGTCGACGCGACGAAGAAATATCAATCTTTGGAAGGAGCCACTCCCGAATTTCAGTCATTTCAGAATATGCACCGCTTTAATTACCGGTAGCTGATGGGTGACCATCTCGTTAACTCGCACACACGTCCTTACAATATCTACTTCGTATTTATGTGTTTTTGTTCTTTATTTTGCAAAGCCTTTCGCCATTGCGTGCTTTGATTATTTGTTCCTTGGGATGTGCGGTTTCCAGGAGTGAAAACTGTAATCAGCATCGCTGACATCACAAATTTGACGTTATAACCACAATATTTATATTTGTTGCTATTTTACTATATTTATTATGTATAGTCCCGGTTTTTGTGGCTTAAGCTGGTGAAAACTATTTTAATTAACATCACGCGCAGCTTGGCACAGATCACTTTGCAGGCGACCAAAGGGGGAACTAACGAACTTTTTATTTATTTTAAAATTCATACATTTCTTATAATCTAGTGACGCCACCGGAGTTACCTGCGATCAAGCTGTATGTATATTATGTTAAACACCTTCGTACCCATAATAATTGTTTCTTTGTGTTTTCCCCGATATTCTCACAAAATTATAAATGCCTTAAAACTCGAGCTTGTTAGTATAACATTATGCGGTATGCACCTTGATGTGGCAATCACGTAACTAAACGCTGTATCAATTACTGTAATGAATATTAAATAATACCGTATATATTATTATTTTTCTCGGCGCAACTAGTCCTAAATCCCCTGAAACCCCGACATGTCTCCAAACTCCGGCCCGCGGTCCGAGTCTTACCATTATCCAGCATAAAGGCTTTCAGGCAAAAGCTACAACTATTCAACGCTAGATAGATTATTATTTTGATCTTTTTTTCAAGGTCCACGACAGCCATGAAACAATTGATGCTATACGTACAACATATTATTTAGAACGCCTTCACCGCCTTCAAACGTTGCAAAAGTTAACATTTTAAACACCCAGCTTAGTTTCCGTTTATTTAATAGCTAATGAAATTCATTTATTTATTTACACACATTTTTTTAATAATACAAACAAGTATTATATAGAATGATGTGTATGTACTGTAAATTATTAATACACAATAGCGTACCGTGAACGTCTCGCCAGGAGAACCTGTACTGAGGTGTTCGTGTATTTATGGTGTTGTATTATTGTGAAATGGTTATACAATTATGTTAAATAATAATAAAACAAAAGTATTGTAAAAAAAGGCAAATGTGCAAATTAATTATTCACATTTATTTACTGTAAATGTTGTTATGTTTGGTTTGGTGTAATTAAGTTATGAAAAAAATATGTTCCTTTTGATTTTATCCAGATCGAGATATTAAGTTTTATAAATGTATTTTTGTATTCTCTCTCGTTTGTTTTAAATATGTAGGCATGTGATTATACAGTTTAGTTGCAAAGTATTTTAAATCTCTTTCTCCGTGGGTAGGTATATTTTAATGGGATTTTAAGGTAGTTTGTAGAAGATCTTGTTAACCCTTTAAACCCTATAGGCCGGTAAACCGGCCTGATTTGGCGAGGCAAATACCCTGAAGGCGTAATTTTTTTTTTGCTACCGGAAGTCTGCAATTATTATGAACTAAAAAAAATAGTTTTCTGATTGACAATTGATTATTGATCGAAATTGCGTTTTAGTCAAATATTATTTTTTGGTCAAAAATTGCTCAGGAGCTCAGGGATATGGTGCTGATTCAATGAACGCCTTAGGATTCAAAGGGTTAAGGGGAACGACTGCGGTGCCTGTATCATACAAAACTGAATTTTGGATTGGAGGCCAAAATACCCATCCAAACTGAATGATCTATTTTTTTATTATTTTTGTTTTCAATTATTAAGTATATGCCATGAAAAAAAATCAATTTTCATTTGCTATGTAAACATGATTATGTAAATAAAAACAAAAAATTAAAAAAATAAAAGTTTTTTCGGGTCGATATTTTAAATTATGTACGGATATTTTAATTTGTGTTCCAACGTAAATTGGTCGTTTTTAATTTAATTTTAAATCCACCATAATGCCTATTTTAATATATTTTTTTAAAACCCCGTAGCCCCCAAATAATTTTTAAAGGTGCCTCTTAAACCCCTAAAAATCAATTCCTTTAATGGCCTATATTTCATAATGTAAAACAAAAATAAATAAATTACTTCTCATCCGTACTAGATATTTACTAAACCTTTAATTTTAAAAAAATCTGTTTTGTTGGGTAATTTGGCCTCAAAACCAAAATGAAGTTTTGTATGAAACAGACCGCGCAGCCGTTCCTCTTAATATGATTGATTGATTGGGATTTTAGGTGAATGTGAATATTAGATTTGAAGAGATGAAGAATTGCAAATTCAGCTTAAATTTGTCTAATTGTTATAATATAAATGATAGCTAATTTGGAAATAACATTTCAAGATTCGTGGTACAAATTTGGATTAGGATAAGTCTAATATAAAAACAAAAATAAGTGCGTAAACGTGTTTCAGATCAGATAACAATGCAATACCAATACCCCTTTGACTGAATCGTTGAAGTCCCGACCTCCACGTGGATAAATACAAATATATGAATTTGTATAAGATCGAATACTAAAATGATCATTTTATTGGTATCCATTATCTATCAACCAGGTGATTGATTACTCAAACATGAATGTGTAGGTATTATTTGCGTGTTGAAATATTTTCAGCTATTGTTAATGTATGTGTGCCAATACACATAAAATTAAGTACGTTAGTATAGTACAGTTCAAATCTTTCTGTAATTTGCTGTTCATTTGAATAATAGCCAAAAGTAAATTACACAATAGTTAGTAGACTACTACATATTTCACATTATTTGTGAATTGTATGACAGAAAATGAACATTGTTTTAATAAATATGAAGTAGATCATCCGATTTCTGAAACTGCTAATTCTCTCGGATCGGTGAGCTCTGGCGTCGTGAAATTTGAAACTGTTATGAGGTCTCGATGCAATTTACATCATGCTATGGAGCTTTCAAATATCAATTTGTTTTGAAATTAATAATAGTTTTCTAGAGACCTCGTTGCAGTAGAAGAATAATGAAAGGCGTGTACGATAAATGGATGAGTCATGACGTAAGTTTAGTTGAAGGCTCTCGGCAGATTGAAGGTGAATACCGAACTAATGGGTAATGCTAATAACGTCATCAGTTGTGGCCGTAAGTACCGGAGAGCCATCTCGACCTGGGAACTATGTGTCATAGTAACTTCTGCAAAGCCTTCCACTCTGCCTACAGTTCTACACACGATCCGCAGTAGTATGCCTCACATTCCTCGATTAGAAAAGAAACTGTGTTTGTTTTTTTATCTATGACGTCACAAACGGTGATTTTCCTAATACTTTTTCGAACGCAAATCAGATTTATTTGTAGGTAAATAAACTCTGGTCAGTGTTTTTCCTTTTTAGAATGTTCTAGGCGACACAATAGCGAAATTGTTGGTGCAATAGTTCAACAATATAATTACACTTCTACAGCATTTAACTAATGCCGAACAAGAGATTAAACCGAATTGGGCCACTGAAATGAAGACATCGCCATTTGGGAAATGTTATTTGATCACTAAACTTGGCTAAAGCCGTTTAAAGCAACGTAAGGGTTCTTAACCCTTATCTTACGATAATCGAAAATTCCTCGAGCTCTCCGATCCTGTACGCTCCGTGTACAGGGTACACATTTATAATGTTGGAATTTTTGAGTTGATAAAAATACATATGTTAAAATTTATTACTTATGTAAATAATTTTGTTAATAGTACATAGTATGTATATCAGTAAAATATTGTTTATAAGTGCTGAAAATGAGGAAAAAACAGACCACGCATGATACCTCCATTACAGCCGGCAGACCGCCAACTACTACTGACGACCGCGCATCGTGACATGGTGAGCGAAATACCGCACTATTCTCGCTCACCACTCACTCGACAAGTTATCAACGCATGCATACATACGTACCAAATTTTCCCCGATTTTTCAACAATATATATTTTTTCTGTTGCGTTCGATAAATATTTATACATTTAAGTTATTTTATCCAATACATAAATGTATTGCTGAGGAACACCTAAAATATGAACTCTGTGTTTAGTATATTTACAGATGTTGAAATAATTAGAGACATGTCAAATCAATTAACACCAACGACAGGGAACCGCGACCACTCGAGATGCAAATATGTATACTATTTCATTTCTATAGCTATTGAAAGCATCTACATTTATTGTTTGCTTATGCGGGGTTTTGAACCCACGTCCTCCAGGTCCAGGGCCAGGGCCAGGGAGCTTATCGATCTGCCAGGGTTATTTGCATTGCTATGCTGTATTCACATTATAATGTAAGTGAGTTCCCTTTGAAGAAAGGAATGTTAAGCTATTGAGGTGATTTTTCACAAAAACGGCATTATTATTATTAATGGATTCTGTTCGTTGGAATGCGAGCGAGGAAATTATTAAAACTAATACAATATCAATAATTTGGTCAGTATGGAGAATTTTATTTTCCACGCCTGATCATATTCCATTTTGGAGACTTCGCCAATCGTAAGTAATTACGTTAACGTTAGTGCAATGCAATTCCCGAGCCGACCCAAGGCTTTGTTTGGAAAGGCCATCCACGATATTACCTCTGAACACAGAACACCGACTAACCTACTGTCTGGAGTTGGAGCTTGCCAACCTGAAGATGCTTCTCTAAAACCTTTCTATTTTCTGTATCTAAATATCAGTACAAAAGTTACCTAACTCCATTAGTTTCTGTATCTACGAGCGTTATTCATTCATCGAACACTAAATAACAAACTGTTGTTTTACTTTATAAGTAACTAGGTGATGTGTACCCGGCCTTGCTCGGGTTTTTTGTTGTTGTGAATAAAGTTATAAAGTTGTGAAATCTTGCTTGTCATTATTGTGCCACCATAATTGATTTGACAGCTAAAGTAACTATCTCCAAATAAAGAAACATCCATTTGAATATTTTATTTCATCCCCAACATTTTTTTTTTCAATGTCTATCTAAATAATAAAGTTCTTTAATAGGTACCTACTTATTTTTTCCATTTTGAAAATATTATACCCAAACAAGCCTTCTTATTTTGAAATTGTAATCTGTGGCTCACCAGAGTGGTATCTATATTCAATATTTTTCATACTAATTTTAAAACGTTGTTATAGCAACAGTTTTACATATTGGATTTCATTCAAACTACTCTCTAAACCTTCCCGGAACTAAAAAAAAAAAAACTGTTATCTTCAGCGAAACCGGTCGACTAAGTTACGAGAAAATCGAGGACAGACGGACAAACATTCATTTTTATATACATATTAATATTTATCATCTTTGTGTTCCTGATGACAAATTTGAAGTACATTTTAGGTGGTTCGTTAAATTCAACAATCAACACCCCCTTAGGTCTATTCGCATCTACCAGCACTGCACAGTGCAGAACAGTACAGCACAGACGCGAAAACGGCTGTCAACTGAACGTTAGCGTCCGCCACAACACGTTTGAGGATTTTATAATCCTATTTCTATGTATATTATTATTTTGTAATCTAAATTCCCTAACCAATTCAGTCAATTTGACGTTATCCATCTCATCGGTTTCAACAATATCTGCGTCCAATGACACCTACTCACGAAGATGGCAGTGCTAACGGTATGTGTTCATACTAACTGCGCAGGCGCAATCGTCACCAGCGGCCACCACCGCGTCAAAATATTCCAGCCGACAATCTAGGCTTGTGCTGTCCCGTGCATGCGCGGATACGTTACGCTTTCGAAATATGAATATGTTCATGGATAATGTTGTAGTGTCTGTACTATGCTCTGCACTGTGCGGTGCTGGTAGATGTAAATAGACCTTTATGCGTATAGAATCCTCCATATTTCAGAATTAACCTTCACCTTCCTGACTCAGTAAAATTGCATATACACTACGAAGGCCTTCTCATAGATACATTATATTGAAATGTAGATTAACGTAATCCTTCACTACCTTATCTGATAATCTGATAATTACAGTCCCGCCGACAGCTGGTGTCAACGCTACACAGTCAGTTGTTTTCCTAATTGGCAAAGACGCATGGGTTCTTGTTTATATCGATCAATTATTATTTAGAATTAAAATTGGTTACAACTTGGATTTTCTGTGAAATTAATCTAAGCACCTGTAAATTCCACCGATTGCCGTTATATTTACGAGTATTTTATGACGGTTTATGTTATTCACGTCATATCAGGTGGAAATAATATTATTTGTACTGTATGGTAAGCCGGACATTAACATGTAAATGTAGAGATTATTCGGAATAGTCGTGAGTTACCCGCGTTTTGCATATTTTATTATATTTCAATGACTCCAATCACGAACATTGCTGAACTGATTGACCTGGTAGCCTACACCCAGTGCTGAAATCCGCTCATGGATAAGGTCGCAAGTTCGTATCTTATCCGATCAATGAATTTTTAAATAAATTTTCAACCGCGTAAATTATGTAGATTATCTAAAACAGCATTACAATTTGTGGCCACCTCGGTACTTCAGCAGCCTCCACACACATCCGATTTGCCCACGGTTGGTACTGGGCAAACCAATCGTGCGGAGCGGCCTTTCCGCATAAGAAGGTACCTACTCGTTGTCATTCGATTATGTTTCGCATAGAATAAAGATGTTTCCTTAAAAAGGCGATTATAATTCAATTATTTGAAGAACAGTTATAACAATATTACAACGCAACCAAAAGGGTTTCCTCTCTACGGTAAGCCT
Source organism: Halesus radiatus (assembly GCA_022606495.2). Classification (NCBI taxonomy): domain Eukaryota; kingdom Metazoa; phylum Arthropoda; class Insecta; order Trichoptera; family Limnephilidae; genus Halesus; species Halesus radiatus. The sequence continues at coordinate 135,522 of JAHDVE020012084.1, forward strand.
GCAGGACGAAGGAGTGTTGCAAGCCAAATCTTGGAGGTGGACTCCACATCCTTAAAAGTATGAAGAACTGAGGTGTAGTAGTAACAGTAGTGTAAGTCTATTCTAGAGACGACCGGAGGCAAAGGTCACATGACACGCCTTTTGACACCAGCTTAGTTCACTGCCGTCCACGTTTTCTTCCCGTGATTTTGATGGCTGTAAGCAAATTACATAACATTTATAAAAATGGTCAAACTGAATATTCGGTTTTTGTAAAACAAGTCAGACCTTTTAATTAGTTGCTACTTTACTTAAATTGGCGGCACGCCTAGCTCGCCTCCCCCCCTCTTATTTTGTTTTCTTCCCATTGCGTGTTAGGACATCACTATGTATTATTTCCTCTGGCAGACATGATGAATTCGACATTTGGCTGTATCCTGTGAACTGAACACTGTAATAATAGGTACTTGTGAATATCTATCATTGAACCTCAAATTTGCATAATGTGTTGCTGAACGCAACTTGACACCTCGTGTCAATGTGTATTTACTATGTTAGTTTAAAATACATGATCTAATAACCCCAGTCACGTTTGATGCTGTAATTCCCCCGGGCCCCGGGCCCCGGGCCCCGGGCCCCGTGGCACATGACGGCCTGTACTCCGTCAGAGATCACTGCTTCTCATCTTGAACTTTGACTTATTCATTTTGTAGTAAAACTATTTGTGCCCATGATGGCAATCGTATTACCTGTGTTTTCCGCATTATTCGCTGTAATTTATAATGCCCACCTTTTTCTATTTCCTCCACACAATGAATGAAGTGATTTCATTTCACACACACGAATGACTTACCGCATCTGTGAAACTTCGCATTGCAAATTAAGTTGATCGTTAAATTATTTACTTGTAAGATTCACGCACAATGCGGATTTTATTGACGATGTAATGGCAAATAATGTATTTCCTGTTGTCCGCTAAAGATGAACTGTGTATTAGACATAATATCATCTTCGATTTATTTTTAATAACTCATTCAAGTTTATAAACTTCATTGTAATATTTAATCATTGAAGATAGTATTAACATATTCCAAATGAAACACGAAACCGAAAAAACCCCAGAAAATAAAAGGTCTTTTGCATAATCATAAAGAGAGCACCCCAATAAATGATAGGGGATTTAAAATGGGGGATAATATTGACTAGTCTTGAATTTGAGGTATGATATCGATGAAGATGGCGTAAATTGAACTGGTCTCATTAACTTAGTCGGTAAAGCGGTTATCCCGGAAAGAGGTCCGGGGTTCGAGTACCAGATACGACTGATACCCTTTTTTTATTTTCTGTGTGTTTTTTCGGTTTCGTGTTTCATTTGGGGTATATTAATATTATATTTAAATAAGTAATATCATCTCTCTCGTGAGATCCAAAAAAAATATTTAATATTTTCGATCTACTAACTTGATCTAAAAAACCTACCTGTTCTAAGGTACGAATACTACGTATATTATATCCGAATGCTGTTCGTGCGTTTGCGTTTCTGTGGCTAATCTGTTATCAAGTTCTCGCTTTATTTGTTACAACTTGTTTATCTTCTGTGACTAGTCAAAGTTTGCGCAATTCCTACACGTATTTGTTCTTGTTACAAGCAAGTCTGCTCTACACACTACGCGTCACGCGTGATAGGCTAGCGTCGTTATTCATTCTCTTCGCCCGAAACCAAAGTTATTTTACTAGACCCATGGCATGGTAATGCTGAAAATGGAACAGGCGCATTGTGACTTGTGACACATTGGGCAATATTTTGTGCTCGCGTAACGGGATGTAAACATATTTTTGAAATATATACACTAAGCCTTACACATATCCCAACGAACAATGTCGAATGTTCAAATGATAATTTTTTATTAGAGCTGTTTAAAGTTTCGTTTCTATGTGTTTAGAGTTTCACGTCTACATTTTTATTGTTTTTGAGATAAAGAATTATAGTGTTGTTTTTGTTATTTAACATAAACCCTTATTTATTTCATTGGAAAAACATATAATTGCAACAACTACAGCTCTTACGCAAACTTACCAATTTACACATCCGACATTGTTCGTTGGAACCGTCGATATAATATCATGCTTCTTTGAACACGTCACTATACTTATTATTACTATAATTATTCGAACTAAATTTGCGCGTTATAATCGATACTCCCTGTATCTGCGATGAGTTATACTTAGGAAGGTAGCAGTGGCGTGCATTACTCTATGACCAAAACTACTTTGTGAGTAGTTTTTCATGTTGGGGAATGATTTTTGCATTGAATTTTTGTAAGCCACCGTTTCCTTATCATATTTCGCTGATTGTATCATTTCTTCTTATGGCTCGTTTTTCTTGGGGTAGGCACCACTTTAGGGCCTTTATGGAGTGTACGCCACTGGTAGGTGGGTAGGTAGGTACCCCACCTTTCTTTCAATTAAAAACTTATTGAAACTTTACGCTGCATTCTGATATGAATTACTTTCAAAGAATATGAAATTGAAAACGACGCTGAAAATAAATAAAAAGATTGGTTTACGACCGAGAATCGAACTCGGGACTCCTCTATCTGGAAGGAACGCATCTATCTACTGATCTACCGAAACTCATTAAAATACTTACCATTTTTAGAGATTATTTTATTTCTTCTGATATTGGTATCCATGTTTATATTCGTAAGCAAAGTTCTTTCCAAAATTTTTTTTAAATAATAATAAACACTATCTGAACCCAGTGTTTAAATTAAAAACCCTTTCAGGTACCTAGAAAGCTTTTAGCGTGTACGCAAATAATACAGATACGATAAGATAATAATTATTATACATATTTTTATCACCGACATTATTGTCCCAAAAGCTATTATTCATTCATAAAAAATTACAAATATTTCAAGAATGTCCAAATTTATTAGCAAAGATTGTGATTCGTAAAAAAACGACAGAAAATAAAAAGATTTATATAAAGCCTATCCGGGGCAACCGCTTAACCAACTTAGCTGATGAGACCAGTTTAATTCTGTTCCTTTGGAACTTTGTAATCATTATAAAGATAGCTGCCAATAATATGGGATTAAAAATGGAAAATAATATTTACAAATCTTGAATTTGAGATACGATATCGATGAAGATGACATAAATTGAACTGGCCTCATTAGCTGCGTTGGTTACGCGGTTGCCCCGGATAGGCAGGGATCCTGGGTTTGAGTCCCAGATGCGACTGAAATCTTTTTATTTTCTGTCGTTTTTTTTCCGTTTTCATGTTTCATTTGGGTTATGTTAATACTATTTTCTATAATGATTGAATATTAACTAATCTACTGAGCAATAGGATGATTAGAAGTATTATGTATTAATATGTCTGTATAAGTATCTTTACGATCCTTGTTAAATTCAAATTTATTATTAACAATAGAAATATTTAAGTCTAAGAAATTTACGCTAAAATTCGTCCTATTTCCTTGGTTTTTTTTTGTCTTTAAACCTAAGGAAATAATGAAGAATTTTCCTTTAAAAGAACCAGAATGCGCCTCCTGGTCACTAAACACGGTTAGAGCCACTACAAGCAACGTTTCGATTCTGGCTGGTGGTCTTTCACCCGGGGGCTATACTTGAAGTATCTGCCACTCTGAACAAAGATTTTTTAATATCAAAATATGAACAACGATAAATCGTTGCTAGACCACCAAAGGGTTAAGCCTATGTAATGCAGGTCACCGTGCCGCCAGCAGTCAGTAGGTAGCTAATTATTCAGGTACCGCGGGTAAGACAAGGCAGACCAGAGGCCCTACTGTGAGTACTGACCAATGGATCTATGTTTACAGTTATGGCTCTTTACCTGACCTCGATATGTTTGCTCTCGCACCACTTGAGAAATAATATTGAGGTGTCGTCTGTGGTCGCCAAAGATAAGTAAGTACTTGTTATTTAGACCATTGCCCTAACGAACCGGTTTCTGCTTATGATGCTAATAACGTCATAGCAGGCTTTTGAAATCACCATCGTTGACTATTGCATTCCTTGAACCGCATACTCTGCTTTTTGCTGTAGGTACAACATGCGATCGATGGCTGGGCGCTAGCGGCAAGCCTTTTCGATTTGGTACAACTCTCCATTGTCACTAGAAATTAGTATTCGCTCGCCTTTCCTGTGAGTGAGACTCTAAATGACAGAGCCGGAACGAGGCATTTTGACCCTCGTGGCACCCCCCACACAGCATTTCCAAAGATGACCTGATTCTGATGGAAATTTCGGGTCCTTCTGTGTGGAATTAATATTTAAAGAAAATCGGAAACGTGCCCTGAGTAAAAAAAAATCATCACTTTAACGAGTAAGATTTTCCCTGCATTTTATTAAAGTTTGAATATTCTTAATTTCTCGATTATCACGGAGAGCATTCATCTCTATGTTTCTGACGGTTATCACCAACTTGCTAACGATCATGCCGGTGGGGAGGGCAACCTTGTCGTTGAACAGAATCAATTCGGACATTTACACATTTAGCATCAACGAAGCTGCTTTTAAGTGGCAAGTTTTGTTGCTGTTAGCATACAATGTACCTACTCGTTTAATTTTTGTTTGTTTATTTTATACACGATCTTGCTATATAGTGTATATATATGTTATTACAACGTCTTCAAAAACGCCGTAATTATTTTTTTTTTTAAATGAATTTTATAAATTAATTCTATTTTGGAAATTAGTAGATTTGTAATACGAAATTATTTAACCACTTTAATTTATAATGTCTGACGAAGGCGCGTTTGTGCTGAAACCGGTTGACGTGTCTGTTTGAATATGGTTCTGTTGGTCTATGTTTTTTTTCTTCATATTTACAAAAAATATATCCTGTTAAACTACAATTAATTAAGCAGTTTATTGACAGTTTTTTAAACACCAGTTAAGCATTTATGAACAGCTTTTCATTTGTGTAATTATGATTTAAAGTAACTTTCCTTTTGTTTGACGATTCTGTCTCCCATCAGATATCGGGTCTGGGTGCACTACCCCGAGTTCCTCATCCTTGTACCGGCTCTGTATGATGATCAACAATGGGTATCGTTCAGGTCTATTTTGAAATTGTGTCACCACGTTAACGATCATTTCCAACTCGAACTAAAAGACTTGCTAGGCGTTTTTACCTTAACAAATAAGGAAATAAGTGTAAATTTCCAAACATAACGCTGCAGACATGTTGTTCAGGCCGCCGGATTTATTCACATAAAGTCGAGAAATGATTAATTTACGCAATCCGCTTATAGTTAATTTGTTAAATATTTTGTCTATGAAACGTAATTATCTACAATGACAATGTTGTTTGTATTAGTAATTAACTTTACTACCCGGCTTCGCCAGTGATTTTGCTTTAAAAATAAGGAACAATTTTGTTTTTTTTTTGCAGTAAATATTTCAAAGGTCCATAGACCATTATGGAAATGACTTCGCGAGCTAGTCTTTATAAACAGCTATGTAGTGATTAAGATGGGTTAAGAGGCGAATGAATGTTAATTAGCTGTGCTTTACAATACCGAATTAACAACGCAAATTAATGATTAATTAAGACGTTCATCTTACCAACAGAATAGCACGCGATCACTTTCGCTGCTCATTTTACTGCATTTGGGATGGTTGCATATTATTATTTTGATCACGTCATTGTGCTGTAAATGGTAAATGTTGTACTAATGCTCGCAGCTTCATGCCAGATCTTCACAGTGCAGAGAGCGAAACGTGATGAACCGTTGTAATAAACTCACTACTCTCTCGTATTAACAATAACCAGTTAAATGTTTTCTTTTGGCGTACGTTCTTGGCGAATTCTCTTTAACGGTCTTTCCACACAAGCGACCAAATTCATGTGTTTAGAAATTTTCGTTTTCTAATTTATATTCGCTAAATATATAAATACCTTATAATGAACATCTTAACCGACTAAATTCAGTAAAAATATAATGATGTTGATTATAAATTACAAGATATTTAGCAAATATGATTTATCAGAATGTACAAATCGATATAAAATATATTTATGTTAAGGTAGCAGAGTTAAATTATTCATTAATTAAATTGTTTATTTATTCGATTGAATCATAGTTCTCCTAATACTTCGGGTCATTGATTAATCAAAATTATAGTTGGTAATTGTATGTAAGTACTATTTCTTCAGGTTTCAGAAAGTGTGGGACAACTTTAATATTTCTTCAATTGAGATTCACTACACATTTTGTTCATTTTCAACCGCAGACATTTTCAACATCTTAGCAATTTCAAGAGGTGGGGTCTCGTTATCTTCGAACAAAGCCGGGCTGTGACTTTCAGTGTTCTTGAAGAGAGTGATTTTAGCAACCAAGCATGGTGTGCGCCAGGACTTCGTCGATCAACCCAAGTTTGTAAGGCTTAGACTTTTGGATGGGTTATTGTTAAAAACGCTAAATGTTTACCACTGATATTATATTTGTGATAGATAACACAATGACCTAGCAAGGCTTGATTATCTCTTCAGTAAGTTAATCTAAGGTGTTGTTTACTGAGAATTTGTTGATTAAAAAACGACGAATTAGGCAGTTGATGTTATTTATAACTTTGACATTTCAACCCCCTTGTTATCGCATAACATTGCTGTCTCAGATGGAACTTTGTTATTCCAAGGGGTCGATTTGAAAAGCATAGAAAGGTACAATGAATTACATTATTTGAGATAAGTGAGTTCACACTGAGTAATTTCTAATATAAACGAGCAATATTTTTATTTTTATTGTATAATATTAATTATATACAGAGGGAACTTATACCCGCTAAGCCACTGCAGGTAGCATGTCAGCAGGAGTTTATTTCAACAATATTATATAATACAACAATAAATAACAATCCTCATACAAATTTAGGAAAAAATTAGGATATAGAGGCGCATGCATGTTGTGATCAATGTACATAAGTTTGAAAATTTTTTAAAAAGAAAACAATAATGGAAACAGCATTACAGTTTTGTTATTGAGATACTAGAGTCCAATTTTATAACACCGATTTAAATAATATTATAAAAATATCAACATTTTAAATATCAACATTATAAAAATACCAATATTATAAAAATATGAATTATATCACATCTGAATTAAACTACAAATGGTTAAACAAAGAATAACATTAAAACAAACAATACTAATAATCCAATATGATATTTCTCTTGGGACTGAACAATGTATGTCTACAGAGTATCACAAAATATGTGTTGACTCTTAGAACTTGCAGTTTCAATACGTGTTACAATATAATAATTTATGTTACAGCTTAGTTCGGTAAGATTCGTTTTGAGTACAATGGTGGCCTTTTCAACCTTTTTTGAATGCCTATCACTGATTTGTGGGTGTTATTACCGTGAAAAACTGATTGGACTGGATAAATTAATCTATGCTCTCAAGGCGGGCCTCTCCTTTTAGAAATTATGTATCATACCCGTTGATACGATGCAGTTTCCTAAAAATAGAACGATTTTTAAATGAATACTTTTTTTTTTACATTTTTCATGCAATATGCGCAGCTTTTCAAACATTTTGGCCCTCACGCTACTGTTTTCGCGATGCTATCGATTTTTTTTACCGGGACAGTCTAAATCTGTATTATTTATAATAGTTATTAAAGAAACATGAATCACTTCCTCCGTTTTTGTGATGAAACTGAGAAAGATTGTAAAAACCAACGCATTTTTACAGCGGCCAACGTTATATTAGCTCGCATTTTACGCATGCTTTGTATGTATGTACCTTCATCATTATATACTTATTCTTAATCCAGTCGTCATTAACAAATTAGTACCTCAATAAAGTCTTCAATTACCCTATTAGTATTGTTTATTCAGTAAGTTCAGAAGCAATGTAAATTTAAAAGACGACTATAAAAATTAAATAGCTAAGACCCGGGTGTTTGAACTCCCGTACATACTTGCTAAAATCTCTTGGTTTCCTCCTTTTTCAAGTACATTTTTTTTTTATTAGTTTCTGTATAATTTTGATATTTTAAGGTAAGGTATAAATATTAAAAATATATATATATTATAGAATTTTTTTCATTGTCCTCCTCAATAGGAGATCCTGTTCTGAGGCGGACCAGGTTTTGCACAAAGGGGTTTCAGCGACTTCTATATTTCAACTTCAAGGTTAGGGTAGGGTCTTTCCAGTAATTTCTATGACGGTTTTTTTTAGAATAGTCGGTTCTTATTCTGGTAATTCCTTAAGCCAAGTTTTGCTGGACCTAGTGCAATTATTGATTGAATTACCTTTTTTGATATTAAGTGGGAGTTTGTTATATAATTTACAGCTAAAAAATCAGAGCTTCTTTGTCCAAAAGTAGTATTGCATTTAGGTATACGAGTATTTATCTTGTCTAGCTGCTTTGTTCTGGTATTATGATCACGAGGAGTCATGAATGTATGAAGAATGGTAAGGCTGTTGGTTTCGACAATATTGCTGCTGAATACTTTAAAGGAAATAGCCGTATAATTCTCACATGGTTATGCAAACTTTTTAACCAGTGTTTAGAGGAGGGTTACATCCCATTAGATTGGAGAAGGGCTGTGATCATGCCTCTATACAAAGGTAAAGGGTCACGCATGGAATGTGGAAATCACGGGGCTATTAGCCTGCTAAGTTCAGTTGGTAAGCTGTATGGTAGGATATTGATTTAAAGGGTACAAATGAAAACAAAGGATAAAATATGGGATGTGCAAGGTGCATTTATGAGTGGAAGGGGGTGCATGGATCAGATTTTCTCGTTGCCTATGCTCACAGAGAAGTTTCTGCCAAAAAAAAACAGAAACTGTTCTGTGCTTTTGTAGATCTACAAAAAGTATACGACAGAGTTGACAGAAAAAAATTATGGAAGGTGTTGTCTAAGTATGGTGTGAATACAAATCTTATACAGGCAATCGCATCGCTGTACGAGGGAAGCGTTGCATGTGTTAGGGCAAACGGTGATTTTACGGGGTGGTTTGACATCACAAAAGGTGTTAAGCAAGGCTGCGTAATGTCACCGTGGTTATTCAATCTATACATGGATAATTGTATGCAAGAATTGAAAGAGATGGGCTTGGGCGCGAAAATGAGTAGTCTGCAAGTATGTTACCTGTTGTATGCTGATGATGCGGTGCTGATTGCTAACAGTATGGAAGATCTACAGTCCCTCGTATCTAGGATGAACGAAGTATGTATGAAGAATGAGCTAATGATAAATGTAAATAAGTCCAAAGTCATGGTGTTTGAAAGAGGGAGTACGAAAACAGTGTGCAATATAATTGTGAATGATGAATACTTGGAGCAGGTCGATGAGTTTGTGTATTTGGGAAGTATGTTTACGAGAGATGGAAAGACTGATAGGGATATTGAAAGAAGGGTTAATGCAGGAAACTCCATTAACGGAGGACTGAACGCGGTTGGCGCAAACAAAAAGTTGTCCAAGGAAGCGAAGCTAGCAGTCCACAATGGAGTGCTGATACCAACCTTGATGTATGGCAGTGAGGCATGGAACTGGCAGAGGAAGGATGAAAGTAGACTGAATGCTGTAGAAATGAGATCTCTGAGACGAATGTGTGGTAAAACCATGTATGATCGAGTGAAAAATGTTGAGATTCGTAAAGAATGCAAGGCTGATGTAAGCGTAGTGAGCAAGATTAAGAAAGGGACGCTTAGATGGTTTGGGCATGTAGAGCGAATGAACGAAGAAAGGAGTGTAAGGAGAATATATGACGCGAATGTGAATGGAAGAAGAAGCCGGGGACGCCCGAGGAAGACATGGCACGATCAAGTGAATCAAATACTCGAGTCGGGCCATGTCAGAAGTCGGAATAACAGAATAGAATGTATGAGGCGTTGTATGAATGTGAATGAAGCAAGAAATGTATGCCAAGATCGAGTTGTTTGGCGGTCCGTCCTCTCTGCCTACCCCTGCGGGGAAACGGCGTGATGGTTAGTTAGTTAGTTAGTTAGTTAGATGAGTCATTCTGATAACCATTTTTAAGATGATTAACTAGAATATTTTTGGCAAAGATTTTTTGGATACTTGGAACGTTGAAATGTTCAAAAATTTCCGTTGTTGACGTACTTATAGTAATATAATAATATAATATATTCCTTTTTTTATCTACTGTCTTCGATGGTATTCTAATATTCCCCGTGTGAATCGTGACTTTATTTGAATAGATCGATGATACTAAAACAGTGAAACTTTATTCTTTTGTAAACGATTCTTTGTGGAATTTGCTCGGACTGTTCTGCAGTAGAGTACGTGTGTTCAAGTCAGATGATCGTGTACCAGAGACCTTCGGCTTCTCTGTGTTTCGTATTAAAACACATCTGTTAGGTATTAGTAATTCAAAGTATGTAAATTTCTTGGTTTCACGATAACCCCGAGCCTCTACAAGTGTGAATTGTAACGATGTCATCATTTTAAAAAAAATGCTATCGAAACCCAGGGAAAGAAAATGTTGTTTGTCTTGTAGTCGTGTCTGTCTATGTCAATACTAACTTTTCCCTTCTATGTTTGTATAATGGCACTTAATACGAACTAAACTTGTCAATCCTGACTGTCCTAAAACGGGGTTTGTTCCTAGTTGGGCAGTCAAAGCTTAAATGTTGATGTTAAATAATGTGTTTCAAATAAATATTATTTATTTCACTTGTAATTTGTAGGTAAAATCCTATGGTTCTTCATATCGTTCTTTGGTTTTTAACTCAAAATCTTGTGTAAATGTATTATACACAAAACCACTCATGACTTTTGAGTGAGCTATGGTGCTACGATTGAAAAATACAACGTTATTGGTGTTTAATGATTTATTTTTTTAATTATTTTCGGCTTCAAAACATCAATAACGTCGTTTTTTTTAATATTACCACTCTAGCTCACTCGAAATTCACGAGCCGCCACTGCACAAAACCATGTAAAATTTTGTAAAAGTCCATCAGGATGTTAATAAATAAATAAATATCATTCCATTCAATTTCATTACATTCCAAATCTTCATTTTTATGTTTATGTCAGATAATCCAACCTAACAGAACGTGTTGATTTTCAGGAATCGAGACATATCGAGTAATATAGATAGTTTTTACGGTAGGTATCGTTAAATTCTGTATTCCAACCATTTTGGTTACAATTTTTTTTTTTTTACAGTAACTCCACACAGGAGACCCTGAGGGAAATAATTTCCTTCAGGGCCTATATCATCTTTGGGGATGCTGTGTGGAGGGTCTTTTAGAGGATAGGAAGGAGTGAACTTGGGTCTTGAAGAGACCCATGTTATAGGATGGAGGAAACACAGAGGCCGGCAGATCATTCCACAGCCGAGCTGTTGAACACAAGAATGAATCGTAGAAGCGACCCGTTCTCATGTGACAAATGTCAACCGTGTGCAAATGTTGGGCGCGCGTTTGGCGTGTTTCCCGACTTATGCACCGGTGCCGAAGGGATCAATGACGCTAATTCCTCGGAGCATCTTCATTAAAATACCGTAGAACAAGGACAGCATTCCCACCTGACGTCTGTGCTCCAAAGATTGCAACCCGTTTGTTAAGATAGGCGAATCTATCAAACGGACCGCCCGTTTCTGCACAGAGTCAAGGGTTTTTTTCAGATATTTTGGGACTCCCGACCAGAGGTGGCTGCCAAATTCTACAGTGGGGCGCACTTGCGGTTTGCACAGGGTCAGCAGTTGTGTACTATTAACAGTAGGTGTCGAATTCATCCGTATGGTCATGCCGAAGAGAGCTCCATTGTAACATATCGTTCTGTTGCATGTGTCGTTTATGAGAAAGACAGAGATTGCAATGGAGTTATCAGCGGTATCCCCCTGATCACTTCGAAGTAATAATTCGAAAGTCCCATAGTAATTATGATATATTTGTAAAAACCCGAAGCTTATTATAAAGCCTGCCGGCTGACGTAAAACTGGTGGCGCGTATTATTGCCACCGATATCGCATAATGTTTTCATTATTCCAAAATAAACATTACGAATTTCCATAATCCAAAATAAAGCCACATTGTGGGGCCTTCTCTTTCTTTTCATAGGGGGGTGTGCACACGAATTCTGCTTTTCAAAGTATTGGACATAATAGACCACGCAGTAACATTGTGAAATATTCCACAAATATGCTTACACTGTGGTAAGTTTGATGAATTTTCACAATAAAATACTCATTTGAAAATGGTAAAAGTTAATTATTCGGTTAACAATCCCCACCTTCCGAATTTTGGTACAAATTTTCTGCTTTAATAATAATTATAACAAAGCATTTATATAGCGCAGTTTTGTGTTGTTTCACATCAAGTGCTTTCCACCGGCAATAGCAATGTAGCCATGGAAAACTCGCGATTTCGTGCAAGCACTTTTGTGATTTGTCGGTTAGATGTTTTCCCGAAGCTATTTGTTTGAATCGCTGAGGACTGAGGTTTGTTGTTTGTTCTTCGGCCGGCATTCGACATCGCGGCTGCACGCAACCGAATGCGTCACGTGATCTCATCGGGGATCACCGAGCGACAAAACACTTTCGATTTCCAGCTCTTCGCGAGTGGTTTTCACATTTCTAATGAATTCTCTTCGCAAAGCTCGCAGCGTGACTTATCAACTCACCACCGCCTTAGAGTTATATTGAAATATAACTTCTTCAGCACGCCATCGCATATTGTTTTTTAGAGCAGTCGATACTTCTTCTAGTTTCGCTTATTTAGTTAGTGAAGCGCGTCAATTTATCGTGTTGTGTGCGTTCACTACTTAATTCTTTTTTTTTTAAATTACGTTAATTGCTATTAAACTTATGCCATAAATCGTAGCATATTTTCGTTTTCTTGCTTCACCCATTTTTTGTGACAATGTACAAGAGACCCACTGCCCGGAGCCAGTGAATATATGACTACCCCAATGGGGAATGCTGTGAGAGAGCGAAGACAAATGTGATACGAAAGAGAACTCTGACTCGTAATGTCTTTTCAAGTAAAAAATATTGTGTCTTGTTGTTTTTTCCATGATAAAGACATTTAAAACCGTTTATGAGTAAGATTTTTTTTTCCGTATTACTATGCAATTTTTGTATATTGAATGAAATAAATATTAATCTTTATTGGATTTCAATCTTATCCGATTAACACATGCAATGGAATCTAGTAATTGATTATTTCATGTGATGTTCAATACGGATAATATTTGAAGATGTAACTCATTGTAAAGTAGTAATTCTCAATCGCTGTGTCGGAAATTAAATATCCCTCTAGTATACATAAATTCAATTAAAAACATCTTATTAAATATTATAAAAATAACCGCAATTGCAACTCATAAACCTACGTAATCTACGCATACCCACATGAACAACCCGACAAAATGCACTATTTCACTGTAGTATACCTAACCACAACTAGATTGCACATTACCCGATACACGATATTGACGTGTTTAACCTTAATTTGTTGAATTTTGTGGACAATATCAAATACGTATTCCAACCATATTCATAAAGCTTTTTTTCTGTAAAACTACCCGACATGCATTTAAAAAAAATCCTTTTTTTTGTATCTTGTATTTTTTTATGTATTACAATTTTGTAATTATTTCACTTGTACTATTTATGTAAATTTGCCTAAAAACCCTCTGGACGTTAAAATAAATAAAATGAAACACCAGTAATTTTTAGGTACCTTCTCGATTTCTCTCGAAAATGATTTTCCTGAAATTGCCAATACAGCTTTATTAATTTGTTTTCAAAGAGTTATTGTCGCACTTTTTAGTAAAGAATATCACCCTATTGGCTATGTCACACGCAGCCAGTAGCAAGGACAGTGATAAGTGGCAACTAAATCGTTTAGTTAATTTTAACTCACTTTCCGTGTCTGAACAGAGCGTTAATTGGTAAGTAAAGTAGTAAGTTGCCGTTAGGTAGCAATTTATTTAACTGGATTAGAATTTTTTTTTTCGGTTAAGTCCGCTGCGTGAGCTTCCTTGTAGTTAGGTGGGGGCTATTTTCACGCTGTTTAGACACGCACACAATCAAATTTTACTACAAATACAACAGTTTACTAAATCACTTAATCGCACATGTGGGCGGCACTTATCACTTTTCTCAGAACAGTGATTTAGTTACCGCTTATCACTGTACTTGCTACTGGCTACGTGTAACCTGCGCGTAAGGGCGCTTATGAATTGTAAGCATGGGTATAATTGTTTTTTAATCGATAGGAATAAGATATATTGTTAATTTTTATTGACTGTTTAACTTTATAATTCTGTTTTATTGACACTTTGATCATTTTATCAGTTTTCTAATTAATGTGGTTTGCTTAATTTGTTACATTTTACTTTTTTTTTCCATATCACGGTGTGAATCAGCCTTATGCAGTTTGTTTCACTTTGGAATAAATGCTTTTTAATCAGTAATCTCATTTTAAGCACAACCTCCTCTACCAAAGCCAAGGTACTGAATCAATTATGTCTGAGTTGAAGAGGTTTTGATTTAAGTCGATTTTTATGAAGATTTTTTAATAGTTGCATTGTCAAATTATTGAAAGGTTATATCCTCAGTTACTTTTATTAGAGATGCATACCTGACTGCTAAATACGGGATTAGTCATCATTGTTATAATGTTTGCATGTATTAACAACTTTAAATTTGTTTACAGGCATCAACTATCGATGGGAGACGGAAAGGTGCCTGCCTCTTCTGCCAGGAGTACTTCATGGATCTATATCTACTAGCTGAACTCAAAACAATCAGTCTAAAAGTAAGTCTGAAATCATTGATTTAATTTATAACACAATATCTGATCGGACACAGACTTACTTGAAATATCAGTGCAATCTTCTTCTTGGAAATATCACCGCTGCAAATCCAGCACATGTCTGCACTTATACTATGTGTCAAGTCATCAGTGGCGTGCACAGAGTTTTTAATCAGGGTAGGCAGCAGGAAAAGGGGCAAATTAAATGATATTAAAAAAACTTACCACAGACGTTATAAGTTTTCGTTAAGTATCTCCAAGCTGCTGGCTTTAGCCGATACTGGTTTTAAATTATCTAAGCCACATCAAATATCCATATTACAAGTCAATTACCGGTATGTAAAATTTTCCTATTTTTTAACCGCACAATTGCATGAAAGAAAGCCAACATAATATTTATGATCATTATTTCATTAGTAAAGTTATACGGATTAATAGCGGTAACAACAGATGGCACTGATTGCTACTTTTGCTGGCTACATATTTCCATCGAAAGGCACGGCTTTTCGGATACTAACACAAACCAGTCATCCTTTGAATGGGCATCGCGCAAGATACCTGTGAGTTTTTTGTGTCGAGTGAAAACAACATTCCAATATGTCGTGGGTGTCATTTTGCACACTTAGTTCCTGCCTTTGACACCTTATAGTAATGCATTCAGTGCGGTGCGCGCGGCGCTTCATTTCTTCATTAATACTTTGTGCGTGTAGATTGATTTCTTGCAATAATTTAATAAATTCGCATATTGTTTATATTTTTATGCGAGTAAGTAGGATAGGCAGTGCTTATGTCCTTATGGACGGCACGCCCCTGCAAGTCATACATAGTTATCCAATAATGCCATTCGATAAAAACAGAATCAGATTCATTAAATCTTGAAATGTGCGAAATCTTCACATGTATTAACCCTGCGGCTGTCGTATAGTGATCCTTCGGCTGCTATCCCCATACGCAGATGTCGCATATGTGATCCATGAAGTTTCACTAAAACACATACATTGTTTAAAACCGTGCCGCATGATGGGATAGTTTACATTGAAACGTCCAGCGTTAAGGTTAATAATAATAACATAACATCTGTGTGGCGCAGTTTTGTGTTATTTCACTTCAAACCCACATAAGTGTCTCCTGGAAATGGATCGGCGATCTATCTGCTTTCATGAATGCAAAAACCATTTCATGCATCATTTCGATTATGAATGGTGGTCTTTCACCAAGGCGATACTTAGTATCTTCCACTCTGAAATGTGCCGCAAATATACTATATACTGTTTTATTTTAATTATGTATGTATGAAATAATGCATATAATTTTTTTTTTGTCCATGTCGTTCCTCGAAACTGTGACCTCTGGTTTCGAAGCCGAAGAAGTTAGCCGCTTCGCCACAGAGGTCATTAAATCTTATATGCGTTCTTCAAAATTGTATTTATTTGATCTGACAAAATGATTTAATAATGAGACAAAGACTAGATTCGGATGGCCATCTTGCCATCACCGATATGTGCCACATTTGTAACAATGTCATTACTCATTAGGATGTAAGCCTCTTAAGTTCGTTCCAGGGGCGGGCTGAATACAAGATACAAGCGGATGTGAACAAAATGTAATTATGTTTCCAGGTGACAACAGTGGACATGCAGAAACCTCCCCCAGATTTCCGCACGAATTTCGAAGCCACCCACCCTCCAATCCTCATAGATAATGGCCTGGCTGTTCTAGAAAATGAAAAGATTGAGCGTCATATCATGAAATCTGTTCCTGGGGGACATAACCTCTTTGTTCAAGTAAGTTTTACCATATTATTATCTAGAGTGGCGCTGAATCAATCTCTTTCGTCATTTTTATTAGGACAACTGGGTAGTAAAGACATTTCTATTAGGACAACTGGGTAGTAAAGACATTTCTATTAGGACAACTGGGTAGTAAAGACATTTCTATTAGGACAACTGGGTAGTAAAGACATTTCTATGTGGACAACTGGGTAGTAAAGACATTTCTATTAAGACAACTGGGTAGTAAAGACATTTCTATTAGGACAACTGGGTAGTAAAGACATTTCTATTAGGACAACTGGGTAGTAAAGACATTTCTATTAGGACAACTGGGTAGTAAAGACATTTCTATTTGGACAACTGGGTAGTAAAGACATTTCTATTTGGACAACCAGGTAGTAAAGACATAATTTATTATTTCTTGTATTTTTTCGGCATTCACTAAGCTTTATAAGCTTTTAAGATTTTAATAAAAAAAAATAACCTGGCAATATTTGAAAATCTCCTACTACCATCACAGTAAGCAGAATATGTTGCTTGTGTCGTGATGAAGGACTTAGCCAGCTGAGGAATTGAACTCACACGCCTGGGAAAGACCCAGATGTGATGCCAACTCAGCCCAATAAATAAACTTAATGTTTTTACTCTTCAATGTTTTGCACGTTTTTCAAGATAACATCTATTTATTTTCATATTTCTTATTAACATGGTAATTCTGTTATAGCAATCAATAAATTGAATAATATTTATCTATAATCTCGACAATTGTGAACATTTTTATAAATGACTCTTGTTTTAAATTGACTCTGTTATGTGTGCAGGACAAGGAAGTGGCCACCCTGATTGAAAACCTGTACTCGAAGCTGAAGCTGGTGCTGGTCAGGAAGGACGAGGAAAAGTCATCCAAGCTGCTATCCCACCTCACCCGGATAGACAACCTCCTGGCAAAGCGCGGCACTCGCTTCCTCACGGGAGACACCATGTGCTGCTTCGACTGCGAGCTCATGCCGCGCCTCCAGCACATCAGGGTCGCCGCCAAATACTTTGTGGACTTTGAAATACCCGTACGTTGTCTTATCCTTTTTTTTTTTCTATATTTCTAAATATACATTGCCTGAAAACCGACAATGTTTTTTTTACTATTTCCTAATTTTAAAAGAAAAATGTACATTTTCAGTTTACAAATATTTGAATTCTCCTACTACCATCATTTTAACACGTTCATTGCTAACTAAAATTCGTACATATTAATGCCATGCTGAGAACATTTGACTGAAAGGTCGAGCGAACTAAAGGAGTGTTTACATGAGCATAATATTGTATAGACATCATAATTTACTGTTTTTTTTTTCAGAAAGAAAACGAGAAAGGAATGTGTAATGTTTTATTTATTATGGCGACTCAAAACCACATGGCTGCGTCTGTTTTGGACCGGAAATGGAACAGACGGCGCGAGGCACGTTGCGCGCATACCGGTCAAATTACTGTTAACGCGTGACGCGCGGTGTCAGCAATGAACGTGTTAAGTGGAAAATGTTGCTTGTGCGATGATGGGGCATTTTAGCTAGCAAAGGATTGAATGCCTGGGTTCGGGAACTGCAATATCATTAATCCATGGGTGTAAATGGGAGTGTTAATATTTATGTTTGATTTCAGCCTACCCTAAGGGCCCTGTGGCGCTACATGCATCACATGTACCAGCTGGATGCTTTCACCCAATCCTGCCCGGCTGATCAAGATATCATCAACCATTACAAACTGCAGCAGGTAAAGACTCAACAACAGACAAAAGTGTGAATAATAACAAATAATAGTAGTAAATTTCTAAAGTGCAGTTTTTTGAAGGTTCACCTCAAGTGCGCTTTACACTAGCTAACCTAACCTAATATAATTGTAAAATAACAGAGATATACTACATAGTATATCTGTTATTATAATATATATATATATGCAACTTAAAATTACTACATGAAATATTCATGAGCAGATAATATAATTTAACAATTTAGAAGCTAAGGGTGTAAATAATCAAATATCACGTAGGTACAAATAACAACGAATAATGCTAATCTTCAATAATGGCTTCTAACTAAAGTATTCCTCAATCTTTGCAGATGCTGAAAATGAAGAAGCACGAGGAGTTGGAGACGCCCACCTTCACAACATCTATTCCTATCAATATCGGCCAGGGAGATGACTAGAGGTCCACCCGCCCAGTCACACATATCTGCTTTAATCATTCTTTGGTTGCATCCATCGCGACTTTACTACAAATATACATTCTTTCACAATCAAAAGCTGTTTCTGCCAACTGACTATCGTAACTAAATGGTGCATCCTGGCTTTGTAGAGATTAAGTCTTCCCTGCTTGATCTTCAAGCAGATACATTCTCTACAACCCGAGAACAGCATCAGCTAGTTGGAATGATAAAGTGTGACAACAGCCATTTAAGAATTGATTAATATAATAAAAGAATTGATTATTGATAGGTTTAAAAAATGATTGAAAAATTTATTTATGAATGCAACGTAGCAATGTAAAAATCTGTCTGCGATCATTTCCTTTGCTCGGGTGTGTGACACCCTGTAACTCATTCCCCGCCCATTATAATTCAATTGTTCGTTTTAACACGTCACCGCTTTTTATGCTTACTTTTGCATTTAAAATATTAAGTATTTTTTTTAACTATATATATAACTTATCTTCTATTTTTATTGTTGTTTAAATTATAATACAAAGTATGTGTATGTTTAAAGCCTATCCTAATTAATTTAGTATGTGTATTTGTGCACACCGATAGTGATTCAAACTGGCTCGAAGTAGTTTGGAACACACACCCGCATATCCATAATACAGTACACCACTACACAAGCAAGAATCTTTTTAAAATGATTCTACTTTAAGTTTGCATAAGAAATTCTAAAATTTCTCTATTTAAGTGCCAATTTATCAATTTAAAACTGTTTTCTGTGCAGTAATTTTCTGTTTTCTACAAAGCCAGAAAAAAAACTATAAAAGCCTTTATCCTATTTTATTCAATGTCATATACAACTTTGCATGGCAGTTATTTTTTAAATCACTCTGGCCAACTTAATTTTTTTCATTGTTTTTAGTGTTCATGACTGACTAAACATGCTTCACAATCATATGATGATCGTATGTATTATATCCTGCCAACTTAATTATGATTTTTTCAAATGTTTATTCTTGGTAAGAAGATATGGTTTTGACCCCCACTGTATTGTCACAGATGACTGATAAATGAAGTGTTTGAACTAATATGCGGCCTGCATACTAATGCACGCTTTGCGCCTAAGCATGTGAATTTTCACGGATGTTGGACTTATTGTGAAGCTTTAATGGGAAAGCTGTCAGAGTGATATTTACATTTCATGTCAACTTCTCGCCAAGGGTTATCTGCGATACGTGCCTACCTCTGCTGGTGTGGTAACCTCATGAAGCGCTTCACACTCCTTTGGTGTGTACAATGGATCAGTTGGTCCTTTACATGCTGACATTATTGAACGAGAGATCTCGGGTCCTTCAAATAATAATTGTAATCTGTATACAAATTAGGATATTTTCATACAATTTTAATTTTTTTATAAAAATGTGTAGGAATTATAATATTTTCATTCTACGTTTCCTTGAAAAATGTATTATGAACAAATTTATATCGTTTGTACAAATTTAAAGGATTTTCTCACCAGAACTTATATTAATGTCTTAATTTTAATTTATCATTCGCGTCATTTCATATTTAAGGCCTCGTCGTCATGTCAGTGTTGCTATGTTGGTGAATATGCTTATATTTAGTTGATATTATTAAGTATTTATTATCATTTTGATAATATGAACCCTATATACATTAATAATATGGTATTGTACTCTCAACACTGAAAGCTTGCAGGCCGGGAAACCAACAACTACAAATACTGAATATTTTCTAGTACATACCAATTAACTATAGTTCCCGATTTTGCCGCCCACAAGCTCTCGGTGGTCGGAATGTATGTATTTATCAAGTTGAGTACTATAACCAATTCAACTTGGTTTGAAACTCAATGTATGTTGTTTTGCTTATTTGAATCGAGTAAAATTCATTAACTTGAAAAGAATTATTTTTTTTATTATGTTTTTATTAAAACATTTATTTTTCAAGATTTATAACCATTTTTGAAACTGGCCACAATGTTGTACTTATTTTTACAAAATTAGGTTAAAGTGGACATGAAAGATGATTACTCCCATTGGCCCCTAAATTGTTAAGCTAAAAAATAGGCCCTCACTCCTAAATTAATTTTCTACCAAATTATGGAAAATTTACATTAGTGTACTAAATCTATTATAGCTAAACCATATGTTTTAATGTGTTATTTTAAAAATATATATTTTTTCTATTGTAGCAACGTACATGTGTACAAAAAAAAGTTTTTTTTTAAATCTGTTTTATGTGTAGATAGATGTGGATATAAAAACAACTTTCAATTATTTTTATAAAGTGACAAAATAGAACAACTTTTTTTTTGCATAAATGTAGACTTTTAACTAAAAAAATGTATTTGATATGATAGCCCTTAAACCACCCGGGAAAGTGTAGATGTTAGACCGCCTGAAATTCTAATACATAAAATTCAATGGCTGACAAAACTTCAAACGTAAATGTCGGAAAAGAATTAAACTTATTATCGACAATATTACTAAAAGCTTCATTATCTATAGATCGATTGTCATTGAAATTTGTTTCATAGATGTCACCAATTTGTCTGGGTTCGGGGCCGATGGGTTAAAGAAATATAAAGCTGAAAAAATCCTTTTGGCCAACAAACGAATCCATAATATCTTTTGAAGTTTTTTTATCACATTTTTTCATTGTTCCTTATTGCCTAGTTTATCGAATGCTTCCTAAAAATATATGTTTTTTTTAATAAGCATTCACCAATCAAAATTGAAATCTATTTAATTACATGTTAGGAATATTAGAAAAAGATTCTATTTTTATTTATTGTGCCTTTTATCTTATAATTATTTAGATAGTGTTATCGTTTCATGTAAATTAGATTACAACATGGGAATGTTTATTTCCATTTATTAGAATTTATAAAGATACATTGCACAGTGTGCACTAATATGATGTTTCCAGTAAGGACAGTAAAACTAATGTCGTTTTCTCACTAATTTCACCGTATATACAGGGTCTGTCGCAAAAGTATTGAGAAAATTTTTTTTTCAAACAATTTATTGCCAATAAACATACAAACACTTAATATTTTCAAAATATGCCCCTTGGGCGTCAATACACTTTTTGTAGCGTTTCTTCCAGTCTTGGAAGGTTCCCTGGAAGGCAGAAGACGGAACCCCCTTAAGGCACTGCTTCGAAGCGGTTTTCACCCCATCCAACGTCTTCAAATGGGGTCCCTTTAGGCTTCGCTTGATGCGGCGAACAAAAAGAAGTACGGTGGTGCTAAGTCAGGACTGTACGGCGGTTGCGGCAGTGTTGCCACGCCTTGCTTAGCGAGGAACTCCTGGACGACGAGGGCTGAGTGTGAGGGGGCATTGTCGTGATGCAAAATCCAGGTGTTGGCGATCTCCTTTCGAATGCGGCGAATCCTTTTATGCAACCGTTTCTTTGTCATATTGCAGTTCTCCGCTATTAAGCGGACACAGAGACGACGATCAGACTAACACTTCCCTCATTTTTGTGTCGTTGTCATTAGTTTTGGAAGTTGACGGTCGTCCAATGTGCACATCGTGTTCAATTGATTCCCGGCCGTTTTAGAATTGGTTGTGCCACTCGTAAACTCTTGCCTGTGACATGGCTTCATCTGCGAAGGCTTCCCGAATCATGGCCAGGGTCTCGATACCGGTTTTTTTAAGCCAAACGCAGAATTTGATGGCTGCCCGCTGCTCCAGCAAATGTTGCATCTTGATTTCCGACAAAATGACAAAACACACTTTGCGCGAATCACTGTGCTAGCTCTACCGTTGCTCGGAGAGAACTGAGCAGCGGTGCGTTTGGTGGCTGCGACTTCCCCCTACCATCTCCACCACTCGGCGCATCCCGCTACCCCTTCTAGCGCAGTCAGGAATTTTTTTCTCTATATTTTTGCAACAGACCCCTAGCATGTATTATGTTTAAAATTAAATAATCATATTTCAAAAAGATTTACCAACTGGTTTTTGCTTTCAACATTCAATATATAAACTGGATTAATAATGTAAATCTGTTTAATTTCAACTCTTTCGCTAATATTATTTTTATAAAGCTGCTTTTTCAACATCTCATTTTCATTATTGATGATTTATCTTTTATGTAAAGTAGAATCCATCTCTCGTTACTCATAGACAAGTAAAACATGAAAATAAATATTTTTGCATAATGTTACCATTATATAGCTTTGCCTTATCTACACATTTTCATAGTATTTTCTTATTCATCGCTCGCAAACATATTCTGTGAGCTGTCATTTTATATAAAGCTGGTGTTGTACGGCCATTTTTTACATAAAATGTTGGAAAAAATTATTTTGTTAAATGTGATTCATTTGTGACTTTGTGTATGTGTAAGCATAATTTTACACAAAGAGATGAGAATACCTGATGGTTAAAGGCTTGTCCACGCGATGCCGTAATTTATCCAAAAAGCTTATGATTGTGTAATGAACGTTTCATGTGAACCAACACAGCACTCGCTCATACCCCCTTTGGAAAAGCGACCAGTTTATGTGAACAAGTGTTATTTACAATCATCAGGAATACGAGTCAAAATAAAGAATTTAATTTATAGATAGTAAGTATTGATTAATTTTATTAAAAATTATTTCAACCAATTGTACCGATGTTTTCTTCCTTCTCATGTCAACCTTATTGTATTTTCTTAGTTGGAGATTATGTGTTTTTTGTTTTATTTAGTTTCAACACTATTTATTTTATTTCTTTTTCTATTTACATTCTGTAACAAACCATCTTACTAATAGGCATATTTCCGTGCGTATTGATCGTTGTTCACCAATCTCGAATACTCACTCCCGCATCGCTTCGTCTCTTACTAATTAGGATGAAGGATGCGATTGGTTAGCTTTTCACCCCCACCGTTTACGCTTAGAGATGTGACCACCTGGAAGGGATGTCACAGCTGTGATGACCCACAAAAGGTCATGTTTTAGCTCCAGAGAGCAAGTTTTTACCCGGCGCCTATCGCGCCTCTCCAACCTCCCCTGCCAAGATTGACCCAAGAACCCTCTGTGGTTGATTGATGGGCAGTGAATCCAAAGCCAGGTACCCCTTTCCACCCACTGTCTGCCAGGACTGACCCAAGAACTCTTAGTGGTTGATTGATGGACGGTGAATTCAGAGCGACGGTAAACCTATGCCAGGACTGACCCAAGAACCCTTTGGTGGTTGATTGATGGACGGTGAATTCAGAGCAACGGTAAACCTATGTCAGGACTGACCCAAGAACCCTTTGGTGGTTGATTGATGGACAGTGAATTCAGAGCATCTGTAATCCGTTGCCAAGGACTGACTAAAGAATCCGTTGGGGGTTGATTTATGTGCGGTTAATTCAGAGTGACATGAATCAAGTGATATATTTTATGACCGAAATGTCAAGTGTTGTTTTAAATTATTATACTGTCGTATTATTGCTAACTAACTTGTAAAATTGGTTAGACCCAAAATAATGACTATTTCTGGTCTCCGTGCATTTATTTAATTAACCCGTTCAATACATATAACAAATTACAAGGCTAATAATATAAGACAATTCAGAATGTTTTTCGTAGTCCTCACTAGAGGTTTGTGTGCTGAGGCAGAGTAGGTTTTATTTAAAAACTGATTTGCTCCTTAGACATTCTTTTCAAAATGCTGGATAACTCCTCTTTGATTCCTTTGAGCCAGGTTTTGATTTGCTTTTTGAAATCGTTTGCACATTCTCTTTTTTTCATCACTAATTACAAAGCTTAGTGGGGAGATTTTTATTTATTCTTAAAAGAAAGACAAACATTCCCGGGTTACGAGCAACCTGACAACATTGGAAAATCTCCTACTACCATCACGCTAAGTGAAAGATGTTGCTTGTGTCGTGATGGAGGACTTAGCCAGCCGAGGAATTGAACTCACAACGTCTAAGTGGGACTCGACGCCAACTCAGCCACTGCCGAGTTGTTAATTTATAGTTTTTTTGTCCAAAAACAGTTTTAATATTGGGTATATTCGTAATGCCATTCTGGTTGGCTCTTAGCGTTATGAAAATTAGGTTTCTTAGGTTTTTTTTGATATTTCTGAAATGTTTGATTAAAACATTCTTAGCATAGATATTTTGAATGTTACGACTTGAACATTTCTTTCGTTGGCATTCTTATGGGGGCTTTAAGGATGGTATTTATATTACCCTTCTGCCCTGTAGACAATAGTTTCATATGATTTGTGGTTGCTGACCCCCTATATCAGTGGTCCGTAACCCCCGGGCCGCGGCCCGGTACCGGTCCATGGATCAAATGGTACCGGGCCGCGCAAGGATGAGATGATTTTTCACAAAAACGGCACTATACAAATCATCCAAGTATTATTATTATTAAGGGCCTGCTTAAAAATTTATCAACAAACCAGTCGAATCTAGCATGCCTATGAAAGAAGATCAACTGCTCGATATTGCAAATGATGACAGCCTTAAAACTACATTCGAGACAACAACTCTGCCAGTGTTCTGGATTAAAGTCATGGAGGAATACCCTGTGAATGCCACCACAGCATTTAAATCCTTATGGCCATTTCCGACATCCTATCTGTGTGAAGCAGGGTTTTCTCCAGTGACAGCAACCAAAACAAAACAACGGAATAAACTGGACATAAGCGACACATTTCGGGTGTCATTATTTCCTATTACCCTCAGATAGAACCATCTCGTTGCAAAGGAATAAGCTCATAGTTCTCATTGATTTAGCGTTCTAGTAAGTTAAATTGTTTATATTCATTTTTCGATGTAACTGTATATGTAACAGCGGTAAAATTTATCAAACGTTGACTGGTCCGCGCTGACAATAAGGTTGGGGACCACTGCCCTATATATTCTTATATTCGAGACGAGAGTGGCATAGCACATAGTAAACTTTTTAAATATTTCAACATCAAATGTTCCTAATGTTTAAAAAAATATATATACATAATAATTATACATTTTTATTACAATATCCTCAGCCCATTTTCTTATGAAAGGACCTTTTAAAAATCCAATAAATCAAAATAAAAGACCAGTAAATCTTTAGGCGGGTTCTTAACCTTTTCACAGCTTTCCCAATGGTTTAAAACGAGCGTGTACACGCATAGCTCTGGAAGAAATAATTCATTGTACAGAGCGGCAAATAGGCATAGAATGTGTCCTGAATATGAATTAACCACTCTGGTAACGGGTGGAGCTAAAATAAAACAAGGTAATAAAAAGTTTTATCTACTTTAATTATGCAATATAAACAAAAGTTCAAAAACATTTTGAAGATTTGTTTAACAAATACTATGAGGTGACTTCTTTACTTGTTCCAATTCCTGAAGTTACTGTGATTTATTTTCTGATTAACCCTTCGGCATATGACTTGCCATCCGTCAAATTTAGTAGGTCGGCTGCTAATATTGTACATTTACAAAACATCTTGCAGTATTAATGTCCTAGAGTCCTATGTTAATCGCCGTGTAGACGCGAATAGTAGAAATGGTAATTTCCCCTCATACGCAAGAGTACAATTCTATCCGTACGACCATGAACAAACTGTGTCCTTTTTACATGCGTTTAAAAGTGTTCTGTTTTATCATCACGGGGGTGTGCAATGCCAAAAATACAGCAAAAGCCGCAGTAACCGGTTTTAATCTGCTATTATGTATTGATATGCCAATGAGTTAATATGTAGTAAGAGCGAAAATTATGTTAGACTTTACAGTTCTATTGTTTACATAAAATAAGGAGCATCTCTTAAAATACCATTCGTTCATATTAGAATGTTTAGAAAAATTGATGCCTATTCAAGCAACATTCATTTAATAGAAACTTAAGTATGGAAGGCGATTGAAAAATCCGTTTATATTTTAGCCGTAGGAATAGGAAATAGTAATTAAGTTATTATGGACAAAACTTCTTTTGATTCAGTCCTTTTCTAGCTCTGCTTTTAAGTTGAAGAAAACATGCTATGAAGAGTTGCTTCTCAAAACCTCAAAGATAATATGAAGTTAGGTAGTATTACACAATGTGGGTAAGTAGTAAAATTTATTAATACTTAACTAAAATAAATACATTTTTACTGAATCATACATGGAATATAATATGTGTTATGCAGATTTGGAGATAATTACAGTTTTGGCTTTGGTTTATTCCGACTTATTTCTTCGTTAAGCTTCATGGGATAAGCTTCTTCGGATAATAAAGATGCCAAAAACATGTGAGTAACAATTGAAGTAAGACCCCAAATTTTATGGGGACCTCCATTGAACTGGGGTAATTTCCAACCGTTTTTAAAAGAAAATACACTGAAATACTGAGGATCGCACAATCTTTCCAGAGTGACGGTAAACGCTTCTTCAACCTCGGCTGGATTGTTCTGGAGTTTCAAAGAATCGAAATTTTTAATATAACCAATCACAGGAGTTACTGCTATTTTAAAATCCTTGCTTGGCACAACAGGTCCTTGCCCCCATATTTCAACACTATCTCTCGGTATCCCGAGTTCTTCCTCCGTTTCTCTGAGAGCCGTTGTCACTAAATCTTTATCTTCCAAATCAAATTTCCCTCCAGGGAAAGAAACATGTCCCGCGTGACTATTCATATCTTTGGAGCGCAAGGTGAACAGTAGCGACATCTCTCCGTTGGCAATGCACAACGGAACCAGTACAGCAGCCTTCATGTCGGTCGTCGCTTTTACTATTGAAGGAATGGCTGTGAAGTTTTTAATGCACCGTTCTCGGTTAGCCGAAGATAAAATGTTTACAGCGGAAAAGTAGCCTTTCGCCGCCATTATTCACTTTCAAATTATATTATCGCTGCTGTTAACAATAATGAACTTAAAACACTGAAAGCAATCACCTCACCACCGACAACTCATGCCCGCCTTATCGAGAAATCTTTCTTGTGAACTTTGTATCACAAATTTTATGAACACATTAATCGAATGACTTCTACTTTCCCAATGCCGTATTATTTCAAGCATAATTTTTAAAAATTACTTCGTAAATATTAATTCGTGAATAATGTATACACCTCTATAGTTCTGAATTTCATTTTTGATGTCAGATGAAACTACTAGAATAATTTACTTGACTTCGGTGGTGTTTTGGTGAATCTATTTTTTCCAATGACATTACAAACTTAGTTTTTTCCTTATCAATAGTCGTATTATTTGTCATAATTGCTTAAAAATCCGAAATAGGTAATTAAGATGAGCATTAGATTACAAATTAGGTACACCACGGGTGATAATACATATTTTACAGAAATGGATTTCTTTGCTAAGTATTTATATGTACATATTGCCGAACCGTTCTATCGTCAGGTTGGCCGAGTGGTCTAAGGCGCCAGATTTAAGCTCTGGTTCCCGAAAGGGAGCGTGGGTTCGAACCCCACACCTGACAAGATCGAGATATGCTTTTTTTTTTCTTTTTCTCCAACATGGAGGAGGATTTTTATCGACCAAAAAAGAATAGAGCTGTATTAATATATGGTAATGAAGGCACAAATCTTGTTTATTTCAGCTTGCCATATTATTTATAAGGCTCACTTTAACTACGTTCACTGAGCGAAATGTTATATAAATCCTTCTTCTCTTCGTATGGTGGAGGAGAGTTGGTGAAGGTCATAGTGGGATGCTGAGGTTATTCAGCCAGTCGACAGCATCGGGAGTCGCTTGGTTCAGCACAGAGGTGCCATAGAGAAACTGATGAAGGGGACATTCTTCTACGGTGTGTTCTGTTAGGTCCCATTTCTTACGAACAACGGCTGTGACTGCACCGGATGCAATTTAATGAGGTCTATGTATTCCGAGGGAGAGTGAATCCTGGCAATTTTTAATAGTATAGGGTCTAAAAAAGGTGCTTGTTTTTCACGTCCGAGGTCTGCAACTGAGTTCGCCGCGACTCTTCAGGGGAGTATCGTGATAGAATCAGTTTTCCACCTTCAGTCCTAAAAGGTTTCATGGACGTCAGGCGGCTGGCCGGAAGGTTTGCAAAGTCGTCATGTATAATAATAATAAACCCTAGAAAATGATGTTTATGATGAAAGATTTATATTGAAAATCCTTCCTTCCTGCGAATACCCTATTACTGTGTGCACCTACCAATTCTTCGTGTTTTTTATTTGACAAAAACAAATTAGTTTTTACATTTTGTTATATGGTACTACAATACTAGCTGATGTGTACCCGGCCTTGCTCAGGATTTGGAATAAAGTTATGAAGTTGTGAATTCTTGCTTATCATTAGGATGCCATAATTGATTTGACAGCTAAAGTAACTATCTCCAAATAAAGAAACATTCATTTGAATATTTTATTTCATTCCAAATGTTTATTTTTTCAAAATATATCAAAATCATAAAGTTCTTAAGTAGGTACCTACTCGTGTTTTCTATTTTGAAAATATTCTACCCAAAAAAACCTTCTTTTGAATATGAAATCTGTAGGTAACCAGAGTGTTATATCTATGGGCTAACCTAAATAAAACATGGCGGGTTCAATGTTTTTCATACTAATTTTAAAACGTTATAGCAACAGTTTACATATTGGATTTCATTCAAACTATTTTCTAAACCTTCCCGGCACTAATAAAAACAAACTGTGCTATTTTCAGCGAAACCGGTTCAGTGATTTTCGAGAACATCGAGGATAAACAAACTTACATTGATTTTTTAATACAATATTTTTTTATACTATGTGCTCTAAAAGCGGGGTTCGAAGGATATGATCACTGATATATAGGTAGGTATATTATCATTATATTTATCGATGATCAGAAATAATAATATCAATGATTTTAGATAATAATTTAGTAGGGTGTCTTTGATTTTACGGGATATTCCCGCCTTTCTCCATGTTTAACTTTACCTACTAGAATTCGAACCGTCGAGCCGCGTTTTCTTTTTGACTTTCATGACTTTCAAACATACGTTGCGAATATTTGCGATGTGGTGAATATTTCAGACCATTGCGCGTGGGTCCTGTTTTTTTTTAAATTTTAAGTGATACCACACAAGAGTCCCAGCTGCTCCCAACTGTCTGGAGACTACGGCATCCCCAATTGGAGTATGTTGGGAGGCTGAAGGTATGGGGGAGGGGGTGGAGATGGGGGAGAGGAAGGTGGGGAAGTACCTGGCTATTCAGATCTGGTCACCAAACACGGGTAAAGCCATTTCAAGCAACCTTTCGGTCCTGTTGGCCATTAGAGGTTATTTTTACTATGTTTCACTTTGTGGGCAACAATTAACTAACTGCCCAAATTCATACAGTAACAGAAACTTTAAGAGACACTTTTCATCCCTATTTATAGGGTATTCTTAAAGTTTATTCATTTCCCTTAAGAAAATAAATATCACTTTTTTATATATCGATATTTTCGAACCCTCTCAAAAAGTGATTTAGGTAATGCGGATATACAAAGTAATTGGGTTTTCAATAGGCGAATATATATTTACATTTAATGGGAAGATAGGTAACGTTATAAAAAATAGAAAAACAATAATGAAAAGTATAAAAAGTCACGGAAGCAGTTACAACTATTTTGTGATGTGGTGGCTCAAAAGATAGTCGCGAAACTGTCTGTAAGTGACATTGAAAATGTCTACCATTGAGCAGTTGGATAATACGTTTTGACTGGATACAAAAGGTTTGGATCACCACCTCACCTTCCACCACAATACAAGGAATCATCTATGCTTCTGGGTCAAGGTAGTTAATATTAATAAGTATAAGTTTGTACGTATGTATGTAGACAACACACAACTACTACGGTAAAATATTATCTAAGTATTATTATCATGTCTACTTATTGCTACTCGTGTTGATATTTATCATGCCTAAAACCTGACCCAGAAAATAAGTAAAACATGAGGTCGATAATGGAACGATTCACGTTTCCGTGAACGTGACTACAAAATGTGGCGCAATTTGAAAATGTAAAAGGTATTGGTATAACCCATATTTGCAAAAACGTTTCAGCAGATGAAAAGCCTCCGTAGATTTTTCTAAATTCTAGATTATAATTCTGTCGAGTTTACTTTTATTGTAAATAGAATCTGAGGGACATTCCTTCTTGATACGAAGTAAGATAAATGTGAATATTGTCAGTAAGCCAGATTTTTCGTGTGTGTACAATTTCTTTGTTGGAAATAGGCACCAAAACAAACAAACCTACGTTTCTCAAAATTATTCAACATTTAACCCTTTATTCTTGTGATTTTTCTCCCGTCACTACTTTTGTTTCTGGGAATGTTCTCTGTGGCGTGTTTTTTTTTAAATAATGTAATTAATGCAAAGCTCACCTTATAATGAATAGTCACAATAATTAATCCTTCGAGTAATTTCCGTAACTGGGCGATTCGAATACTCATTTTTTTCTTTACTTGTTCTGAAATTGATCAAACATATTCAAATATCGAAGTTCTTTCTCGAGCCGGTGATCAATCATTTCATTGGCCATCTCCACCTGGAACAGGGGACAGAGCAGTCGAATAGTTTTATATATAAATTGGAGACATCGATTTTCTGTTAAATCACACATTAAGGGATTTATCTATTTATTTATTCTTTCTTTACATGTTCACATTTATTATTTCCCAGTCAGTTTTTATTCTCGAGGTTAACAATTTTATTAAAAAAAAAACTAGCTGATGTGTACCCGGCCTTGCTCGGGATTTTTTTTTTAATAAAGTTACGAAGTTGTGAATTCTTGCTTGTCATTAGGGTGCCATAATTGATTTCAGCGAAAGTAACTATTTCCAAATAAAGAAACATTAATTTGAATATTTTATTACATTCCAAACGTTTATTTTTTTCAAAATATATCTAAATCATAAAGTTCTTAAGTAGGTACCTACTCGTGAAAATATTCTACCCAAAAAACCGTCTTTTTTTGAATATGCAATCTGTGGTTAACCAGTGTTAAATTTATGGGCTAACCTAAATAAAACATGGCGAGCTCAATGTTTTTCATACTAATTTTAAAACGTCATAGCAACAGTTTTACATATTAATTTCATTCAAACTACTTTCTAAACCTTCCCGGAACTAATAAAAACAAACTGTGCTATTTTCAGCGAGGCGGAATAAAATTGGGGAGGGAAAGGAGAACGTACAAGTGGAGGGTTGGGAAGTTCCCAACAATACAGATCTAGTTACTAAACATATCTAATCCCATCTCAAGCAAAATTTTAATGATTGGTCTCCAAAAAAACCATTTAATACATATTATTTACGCATCGCCGGGTTGGTTTGTACCCTGGCATGAATGTCATAATATTCGATAAGTCATTGTTTAATCGTTCAAATAAAACATGAATAAATAAGCGGCAACGTCGCAAGACGCCGGCTTGTAGGCAAAATGAAATAAAATATTTAAGTTGGATGCAAGGTTTGCTATAAAATGAAAGAAAATGTTCGCCGGACCCTGTATTCCCTCTAATGTGAAAGGGGTTCCGATGGGTGGGTCGGTGAAAGGAGATTTTTTATTTTTGTATATTTTTAATTTAAAGTTTTTCGAATACCTTGCTCCATTTATCCACTTAAAAGATAAAATATACTTTATTGAAAACTGTGTAAAATCAAGCCCTTCAAATGGACGCTATACTGTGGGATCGGTAAAAGGACGCACTAATAATAGTGGGATATATATATACATATTTATATATATAAATCAATGTAAGTTTGTTTGTCTATATATATATATATATAGATAACACATTAATTAAAGTAACACAAGTTTATTAAGGATTATCTCTTCAATTGCTTCATCTCATGCACAAGAAGAGCTTGCAATTCAGATTTTTCGGATTACAAAAAATCCGGATTTTCTTAAGGAGGAAAAAAATCCGTATTATTTAATATGAAATCCTAATTTGAAAATTGTCGAACATCTTCTTCCCCTTGTCCTACTTGGGTCGGGAACCTATTGCATAGACAAGGCGCCTCCGGGCCTCCCTGTCCTGTCCTATGTCAAGGACGTGCGTCCATAGCCTCTCCTCGCACAGCCTCTGGAATTGGTTCTCCCACCTGTGTCTGGGGCGGCCGACTGGACCTCTTCCCTCTGGAATAGCACTCAGAATTTTCCACGGAATTCGACCTTCTGACATTTTGAATACGTGCCCAAACCGCCTCAGTTGCGACTGTTCTATTGAGAGTAGCAGTGGTTCGATGTTTAACTCCTCCCGGATCATCGGGCTTCTTATTCGATGCCATTTCGTGACTCCAGAAACTCCTTTAAAAAATTTCGTTTCGGCAGCTTCGACCCTGGAACGTTTTTCCCCTTCAATATCCAGATCTGGTGACCATGAGTAAGCGTAACATTGTATAAAATAAGTGATTTGAAACGCAACGTTAACAAGGTGTTTTGAAGAGATGATTTTTTATTCACTTTTAAATAACACGATTTATAAATTCTACGTACAATAATAATAATAAAAGTTATATATTCAGAATCGACGTTAGCTGATCTATATGAATACATATTTTTAAAGTCATTATATTTTTCACCGGAGTTCCTTATTAGAGTACTTGAAAAGTGGCACTTTTTTAATTCAATGTGGCTTCCTCAAAACGATTTTTAAATATTTCTATTTTTCGCTTATTGAAATTTGAAATTTTAAAGAAATTTAACTATCCGGATTTTGATTTTGAGTGTCATTAAATCCGACAATCTAGATTTTCCGGATTTGTAATCTCTATGCACGAGTGCCAACACAAATTACAAAATATGCAACTAATCAGTTAGGATAACATTTAAAATTATGATAATTTTTTTCCGGATGGTTTCGATGTTTTCACCATCCGTTTTTCAAATTACTTCTGAAAAGATTGAAGAAGAAACTGTAGTTGGAATATTTACATGTATTGGTATTGTTCCTGCTGCTACGTCATTTGCTTTGTGGTATGCTACGCCTCCGCTTATATTGCAGATACCCTTTGAAGAAAGAAACCGATTTGCAAACCAAGTAAATTAGACACAGTCCCGTGAAACTAGGTAAATAAAAGACAAGAGCATAATTTAAAATCCTGGCCAAGAAAAACACCTGAAGACGGTAACCAGTATACAGGTGTGATCAATGTGATCTCTATAAATGTCTACTGTACATAAAGAAGGCATAAATTAATCATTACACAGGGGCAAAAAAAAGCTAAATAAATATAGGAAAATAAAGGGAATTATTGTGAACTACCTACCTACTACCGAAAGCCCGTAGAGAAGTACCCACGGACCAGTATTGTATCACCTAACCCAGTGGCTCCCAAAGCGTGCGCCGCGGCCCTTGTGGACCCGTGGCTTTCTCCCAGGGACGCCGTGAATCAGCGTTAAATCAGCCCATGTTCATTTAGCTTCACTCAACTGTTAGTAACATTAAGATTTTTTCTTACCTAAGATGTATTTTACCGTATGATCCCTGCAAAAAATCATTGGCTGCCACTATTTCAAAAAGTGTCGTTAAAAAAATTGACAGCTTTAGAAAATCTGGATTTAGCAAGAATCGAAAATTTGGGAACCACTGACGTATCTTATTCATATTTACTTACAAAGAATGCTTCAGACACAAAGTTGAATGTTCTTGGAAAAAACACAATTTTTCTAATGAATTCTATCCTATGTTAAACACTTAGGTTCGTATCTCAAATGAGATTAACACTTCACTGCAATGGAAAGTCCGTTTTCTTTTTTAAATTTGCATAACAAGGAAAGAGTGATAAAAACGCACGACTGAGTTTATATTAATAATATTTTTTTTAAAGAATGTTTGTTTACACACAATGTACATTCTTGAAACAAGGTGAATAAGGCCCCTGTGAACATTATGATTTGATAGCAGCGTGTTGTATCTACTGATAAAAATAGAAAAATTAATTACATTATTATTGATGCAATCAAATGGCAGTGACGTGCAGTACTATATGCTGAGAAGCTGTGCTAACCATAAGAAAAACTAATGTATAAACATGTATTTTATTTTTTAATTTATACATATTCTACATGAACAAAAGTTTTGTGGAATCGGAAGATACAAAATTATCGGCTGCGACAATGTTAATCTGACTTTATTATGATGGATACGAACGGAAAATTAATCAATGCTCGGTATTCTAGATTAACACTTCATTATACGCCAGATTACGGTGGCTAGCTCGGTTTCTGTTCTGGGAATGGGCAGAGCGAATGAAACAGGTCTACTATAAAGGATTATGTATCCTTGTCTCGCTATGCCATTACAGAAGTCAAATCATACACTTTGTCATTATTAGAAGATTTGTGTAATATACAATTTTGTGCTATATATGTATTAGTTCCCAGTGTAAGCCGTAGGTTATACTTACGAAAGGAGTGCCCGTTAATATTTTAAAAACTGTGTAGTGAAAACAAACAGATAAATATAAAAGAAAAATATACAATGTTTCAACTAAGGAAAGTTATGTACCTACACCGAAACAAGAATAACATTCAAAAATTACCAAAGTGTAGCAATAATTAGTGTTTCACAGATATAGTGAAACTGTATAGTAAAAAAAAGATAAATAAAGATATTATAAAAATGTTTCAACTAAGAAAAGATAAGTATGTATATAGAAATATCAGATGAATTTTTTTTTTAAACTACTTAAGTTAATTTATTATTTATATTTATACATTATTCAGGTACTTTGTATCGTGTTTTATAATGTAGGCAGGTGTTTAAGAAAGATACTGTGAATGGAATGTTATGTCGTGGACACTTCACCTGTGCTGAGGTGTTCACGTGGATGTGTTAAAGTGGTCAATTATTGGTTAGTGCATTTGTTAGTTTTGTTTTAATATTTTAGTTATTCTATATAAATCTGAATAATTAGTGATTTATAGATAAGGGGAAAACTGTATAGTGAAGAAGGTGCGACACATTTCTAATCAAAATATATTTTCCATATATTTGGTAAGGAACTTGTACGTTAATTTATTCAGTTAGCCACAGCAATTAGCGGAAGATGATGATAGACTCGTCACTTTCAAATATGCAATGCACAATAATTCATAGCCAAACTTGAAAACCTATTCACAGCCCTATCTTCGGTTATTGAGCAATGCACACCACTGTCAAATAGGAATAATGGAATTATGTATTTCCTCCAAGGAATTACGTATCGAATTCCGATACTTATACGCTTATAGGATATTATTACGTATCAAAATGCGCTAAGCGGTTTGTGTCGAGATGACGGAACGTGTATCCGAGGTACATAGCATAGATATCACAGTCGTACATAGTCTCGCCATTTATTGTCGTTGCTAGGGTTAGCCCGTCCTAAAACTATCAGTTTAAAATCAAGTCAATTCGATTTATGAAACTGACTAATTACCTCAATGTACATACTGTATTAACCCCACAATTATTATAGATTTGACTCAATCAACACAAACTTATGTGTATCGGTGCATATGTTGTGTATATACATCTGACGGTGATGTCCTTGCCAAATGTCATTGAGAAACAGCCTTTTGTCTTGCTTACTCCTACTTATTGTCATTATCTAGAAAAGGACAACAATTGTAGGTATACGACACAGAGGAAATAATACATACTTGCCCTAACGCGCAAGGAGAAGAAACCAAAATAAGGGTGGCGAAGGGCGAGCTAGGCGTGCAGCCAAATTAGGTAAAAAAAAGCAAATAAATAAAAAAGGTTCGGCTTGTTTCCAAAAACCGAATATTTTATTAGAGGGTTTAGTTTCACTCTTTTATAAATGTTTTATAATTTGCTTACTGCAGTCAAAATCACGCGAAACAAAGGTGGACTGCAGCGACATAGGCTGGTGCCAAAGTGGGTGTCACGTGACCTTTACCTCCAGTCGTCGAAATTATACGTTTAGGCAAGTATATTAATTCTGACGTCAGCGGTATACGATAATCGACTTTTTAATTTTTTTCATTTTCACTGTAATTTGAATAACATGTACGAAATATGCTGTATGCAAGCTATGCATTTGTATGAGTATTGTATTCAACTCAATTCTGATTGCGATATCATTACTTTCATTTTCCTACTAACAGAGAAGAAATAAAGCGACAGGTGCGTAAATTTCACAGAAAGTTGTGGACCATTTTCAATTATTAAACAAGTCTAACGTGCAAATTCACTTTGAAAAACCGCTAAATGATTTTGCACCTGACCGTTTTAATTCGGACAACATTTCGGGACGGACTGATCCTGGTATTGACATTTTGTGTACCGTTGCAAATGACGTGATCGCGTTATATAAAAGCATTTCAGTATCAGACGTTCGCGTAGTAACTAGAGAAATAAAGTAATTTGGTTGATAACAATCATTGTTGGTCGGGGAGGCGCACGGGGTGGTGAAATCGTGTCTCCCAGTCCCACCACCTTCATACCTACTACACCGCTACACCTATATTCCTCTAATACCTCCGTGTCCTCAAGTCCTCGTGTTCGCTCCGCGGGTCAATAATATTCTACATTCAGTTAT
The DNA here is from genome assembly GCA_022606495.2 of Halesus radiatus. Lineage (NCBI taxonomy): Eukaryota > Metazoa > Arthropoda > Insecta > Trichoptera > Limnephilidae > Halesus > Halesus radiatus. The sequence goes on from JAHDVE020012084.1 coordinate 172,743, forward strand.
TTCAGCGCACGTTCGAGAATTAATTCAAATTATGTTCAAGGGGGGTAAATTATTATGATACAATAAAATCTTAACTAACAATTTAGTCAATCAATGAACTTTGCTAATGCACTTTACTTATGAACATTATTAATGAACTTTACTAATGCTCTTTACTTATGAACATTATTAATGAACTTTACTAATGCACTTTACTTATGAACATTATTAATGAACTTTACTAATGCTCTTTACTTATGAACATTATTAATGAACTTTACTAATGCTCTTTACTTATGAACATTACTAATGGACTTTACTAATGCTTTTTACTTATGAATATTACTGATGAACTTTACTATTGAACACTAATGCACTTTACGGATGAACATTACTAATGAACTTTCCTAATACTCTTTATTTATTAACAATACTAATGAACTTTACTTATGAACATTAATAATGAACTATACTAATGCTCTTTACTTATGAAAATTACTAATGAACTTTACTACTGCTCTTTACTTAGGAACATTACTAATTAAATTTACTATTGAACTGTACTAGTGCTCTTTACTAATGAACATTACTAATGAACTTTACTAATGAAATAGCTATAAAAAGGCTTCAAATTTGTATTACTTATGCCTGAAAAACGGGTTTATATTTTTCATACTATAGGTACAATTAAAAAAAAAAGTATATATATATATATATTTATTTTTTATTTTCGCTGCTTATTAGGTATATATATATACCTAATAAGTAGCGGAGTCCATAAAGGCTTAAAAGCTGCGCCTACACTAAGAAAGGCGAATCAGGAAAAGATAATAGAAAAATGCAACACTTTTCTGATAAAAATGATCTTTTCCATGAATTTGGTAAATGCTCCTCTGTTCAGTTGGCTGTAACAATCAGTGGAAGACAATACTAACATGGCCATTCCATGCACAAATTCAAAATGAATAAAGCCTACAAGCAGGATTTAAACTGCGGAATTGTTTTATTGATTTTACGGATGTGGTGTATATAATTATTATGATTACGTATCCTGCAATATCGCTAAACTAAATATTTTCGTTTACTCCGTACAACACACCGATTTAATTTACAATTAAAGTGGTACACACGAATGAAAACTACTAAAAATCATTTAAATTAAAAAATAATTCATTATTAAAATAAACGTAAAATGTTTATAATAAATAAGTGGAATTTTGAACCTTTTACGATCAGTTATTTCCTTTCGCATTTTCACAAAATCTAGAATAATACTACAAAAAAATCAATACTTGGGGGGTTAAAAATATCAATCTCAGTGTCCCTGTATGCGTGCTTGTAAACATATTTCCCTGTTCACATCGGGAGTAAAGAAACTCGGCGATATTATTTCACCTTCGCTCCAAATACCAACAGAACAATTTTAATGTAATACCGCACAAATGCCCGGTATCAGTGTGATTACGGCATTTCCAATAAAGAACTCCAGTCTATACCTGTATTTACATATAAATATAGTTATTTTTTTTTTTTTGTATTTGATCAATAATGACATTCTAATTTAAATGCACTGCTCATAGCAAACCGTAACTAAATAATAAAATTTGGTACGATTTTAGAAACTTTAACTCAAAGAATAATAATAGTATTTAACATTAACGTTATCATAATATCCGTATTGACAATTGGTTTGGCCATGAATATTGTTGTTCCTTTAAATAATAATAGTTTTTTGTATTGAACAACAATTATAGAGCTTACAGTCACCCAAATTAAGATTAAACTCCGCCAAAACTAAAAAAAAATGTGTATATTTAAAATACAAAATAAAATCGACAAATAAAAATTTCCATACAAACCAAAACTGTGACGTCAGATATTCGATATATATATATAAGATAATTTTTTTATTAGCATTATCAGCCATTTTGGATCAGTGGTTTGTTTTTGACAACTGGAAAGGTTAGTAACGTTTTTGCGTATTCTTCGATTTTTTACTTTAGGTTCGTTTTCTGAGGCATCATCAGTCCGGTTGAAGTGAAATTTTAGATTTGCTTTATTTTCTATGTGCTCATCAGCTTTTCTTCAAAAAATCCAAAAAATTGATTCTTTTTAGAAAAAAATTGTTAATAATTGTTAATCCTATGGTGGAATTTCCTAGTTTTGGTCGGAACTTGATAGCCGTTTTCTGGGGCATCATCAGTCCGATTGAAGTGATATTTTAGATTTGCTTTGTTTTCTATGTCCTTATCAGCATTTCTTCAAAAAATCCAAAAAATCGATGTTTTTCGATTTTTTACAAAAATTTTTTTAGTAAAAAATCGAAGGAAAAACAAAACGTTACTAACCTTTCCAGTTGTCAAAAACAAACCACTGATCCAAAATGGCTGATAATGCTAACATATGATAAACATATGTGTACCAACATAACAAAAAAAACGATAATAGAATGTACACAGCCCGCGAAAATTCAAAATTCACCTTTTCTTTTGAACACACCTCGTATTCTGAATCAGCGTTTACTGATCTACATATATGAATACGAGTATATTTTTAAGCCATAATGCTTTTCACTGGAGTTCCTTATTGGAGAATGTTGTGATTTTGAAGGAAGAGGGGAGGTGAAGGACATGGGAAGAATCTGAAAAATTAGATCTGGTCACAAAACATAGCTAAAACCATTTCCAGCTCCTTTTTATTTTGGTATTCAATCGGGTACTGAGAGTATTTTCCATTCTGAAACTCATTATCATTGGGACAAGTCGTGAAATTATTTTCCTTGTATTTATATAAATCTAAACTAAATGGTTTGTATTTTTTAGACATCCAAGTCGATTTGTATTAGGTACCGTGAAATATTAACTGAAAAAAGTTTCGAGTCGCTTACCTCCTCTTGACTTTGGCAATTGTGTTGTCATTTAACTGACTTTATGTTTAATTGGTAACTAGGTGTATCATATTGCCAACATAATGTGCATGTTTTACCAAATATAAAATAATACGGCAGAAAAATTATTTTACCGAAAACTGAGGATTATTTCCTTCACTATGTTTATTACGGTCGATATTATGTTTACTAACATACCCACTACGTAATAATATCATATCAATATTTTTCTATACATGCTGTGGAAGTTTCAGATACGGTACGATATTCAGATCCGGATTTATTCGAATTATACTAATGCTTTCATTGAAATAATGGCGTTCTCGCAGGTATCAATTAAAAGGAATAAATAAAATTATAACAATTACTTTATTTAAACCACTGTTTTTTTATGTTAATATCTACATCTCTCTAAATCTAAATCTCCCCTCCCTAATGAGATGAGGGGAGCTTTGCTTCTGAAACATGTAGATATTTACATATTATTTAAAACAATGGTTTAAACAAAGTGATTGTTATTAATTTATTATTTGACGGCCTCCAAGGTCGCGGGTTCAAATCCCGGCTCAAATCCCGGCGTGCGCAAGTAAACTTTATATAATTAATTTGTGCTGTTTCACAATTAATTCATTTAAAAATAATATATAGTATATTTGCGCACGTTCCAGAGTGGAAGATACTCTCAGAATCGCCCTGGTGAAAGACCACCATTCGGAATTGAAACGTTGCTTGAAATAGCTTTTAGCCGTGTTTGGTGACCAGATCTTCCTCTTCTCCTTCCCCTCCTCAATAACTTCAGCCTCACAACATTCCCCAATTGGGGATGCCATAGTCTCACTGGCTCCATACGGTTGTGAGCAGTTGTGACTCTTGTGCGGTATTCATATAAAAAAATTAAAAATTATGACTCCACAAAGTGATTACGCACCTTTTGAAGAAAAAATAAATATTATTAAATTTGAATATTCAATTAACAACTCAGCTTTAGAAAGTTCTACAGAAATAAGAGATCTAGGCCTTAATTTGGATATGAACAAATGTATGAAAACACTAGGAAAACCTTCATTCCTTACAAGTCATTAAACTAGTATACGTGTCTCTGGTCGGAAGCCTCGTTGAATTTGGTATTACTAAGTAATTTTGTCTCCCTTTACAAAATTCGAATTAATAACATTAAGCGAATTCAAAAAATTATTCTACCATTTATAAATCTTAAATGAAATATCCCGCTATAATACATTAATTACCCTTTCTTATTAAGTACTCTAAAAATACATACATTAGAAGATAGACGTAAAACAAACAATTCAATTTTTTTTTATATATGAATACCGTACAAGAGTCCCAAACTGCTCCCAACGTCTGGAGCCAGTGAGACTATGGCATTCCCAATTGGGGAATGTTGTGAGGTTTAAAATACTAAACTCCAAATTCGATTGTTCCGAACTCCTGCAACTCATAAACCTAAGCATACCTACAAGAACAACCCGACAAAATACACTGTACCACTGCAGTATACCTATTACCTAAGCACGACTACATTCGTTGCCCTTTCCCTGGTACAGCGGTTTCTCACTGTGGGAAACCAATATCCAACCTCATTCATAAACCTTCGGTTGTTTCTTTCTGTAAAACTACTCGACCACTGTATTTTTTTTTGTTTCTTCTGTTTTTATTTCTTGCTTTTTTTTATTATTTCACTTCTTATGTACTATTTATGTGAAAGCATCCTGGGTGTAAAAACAATTAAATTGGATTTGTTATGAATATCGTTTTATCTTATCAATTATGGTCTAATAATATAATGAGAGTAAATCTACGGCATGTTATTAATGCTTGCCAATATATTATTGTTAGCGTCAATTGAATACAATAATAAGGCGCTGCTGGGATTGTAAAGATTACCTAGTGAGGTAAAGCTGTTATAAAAGTATGAAATAAGTCTATATAAAATGCTGGAACCTGTGCGAGTAATGTTTACAACATATGATCATATTATGCACTTATTTACATTCATTTCACGAGAGATGGAACGGCTGAGAAGGATATTGAAAGAAGGGTAAACATTATTAAATGCGGGAAACTTCACGAAATGTCCAAAGGAGCCAAACGAGCAGTCCACAGTGGAGTGCTGATCTGATACAAACCAATGTCTGGCAGTGAGGCATGGAACTGTCAGAGGAAGTATGAAAGTAGACAGAATGCTGTAGAAATGAGAACCCTAAGGCACATGTGTGAAGCCATGTTTGACCGTGTCGCAAACTGGGAGATCCGGAAATAATGCAAGACTGATATTAAGAAGGGGACGCTTAGATGGTTTGGACATGTGGAGTGAATGAACGAAGACAGGAGTGCCAGGAGAATATATGACACGTATGATGTGAAGCAGTATGCCTGAATAACAGAAGAGTATGTATGAGACGATGCATGAATGTGAATGAAGCGAGGAGTATGTCCCAAAACAGGGTAGTGTGACTCTGCCTACCCTCTGAGGGATGGAGTGATGGTTAGTGAGTAAGTAAGTATATTTCAATGTTCTTACAATATATTATTACAATATGGCGTGTGCCATTTTGTAGCGCCAAAACCTTGTAGCGCCCGTGTGTATTGTATACCTGTTAGGAATTACTTTTAATATGCCAACCGCTGCCATTCTGACTCCAAGACAGATGCGTAGACCATGACGCCATGGATGATGGAGGCCGCTAAACTTCATAGCTACTCGCTAGTGAGCCCGGTGAGTAGGAGTACCTAGTACCTACCTGCTTAGCAGTGGCGTGCACTCCATAGAAGCTGAAAACTGTGCCTACCTTAAGCACATGGCTCGCGAACTGTTTATGATGAAGAATGAATTGTATTAGAAAGTATATAAATAAGAATATTTTACTCTCATTTGTCCAACCATCGGCATGATTTGTCACCAAAATATTAATATGCAACTACAGTCGAAAATATTGTAGCCTACCCTTGGTCATATGGGAATGCGCGCCATTGCTGCTTAAATCAGTTGCAAGAGATATTTTATTTCCGTTCAATTTCAATGGGGGCTGTTGTTGGTATAATACCTATTGCCCTTCCGTAGCACCATTTGTGACCCCTTCTAAGGGTTTTTTTTCCTGGCAATCCTACAGAATTAAAAAAAAAACTACAATCAAATATGTACGCCAGTTCCTACGTAAAAATACGTCTATTTTTATAGGGGCTTTGATTGGCCAAAAAATGTATTTGCTTACAGTAAAAAAGTTTGTTGGTGACACTACTGATAGTGGATGACGTAGCAATCTACCAAATTCTCATAGACTTCAAACCGCCCCCCTTCATTGTACAGTTCGGAGAATTAGGTGCGTGTTCATTTAACTTAAGTGCCTTACCTAATGGGCGGTATTGGGATTGTAATGGGCGCAATGTTTCAATAGTTTAACTTAAATAAAACATGCATTTTTTACTGCAGCGCGAATAGAACACCACACAGCACATAGGTACACCTGTCACGTAACACACTCTTTGTCTTACTTATAAAGGAATCCTTATTGATCCTGCATAGCTACCCAAGGAATTGGGCCCTACACCGCATGTTTAATTCACATTCGCACAACTTCCAGCTTTCATTTTGTACCTACATATATGTTTCTCGTTGTCAAACGTCGATCCTCCCAAGTATACGATTTATTCGACCGTTTAATGTCCTCCCGGAAAGTCCCCGACTGGATATACCTAATAATATATTTATATATTCCATTTTCCAAGTATTCATTTCTTTCGGATCTAGGCAGTATCGATTCATTTGTAATTTTGTGGTTGGTGTTTTTTGACTTCTACCAACATCAGAGGCGTGCATTGCTCTATGACCAAAGGTAGGTTGCGTGAGAGTTTTTCAAGTTCGGGAATGAACTGTGCATTGAATATTTGAAAATGACCGTTCTATTGTCATATTCCGCTGAATATTATTACCAACTGAATAAATGTGCGTACAAGTGTCTTACCAAATTCATGAAAAAATACATTTGATCAGATATTTGTCACCTTTAAAAAAATCGTATGATTCGTTTTTCTTAGGATAGACACAACTTTTCGGTCTGATACTAACACTGACCATCATCGGGGTTAGTATCAGAACTTGACAATTTATCAGTCTCTAACCGCGACATTCTATTATCCACCGACCCTCCTAAGATTTCAAAAATAATTTAAATCGACATTGTAGTTCATACAAAGATGCAACAAGCGTGCGGGTAGGTCTAATTTGAATAGACAATTTGTATTGTTATCGGAAAGGCATAGGTAGGTACTAGATAAAGTATAAAAAACACACTTCTAACTGGAATTTTATTAGAATCCTGTCGGAGATCAGTGGACATTGGGCCTCACACAAAAAAAACAAGTACGAGGAATTAAGCCAAGGAGGTAGAATGGATATTATATATGTTTTAGCAATTTAAGCAAAATGAATTATTTTTTATTGTTCCTACTGAGATAACCCCACCAATATGCACGATCGATGTAAATTAATGCAATTAAATAATATTTACGATCTTTTGTCTGTGATAATATTGTCTAATAATATAATTTATCGATTGTTACCGAGAGCGCGTTGTAATTCTGGTTTATTTCAAAACCACGACATACTCGCCTGATTAGATAAAATATAGAATCGTTCTTACTTAATTCCACGAATCGCATATACGAGTATTAGAATATATAAACATCTGGCAAATGCACTCCACGTACAACATAAAATCGTGATGTGTGGGGTTGCATTCGCTCTGCCTTTCCCCGAGGGACCTCAGTGCCGTGGTTTGTATAAATAAAACAGATTTATAAATTTACTAATGTATTCAAAAAATACTGTAATTGAATACTTCAGCGAAGATGGAGTCTCACAAGCTCTTGAGCTGTCACCGCTCGTTTTGTTTTGTTCCTTATTACTTATTACATTCATCTAAAACCAATTTTATACTGTAAGTACTGTTTTCTGTGAAAAGGGGTGTTGTGTGTTGTTCGTTGAGAATTATTCTCTCCTTTGGTTGCCAAAGAGCCCTTCTCTTCGCTGAATTAACAAATATTTGTTAACTTAATCTTTTCGTTGGTAAAATTGTTAAGAATAGAAATAATCGGTGCTCACCCCTCCTGGACCCCATAGAAAGCCTCAGACTCCCCCATCACCCCCAGACGATGACATGTCTTCTGGAACTTCAGACAGTGAATTGTTATTATGAATTCTTCAAAACAAAATGTTCCCGTCACCGGCCACCCCTTTCAAAATCGGCCCGCTTCTATTCTCGCATCCTCCTCCAACTAATTTATATTCTGTTCATTCCCGTGGCCCATTCATTGCGTGTCTACGGTAAAACAAAACTGAACTAGGAAAAACTATTCACCCTCTCTAATGGTAAATTTCTATCGAACAACAATAACCCATTAATTAAGTTAAACTTTTCATCTCTTCTAAGTCTAAACTCGATTCCAATTTTTCATATAATTATGAAAATTGACAAAATAAATAATATTAATAAATAAAATCACCTTCCCCTCTCCATAAATATATTGAAACAATGGCTAAGAACACCATTGAAAGCCAGACAGGTTAAAAAACGATAGTTGAAAAAATCTTCACAAGTTTGCTTGCTATGACGGATACGTATGTTCACGTTCAATTGAGATGAAAAGTGAAACAATATATTTTAAATATTATCAACGAATAGGTAGTTTACCTTTACAAACAATAAATTTAAATGACAACATTATTTCAATCAGAAATACAATACAAAAAATCATAAATACTCGCATAACCTTTTAAAAATCCATATTTTTAGTATTTTATTGGGAAAGCTGACCTTTTACATCTTGCCAGAAAATGTCATGGAAAAGTCCCCCAAGGTGTTAATAATGAGTACACTGTGTATTGTGAATTACTAACACTCTATAAATAGTAAACATTGATGTTATATTATTACGTTTGAGTTAAATGATTATTGTTTTTTTTAGTTTTTCTGGGAGATACTGAAGGTTGATAAATACTCAGCCAGGGGAGTTATTTTCAAAATGTGTTCATTGAAAATTCGTCATCAGCATCATGCTGAATTTTCGATATAATAGAATTCTTTTGATTCGTAGGTTTTTTATCGACCTCCGCGGCGGGAAGCTCTTTAGCTCTAAACCTAGAAGTTGTCGGTACGAAGTAGGCACTCGTATATGGGTTATTTCACATTATGGTATACCGAGTTCCAGAGTGAAAGATACTTTCAGTATAATCTAGGTGAAAGACCACCTTTCAGAATCTAAATGTAGATTTTCCAACCTTCCTTTACTCCTCTTCCCCTGCCTAAGTTTCACAGCCTCCCAACATTCCCCGAATGGGTATGGATACGAGCAGTTGTGACATGTACAGGATCACGTAAAAGAGTAAATAAAATGGTAGATACGTGAAAATATTCCAGGAAAAGGGATGTAGCGGGTAGCGGGCCGGCTCTGGCGTGGCACGTTGGTGGCACTAGCCTGGCCTCTAAAAACCATCGGTGATGATAACGCACGTTGGTGATTGCGATGTGTGCGTTTGTTTGTTATGAATGATTGGCCTAATTGCCGGCCAGCGGGTGAGCGGGTGGGGGGTGGTCCCATATTAAGGGCACAGCGGCCTCTCCGCCTCACATAACTCAAGTTCGACTAGGCCTGCTAGCGGCTAGCCTGCCTACTCGCTTGCTCGACGAAATCTCACTCAGTTTGTGTTGGACCGTTGCGGGAGAAGCGCGTTCTTGGCGAGCGCAAGCAGAATCGAATACATCTTTTTTTAATTTGGCTCTTGGCCGTTGTATGGGTGAGTTGAAAATAAATTTTCCTTTAAATTTTATTTAGAATAATACTATTTCTTAGTTCACGTTGAAGGTTTTCTCTTTTTCGAAAGGAAAACGCGAGGTCAGTCATACCGTGTACGTCACTCAATCAGTAGGTAGGCGTTCCACGGTTATTCCGGTTGTAACAGTTCCACTTGGCGGAAATAGCATTGCCCTTGTTTTGTTGTTTTTTTTTTGTTCGTCGTTCTTTATTTACGCATATTTATTGTATTCAGTGATGTTACTTTGTTTGAACATAAAACACCTGCAACGTATTTATAATATTATGATTTGTGATACATGATTCACAAATGCAGATATTTTGCTGTGTCTCATTCGATGTCATTATTATTATTCGAGAAAACTGATTGTTCTTGACATTGAGCAACCTACCACATTGCGCTGGAAATTCTAAACAATGTCAAACACGCTAAACAAAGAAGCTTTAAATTCCCGCGATAAGAGAGGTCTTCAAATGTTAGTAATTTCAAATTCTCTGGAAAGATGTTATTGGTTTGAACTTGTCTGAAAATTAGAAAGATGGGAATATATATTGCATTTGGAATCTCCTTTAGTCCTTTATGACAGTTATATCGACCGGGGAACGCACGTGGCAGTGGGACGCTCTCCCGATGTTTTCACGTGGGCGACGCCGACGCTCGTCGGATTTTCCGGACTTTCACTTCACACGTTCTTCGTACAGCGTACCCAGTGACTAGGTACCTACTTTGAAATGTGTCGGGATTGCGAATGATTCATTCAACGATTTCCACCTACGTTAGGTATTAAAATATTATTTGTTATGATTGTTCCCGGTACCGCCATAATTTTTGTTTGAAATAAAATAATAAAACCTTTTGAGAAGGTTTGTAAAACAGGTACGTACGCGATATTTTTCGTAAGAAATCCATGACTCACAAATGAATGTTTGTGTATTTTCCATGTTATGGTTTTATAGGACTTCCGGGAAATAACGCGCAAAAAGGTATTCTGCGTCAGAGTTCTTAGAACTGATGACGGTTCCCGTGGCTTGCGCGATAATTCCAGCTGTTGTTCACGGAAAGCGATTGCGTCACCCGCGGCAATACGTACGCGTGATACGCAGCTAGCCTGTATCTACCTACCCCCACCTCCCCACCTGCGTCAAGCGTGACACTTGTTTGCAACGTGACTGAATCAATATTTTTTTACGTTTTCAGAAAACATTAATTTATTGTTTCATAATATTTAATCTGCCATCGTGACCGTAAAGATATCAGTAAAAGAATATTTTATCGATTACTTATAATATCAACATTCATAGCATTGCCAGCGAACATGTTCGAAAAATAATCAATGTACTGACGACTACCGCCTTCAAAACTCAGGATTAAAAAGAAAATTGTCTCTGGATACAAGATTCTGTATTGCAAAAATTATATCTTTTATTCATAGGTACTAATTAATAGGATTTAATTAATATATTCCTAGAAGTCATACAGTTGATAAATTAATTTCAGAATACTAAGAGCAATAATTGTGATTTCAGAGCGAGAAGTGTTAACAACATTAAGCGCAGGGAGTATAGCAGCTCTGTCTGGCGGGGCCGGGTGCTGCGACGCGGAGAAAAGCTATGGAGAAGGAGCGCGAGAGTTGCCTCCGGGCGGGCGGCCGGAGCAGGAGGGGGGAGCCGCGGCCTCCGTGGGCCGCTGGGGCTCTGAGTGGCCGAGTTGACTCGTGCAGGGAGAACAGAGCACCCGCCTGACCGGCCCGTGGCCGCCCCAGAACCCTCTGCCGCTGCCCGTGTGGTCGCCTGCCCGTCCCGCTGTCAACTTTCCCTCCCTGGGAGACTATGAGGAGCTGGCGGGGCGCGCCGAGGCCGCGCTGCAACGCCTGCTGCTGGAGAACAACTATGACACTGTGACCAACTTCCGCACCTTGTGGCAGTCCTACCGAGCATGTCGCTCCGGCGCTAGTCTGGCCACCTTCTTTCGTCGCTATCGGCCCCAGCTGCGTCCCCGCCGCCACACCTGCGTGGGGCTCGGCCTGGAGCTGCTCAAGCGACTGCCCACGGCTCCCGGAAGCGCCTTCCTCGTGTCCTGCGAGGAGAGCATCGGAGACATTCGGGACTACATGGCAATGGGTGCCGGTAGAGAATGGATAGCCCCGTCTGTGGAGAAGGAGCACGTCATGGTTGCCATGCACATCAGAGTAGAAGGGAGGATGGGACTAATGCTGTGCGACCCTGGCTACCATGTTGCTAGGGTTATCACCATCATGGCAGATCGCTGTTATCCTCATACAGGTTAATAACTCTCTCCATCTACTGATTTAATATATGTGTACACATGCCAACACTGGGTGCCATGGAACTGAACTGTGACTAACTTTTGTATATTTTCAGGTTGGTTCACTCAATCTGACGAGCCTCACAGCAAGAAGGAATATAACTACATCTTCAATATGAACAATCCTGGATATGTTGAATGGGTTGAAAGGGAAACTCGTGGAATGAACATCAAATACCAAACCTCCCTTGTGTATGTGGAAAAACCGTTCTGCAATCCCATCGAAGTAACAGAAAGAAGAAACCTGGTTTACAATTTCAGGTACATACAGCTCAATTTGAGAGAAAAAATACAATATCCTAGTAAATTTCCTTTTAACTTTTTAGTAACTAACCTTTTTGTTTGTTTTTTTCACAGGAGTCTTTTAGCAAGAGATCAGAAGGGACACCTGGTAGCCGGAATATACTTCCCCGTTGTGGACAAGGACAGCCAGTTTACACTCTTCTTTGAAGAAAATTCTGGAAAGCAACGGATTAAACACAAATTTTCTCTATTTGCAAACATAGACATGGTGAGTAATAGTCTTCTATTAGTTTTCATATTTGATTTACATGATCCAATTGGTACCAATAGTGGATTGTTTGAATCATTATTTTGTATGGAATGTGTGGGACTGCACTAACCTCCCCACATACCGGAATAAACATTTATTATTATTATTATAAAATTTGTAATTTGTCATTAATTTTTAGTATACTGTGTACCCTCATGAGGGAAGCTTCGCTTCCGAAACATGTTGATATTTATATATTAAGCAGTGCAGTGGTGTGAACAAAGTACTTCTTATTTATTTATTTGATTATACGCCCATCTGGCTGGGCTTTTACATGGATTTTAGAACATTATATAAAGAGCTATCAAAAATTACAAGTACATAGACATTCTAAACCATAAAGTAATGAACAATCTTTTTCAAACAGTGACATAACAGAAATCATTAATGCTATATTATTAAATTGTTTATTGTTGCAGGTGCCGGAGCATATTCTAGATCAGATAGCTTTGTGCAACAGTCAGATGAACTACAAGAAAGGAGAGTTGCTGGACATCATCAAGGGCGTCTCCGAGATCATGGCCGATACATCCTTCATTAATCAAGTGCTGGCTATAAACGACGACATCTGCACATTATCAGCTGATAATTAAGACCCATGAAATGTTTCTTTTTTTTTAACTTTTTTGCATGTTTTATTAGAATGCACCTGCATTATTGTATGTAACCACATTATATTTTTATGGATACAAATAGTTATTTGTAAACGAGAATAAGTATTGAAAAACTTATTTCTTGTTCAAATCATTTATTATTTCATTATTCTTGCTAACCAGATGATAATCGGTATTATGCCTTACCATCAGAGTCCATTCTCCGCCACTAAATAGTAGACCATTGGATTTTAAATACACCGATTCTAACCTCACACGTAGAAGAAGTAAAGTCATAAACCTTCGTTTTTATGATTTTTAAATATTTTCACACTTTCATTTATTGTGTATAATTTTAGTTTTACTATGAAATTGAATTAATAAATTTTATTTTACCCGTTAAATTGTCTTCTTTCTGAATTGTACTTATTGTCTTCTGAAGTGTGTGCACATACACAAGAATGGGGATTAAATAACGATGTATTCGAAAAAACTGCAGCATTTTTTTATTGGCATTTATTTATTCATAACATAAAGACAGATACAGCAATACTAGTTAAGTAACTAATAATTTGAGAATACATAGCTCGATTACTGTAAGAAATCATATCACATTATCCCTTTAACTAATTCCTACAACTTACATATACATATTAATTGATAACTCCCGAGAATCTTAAATATGAATAATCTACTTTAACAGTAAAGAAAAAAATGAAATGTGATGTTGCAATGCAAAAATTGAAATTAGCGCCAATTATGAAAATCAAAAAATGATTTATATAAGAAGTCTCAACCTGTCAATTAGCACTCGTAAGCTAATAAACAGTGAATCATTGTAGAAAATAATATTAACATAACCTAAATGAAACATGAAAATGAAAAAAAAAACGACAGAAAATAAAAAGATTTCAGTCGCATCTGGGACTTGAACCCAGGAACTCTGCCTATCCGGGGCAACCGCGTAACCAACTTAGCTAATGAGACCAGTTCAATTTATGTCATCTTCATCGATATCATGTCTCAAATTCAAGATTTGTCAATATTATTCTCCATTTTTTATCCCATATTATTGGCAGCTATCTTTATAATTAAAATTGAATATAAATAATTTAAATTGAATATAATAGTGTCTCGGAAAATTTAAGAACAATTAATTTTTATAGCACTTTGTCTGTTATTGTAAATGAAGCAACATTTTGAATTGTATTTTCCCTATTAATCATTTTCTCATTGTCTCATAACTAAGGCAGCTCCCTAGTGGGTCGGTGAGGAATCACCATAAACTGTGTGCTGTAAGAATGGGCGATACTGAGAGCGCTCCGTTCCATATATCGTGGCACACAACGAAAAGTCCCCGAGTCAAAATCCCTGTTCGTTAGCATGCTAAGACTATAGTCCTTTGCATAGACACAATCTCACAACTTCCAAGTCAGGATATATTTACATATATGAAACATAATACACTTTAAATAAAAAAAATATCCTCACTAAGAGAACTACGAGACTACATCCATGCAATTAATCTCAACCTGCCAAACAAGGACTTGACTTGGCCACTTTTCGTTGTATGTAGTGGTGCTGCGTACTTCCATTGCCCGCATTTTTGTTGTACGAGGGTGATGTTGATTTCATACCGACCTGCGAGGGAGCGGCCTTATGTATATGCAGTAGCAAACAAAGTGATATGAAAAATGCTATTTAAAAAGTGTTGTACACATACATACACATGTTCTCTAAAGTCAGAAATGTGTGGACTGTAAAATAAGAAATCCTGGATTGATATAAATCATGAACAGAAATTGAGATGAGGTCTGCTACACCAGGCAAGCGACACTATTGTGTTGGCAGAATTTGAAAGCACCGTGAAATGATGTCGAAAACAAAATTGGAACTTTTTATAACTGCAGTCACATCTTTTCAGAATTTAAATAGATAAGTGTCAAATTAAAATTTTGTATCGAGTCATATTGAGCCTTAAAGTTAAACTTACAATAATAAAAGAATAAATCGTGCATTCTTAAATAACATTTCCCTGATAACAGCAAGATTCAAGGGCACGCGCTGGTTTCTGTGTGTATTCCTATTTGCATAAGGATTTTTCAGCACAAGGCATCGTCATTGCTCTTTTGTATGGAAACTGCGGGGAATGTGTACGCTGGCGTTATAGCCCAGCTATTGGCCGAGCGGTTTTAGTCCAGGTCACTACTGAGGCAGGAATTAGCTTCTGACAGTCACTTAAGCTTCAAAAGCTGTCTTGTCCTGACCGTGTAAGTCATTGATTCCGGTGTCAACCATTCTCTTAAGCCCTTACATTTGGCAGATACATTATACGTAAGATCTTTGAGCAGTCGTGTTGTGGGAAATCATTTATCACATTCGTTTTTATAAAATTACAAAGGTACCCACTAATGTTTCGCGGTATGTTAACTAAAATGATGTAAAAAATAAAAATGAGGATAATAAAAATGACTGCCTACTATCGCGGAAAGAAAATTGCAGTGATTATGTCAAGTAGGGTCTTTGTACAATGAAGGAGATATCCCGCAGATAGAAATGATGTCATTAGAATTAAACATGATGACATGCCGGTGTTATGAATTATACAGCGTGATGATTCAGAACAATGGTGAAAAGAAAATACCACGCAGATAGATGTCTTCAAAAGATGTTTGGATATCTTGAGAGTTTCAGTACTCAGAACTGAAGGGATAGATAAAACATGGATCGTCGTCACTATTTCTGAATTATCCATGATCATGGATGAGATGGATCACTCCGGACTGCAGGGTAGCGGGGTGGGGGGGTGTTCAGTAGTCAGGGTTGTTGTGGTGGTTTTTGGGATTCCGCTGCTTAGTCCTCTGCGGGTGCAGGGAGCCGTATGTCTGTCTGACAGCAGCACTGCTGAAAGTGAAAAGAAGAACTTGTAGTAATCACAATAATAATGTCATATATTGTATTTCTCCAGCGGGAGTGTGGAAAAGTAGGTGATAAATAAAGAAGTCACCAAAATAGCATGTATGAGGTGTGATCAAAAAATACGATGAATGAATTTTTACAGCAGCAACTGCTGGCGCTAGACCCATTTAAAGTAATAAGTTCGATAGTCTGAACCTTTGAGATAGTCAGTGTCAAGTTTGAACAAGTTGTGTCTAGGGAGTCGGCTTCCAGAGCTGGAAGAGTGATGTCATGTTTAATATGTCTGTCGCACATCATGGATTTCGAACAACACGTTAACATTAAGTTTTTTTTTACTAACTTAATGTTAACGCATAAAACTTAAAAGTTGCAAAAAAGTGCAAAAGAAGCTCATGAAATATTAAAATCAGTGTATGGCGATAATGTGGTGATTCTGAAGACTGTTTACAAGTGGCATGAGCGATTTAAAAGCAGAAATGAGTCGGTTGAAGACAAACAATGGTTGAAACGTCCTTCGACCTCAAAAACGGATGAAAATGTGCGAAAAGTGGCAAAAATGGTTAGTTCAAACAGGTGATTTGACTATTCGAGAGTATACAGAAGAACTAAACATCTCATACAGGTCCGTACAAAGCATTTTAATCGATAATTTGCAAATGAGACAAGTGAGTGTGAAATTCGTTGCCAGACTTTTGAATGACGAACAGAAGGAAAATCGTGTCAGTTTGCACGGTATTGAAGGATCGTCTTAAAGTAGATCCGAACTTCAAGGCCAAAATTATAACTGGAAATGAAAGTTGGGTGTATGGATATGACCCTGACGAAAATTCAAAGTTCCCAATGGAAAAAGGGTGGCTCTCCTCACCCTAAGAGAAAGCACATCAGTCAAAGTCGAATATCAAAATCTTGCTCATTGTTATTTTTGATAGTGAGGGCATAGTGCGATCAGAGTTCGTTCCAAGGGGAACAACTGTAAACTTAGAATATTAAGAGGGCTTACTGCAATGTTTGCGAAACGATGTACGGAGAAAGAGATCAGAAAAATGGACTAATAGCTTCCTCCTTTATCACGACCGAACAAAAAGTTCCTGTCCATCCACATCCAATTTACTCTCCGGATTTAGCACCATGCGACTTCTGGCTGTTCTCAAAAATAAAAACCATGCTAAAAGGAAAATGTTTTGACACCATTCCCGAAGCAGCTGAAGGCCCTTCCGAAAGAAGCCTTCTAGAAATGCTTCCAATCATGAAATCAACGTTAGGAAAAGTGCATCGCTAGCCAAGGGAGTACTTTGAAGGAGATTAATTCAAATTTGATGTAAGCTTATTACTTTGATTGTAATAAAAAGTCACAGTATTTATCACATGTTAACCGAATGAATGCTGATTGGGAAGCATTATTAACCTTTCCCTTAGGGTGCTAGAAAATTCAGTGAGCTCCGGTACTGAATACTCAGTGTACGTACATTCAGAATTTTGTGATTTTTGTGTTGGATAAAAACTACATGTATTATGTAAATATATATTTTTTAATAGTACGCATGTAAATATACATACATCTAAGTAATATATTGTGTGTAAGTACTGAAAATGATGAAAAAACATTGGCATGCATAAAACGCATGATACATTCTTTACTACCGGCAGACTGCCAGCTACCACCGAAGACCACGCATCGTGGCACGGCGAGTGAAACCCCGTACCACTTGGCACATTAGCAATACATTGACTAATTTTTTTCTTGACTTTTCAACAAACAAAAAAATTCTGTGTGTTTGATAAATACTTGTACATATATTGTAATTATTTTATCCAATACATAAATGTATTGCAGAAGAATATTTAAAGCATGAACTCTGTTTTTTTTTTTTTATTGTATAGTATTAATTATATACAGTGGGAACTTATACCCGCTAAGCCACTGCAAGTAGCTTGTCAGCAGGAGTTTATTTCAACAATATAATATAATACAACAATAAATTACAATCATCATACAAATATAGGGCAAAATTATTATGCATCTTGTGCTGTACATAAGTTGAAAAAAAAAAATTAAAGAGAAAAAATAATGGTAAAAGCATTACAGATTTGTTATTGAGATACTAGAGTCGAATTTTATAATATTATAAAAATGTCAATATCATAAAAAATATCAAAATTATAAAAGTACCAATATTATAAAAGTATCAATATTATAAAAGTATCAATATTATAAAAATATCAATATTATAAAAACATCAATACTTTTAAAAATATCAGCATTATAAAAACATTAATATGTTGCGATGTGTTTAGTATATTTACAGAGATATTGAAATAATTAGAGACAAGTCAACTCAATTGACAGCCCCGGCAAGGAAAGGTTCATTTAGTTTAGGATCCGAATTCAAG
This sequence comes from Halesus radiatus, assembly GCA_022606495.2. Taxonomy (NCBI): domain Eukaryota; kingdom Metazoa; phylum Arthropoda; class Insecta; order Trichoptera; family Limnephilidae; genus Halesus; species Halesus radiatus. Next base: position 191,222 of record JAHDVE020012084.1, read on the forward strand.
AAACTACTTTAGTCAAAGGTAAGTGTTTCTTTTTTTTTGCCACAAAGACTGTTTATTGGACGTATGTATTATGTATATAGATAATTGAAAAAAAAACTCTTGCATTATTTGAATGCATTGTCTGCCATGAACGGGAAATAGTTCTTCAAAAGTAGTAAATGTTTTTATTTTACTTATCACAGTAGAAGTTTAATATTTCCGCTCCGGCCGAATTTAAACTCACTGATTTTTTATAGACTGCCAATAAATTGTCCTGATCTGATACGAAGAGACAATTAATATTGTTAAATATCAAAAATATTTTTTAATATATATGTAGTTGTGTTTAAAAAATGGGTGGTTTTATTTGGTGACTAGATTAAATAAAGTTAAGGGGAAGTTTTATATTGTTTGATTAGTACAAGATGAGGATGATAAAGCACTAAGTAAAGTAAAGTGTGAGGGCGGTACCTGTGGGAGTGTGGTGAGGAAGAGAGCGCCAGCGGGCTGGAGGACATGTGGCGGAGCGGGCGGCGCGCGGCTATCTCCCTCCTGCTACTGCTACTGCTACATGCCATACACATACAGGCTACACTACTGATCTGTTTTACTCCTTACTTTACCACCATAGATACATAATATATCACTGTACGCAAAATGCTCACTGGAATCTCTCTTCACTTTCGCTGGGTGCATTTTATTTTTTAGGAAAAAATATCTCTTTACAAAATAATAAAGAATACAAAATGAACCCATTTGCAGAAAAACAGCGTAATGACCATTTAAATTAACAGGAATATGTTACGTTGATCTATCCCAACAAAGATTATGTTATGATATTCCAACAGTAAAACATAGATGGTTTAGAAAAAAGATTGATAGTTTTTTTTTAACCTTTTTTCGTTTTACAAAGCTGAGTTGAAAATTGTACTAGACTTATCCCAAGTAAAGTAACTAGCGCGTTCATCTCGAAAAAAACAGTTTTCATAATATTTTTTCTATCAACTGTTTCATAATTCTTTTTGTTTTGGGTAAAAATGATATTTCAAACAAATGGTGCTATAAAATTAGCCTAGTTTTATGTTCATAACAACCAACTGAAATGCTTAAATGTCACTATCTCGGAGCAAATATTTTGAGATAACACTGTTTTTCCACATAATCCAATTGATAAAAGCAAATAGAATGCACAAATAAAAATATTACAAGCAAATAAATGACAGTACTGTGTATAGCTAAGCAATAACCAAATAAATAACAAAAAATTTGAACAAACGTGTCTACACAATATCTTACTGCGTTTACCAAAATAAGAAAGGAGAACATTAAAATATATATTTATATCCAGACCAACGTATCTTTGACAGCGGGTGTTTATTTGCTACTCCAAATAAAAGGCAAATTAAAAATAAAGAAAAATAATCATAAATGTGGGAAAAATGATAGATCTACAAAAAATGTATTAAGGTACAGGTGAAATAAAAAGATTGACTAGAAGTGCAAGCAATGCCCACTGAAATAACATATTTAGATAATAGTAAGTGAATTGTAATAAAAGAGACATACCTGTTGGAGGGGGCAGCTGTTGGTGAGGGCAGGAGGGCGAGCTGGCGAGGGCGGCCCGAAGCTGATCCTCCTTGGAGTCGCTGTCCAAATTCCCTATAAGTTCATGATAGAGTTAAGATTTTGTTCATGACAGATCGAAGACTTTGTCGAATTATTCAGGTACAGAAAAGTCAACTTCTGTAACACATCAACAGTCCCAACGTACGAGGTGTGTTCAAAAGAAAAGGTGAATTTTGAATTTTTTCTAAAAGTATTTATTTATTCATCAATATCCATTTTCTCCCCTTCAAAGTAATCCCCCTCAGATATAATGCACTTATGACAACGCTCGAAGCACTTCTGGAATGCGCTTTTCGGTGGGAAAAAATCTGAGATACTCGATGGTACTGGGTTAAAGATGGTTTCATAACATCTTTATCAATTCAGAAACAACAGTGTGTGAAAAACTAACATGACACCATAGTCCAATTGTAGATCAATTACTACATGTATTTTAATTAGTGCCAACAACCAGAAACATGTCTAACACAACAATAACACATAATTTATAATCTGTCAGACACAAATAATATTGACAATAGGGGCTGTCTGAATGTCTCCATTGTTAAGAGTCCCATTATGGATAAATAATGAGGAGTACAGTTGACTCACTTCACAATTGCATGCTAATTACCGAAATAAAATGTAATAATTGTACAACTTTTTAGGAATTGTTTACCTTGTGAAGTCTTCAGCTTCTTCCTCTTCAATGTTGATGAATTCTTCCCTTTCCTCCAAGTCTCCAGAGCGCACATTCTGTTCTCGCTCAACTACGTGACCCCTGTCATTGATATGATGCCCTGTAAGACAATAATGAAATTAGGTAACAACTAACTAACCATCATTCGGTTTATTTCCACGGAGTTAGGGAGAAAGGATAGACCGCTACACATCTCTGTTGCGGCACACACCGCTTGCTTCATTCACACTGATAGATTGTCTCAATACATATTCTTCTGTTATTCTGACTCTTGACATGACCCGAGTAAATTAAAGTATGTAATTACATCCTCAACATTATGTCTAAATATCTTGCGTCAGTGAACTGATCTGGAACGCATACTTTAGGATATTAATAAAGGGGGAGAGGGACGACAGAGAGGGAATTATTTATTAATTCCAAACAATGATAATATTATTATGCAATATGATAAAAATAATGCTTTTAAAGAGAAAAATATTTATTCGGTATGTATTTTAAAAATTCACATAGGCTTAGCACGTAACAAAATCAAATTAGAAATAGGACTTTCTGGCCGTCCTACCTATGTTTTACAACATTCCAAAAATGAAATTTTGAAAAAAAAAAATATAGGGTGATGTTTTATTTTTTCATAAACACTAACTTCAATTATTTCTTCAATAGATGTGTAGTTACTTTGTGGCGAAATGCATGTAATCCGATGTATAATTGGGGCTAGTTGTTATATTTTATTACGCTGCAATCTGACTCAGACTATGCATAAAAATAAAATACGGAGCTAAAACAGGCGCAACAGGTATGGTGGACAAGCGGTGGAGGCTATAAAATTTAAATTCATCATATTTATCTAACATTTTGAAAGACAAAAACGTGTGACAAGATATTTTTATATTATTTATTATTTATTTCGAGTATTGAGTACCTAATGAAAAACAAATTGGGTTAATAATATTATTATAAATATATTATAAGTTTAGGTAGATTTTCTATGAATATCGGTAGATCGATAGATTTTAGCTAAAATAGCATCACTAGTTTGGAGTTTGTAATTGGAACGTTGGCTAATCGTGCAGTTACCCGATTTATGGTCACTATACAATCGGCATATTGTGTGGTCATAGCATAATGTTTTTTTAATGCGGATTACAAAACTTTGGTGAAGTTTATTTTTTTTTTTTTTTTAAATGTACCAGAAAAGGATTGCAATTATTTTTCTCCAATTAATATTTTGTAAAACATACATAGGACAGCCGGAAAAATCCATATTTCTGATTTGATTTTGATTGTAAATTAAAAAAAAAAATTTTTTTTTTAATATTTATTTAAATATTTTATTTTTCATATTTGTAAAAAGCATTAACTTTGTGGCTCGCCATAATTTACAATAAAAAACACATAAATTTGTTGTAGACCACTTTTATTTTATCAAAACTCTACCGGTTTCGGAAGCACCCTTCCTTCATCAGGAGAATATTAAAACTAACTTATGAATGTTGAGTTTAGATATATATTTCTACCAGCGGTGTATAAAGAGTAAAGTGTTCCCAAATTATATTACTGGTAAATTCAATAAAATGTGCGTTTCTTCGAATAGTTCTGCATACAGGGTTAAAGTTGCTTGGTTAAAAGAAGATTTGATAAACGCATTTAAACAAAGAAACAAGTACTTTTAACAAGGACACAGGGGTTACAATTCTTCACCGTAACAATAAAACCAAAAAATTGGATAGCTTAGAAGCACTCGAAATTAGAAAATCCCTGAATAATAATGCTAGTATTTTAAATAACCAAATTAACTTATCTTTTAGTCCCATTCTGAATATTTTTCCAATAAATCGCTCTGTTCTTCCCGGAAATCCTACAATTACCCCTACCCATTTGCTTACCCCCACTCCAACACCTAAAATTTATGTCTTGTCAATATTCTATATCATAAGTTAGTTTTAATATTCTCCTGATGAAGGAAGGGTGCTTCCGAAACCGGTAGAGTTTTAATAAAATAAAAGTGGTCTACAACAAATTTATGTGTTTTTTATTTATTTTTTTTTCTCTTAAAAAACATTGTTGTGTAATAATATTATCATTATTTCAAAATAATAAATAATCTCTCTCGGACATCCCTCTCCCCCTTAATGAAAAAATGTCAGTTTATCCAGTAAAACACATTAAAAACTAAATTTTAAAATAAAACACTTTATGGAATTACTAGATTTTATGGAACAGTTTTGAAATCAAATGTGTTATATGTGAAACTTCCATTGAAAAATGAATTAATGTGACCTTATGGTTGTGAACTTAGTGCACATACTGTGAATGAAATTTGTATGCATGTATTTGTTTCAAATAAACACAAGATAATAATCTAATAGATTGAATATAGATATGAAAGTAGATTTTTACACATATCAGCATATTATTTCAAAAGATTTTTCCTTATCAAGGGTAAAAGTCAGCTTAATTAATGACAAAAAATTATTCATAATGTACCAATGGACATCTTTTTGGTGCCGGTGCGCGAGTCCTGAACAGTGCGGCGAGTCTCCTTCACGCCCCCGGGCCCCAGCTGGGTGCTGCTGGTGGCACTGTAGACCTTTACAAAATAAATAAAAAAATACTAATATAAATGATCGGTCAGTGGCTGAGTTGGCAAAAGCGTCAGGTTCCCACCCGGGCGTCGTGAGTTCAATTCCTCTGCTAGCTAATCCTCCATCATTGCGATAGCAACATTTTCTGCTTATAATTATGATAGTAGGAGTTTTTAAAATATTGTCAGGTTATTTGTAACACTGGAATGTTTCTTCGTTTAAAAAAATAAATGAACAAGCTTCAAAAATACATGAAAGTAAATTTTTTTTTTTTTAAATGAACTATAAAATTAGATAGGTGCTTTTACAAAGTTGGATATTCAAATACCGCACAAGAGTCTCAATTGCCCGGAGCCAGTGGGACTACGTCATCCCCGATTGGGTTTCGTTGTGAGGCTGAAAAGTGAAGGAGAAGGGAAGAGGAACGTGGGGAAGTACCTAGCTATTCAGATCTGGGGGCCTATTCTGGTTCTTTTCACGGAAAATTCCTTATCCTTTTCCTTAGGCTTAAAGACTTCTTGCTTAACTGCGGTATCAGTTTTCTCAGATGACGGTTGTCATTAAGCGAACGACATTCTTTAAAAATATGGATATTTGAGTAATTTTAACAAACAAACTCAATATTAGGTAAGTATTGACTTTAAATATTACTAGCTGGGGTACCCAGATTCGCCCAGGACAACATTCGAAAGTGTTCTGGAATGTTCCACAATGATGTTCCTGATTCCTATTCCCGAACATTCCAGAATGTTCCGGGATGTTCTGGAATGCTCTCGAATACTTTTTTTAATAATATATATATTGATTAAAATTAAGATTATCGAACCTTCTAGATTCACAGCCACACTCCACCATTCATTTTCGAAAGCTTCTAGAACTTTCTCCTTCCATAACTTCCTAGAGCATTAGCGAACCATCCAGAACATTCTGGAACCTTCTTGGCTTGCCAACATGCTCCACCACTCCTTCCAGAACTTTTTACTGCTTTATCGAACCTTCTAGAACTTTCCGGAACCTTCTAGACTCACCGACACACTCCGCCACTCATTTCTGAAAGCTTCTAGAACTTTCTGCTTCCATAACTTTCTAAAGCATTTACGAACCACCCAGAACGTTTTGGAACCTTCTAGACTTACCGACATATTCCGTCACTCCTTCCAGAACTTTCTACGGCTTTATCAAACCTTCTAGAATTTACCGGAACCTTCTAGACTCACCGACACACACCCCCATTTATTTCTGAAAGCTTTTAGAACTTTCTTCTTTCACAATTTTCTAAAGCATTTGTGAACCATCCAGAACCTTCTAGACTCACCGCCAAGAAAAGTACATATAAGTAGACATACTCTGCCACTCCTTCCCGAACTTTCTACAGCTTTATAGAACCTTCTAGAACTTTCCGGAAGACTGTTCTTGAAATTTCTAGAGGGCGAAACTTCCAATCCTAATACTCAACATTTAAAATAGGAGTCAACGAAGACAAAATTGATGTTCTCCTAAAAGAGGAACTTTGGCCCCGTGGAGTAATTGTACGTCATTTTCGGTTCTACAAAAAAATTCTTTGAATCAAGAAAGTGATAAAAAGTCTGGTCGAATATAATGACTACTTTTATATCAAAACGTGCGAGGACTCCGATCGAAGACGAAACTTTTTTTAGAAAATGTTCTTAACCAAGACCACAAAGTAATCGTAATTACTGAGAGTTGGCTCAACGAGTCAATTTTTAATGCGCAGATTTTCGACAGTAGATATATTGTTTTCCGAAAAGACAGAAGCACTGGTCAAACACGAGGTAGCGGTCTACTGTTGGCGCTGCTAAATGAAGAAAACATGCGAGCTGAGCGACTTTTCCATTTGGAAACAGGAGATGAAAATTTATGGGTCAAAGTCGTTATTCAAGACGTATGTCTATTTATTTGTGCTGTTTATATCCCTCCCAACTCTAAAATAAATGTTTATATGATTCTTTTTGAAATGTTAATTAGTAATTTAAGCTATTTTGCCGATAATTAGTGATTGATGATTGATGATAATATTAATTCGTCACAAAATCCACGTGCTGTAAACATCGAACTTGAATATGTAATGGAACTTTTTCAACTAAAACAGTTGAATACAGTGTTGAACTCATGTGATTGTACTTTAGACCTAGTTTTAAGTAATTTGAATATGTTTGTACAAAAGTCTGATTTGTCTTGTTTCCGAGGATGATTATCATCCAACACTTTTATCAGAAATTAGCTTTAAACATGTTTAGACCGTTAAAAAATCTTCATCTTCATTCCAAACATAACTCCCGTGGTTGGAATTTCAACAAAGGAGACTTTGAGAAGCTATACAGTCAACTGCGTGACCACAATTGGCAGGCTATCTTAGAGGTTTCCGATGTTGACGAGGCGGTGAAATATTTCTATAACACTATATATGCGTATTTTGATCAATGTTTTCCAAAAAACCATCCTAGATGGTTTACGCGTGAGATTATCGGGGACATAAAGACAAAGTTCATACACCACCGGCGGTGGAAACGATCAGGTTTGGAAAGTGAGCATGAGTTGTTCAAATGTTATCGTACTAGAATTAAACGTAATATTTAACTACATTTTGAATGTAGAAAATAATGTCAAACACGATCCGAAGTCCTTCTGGAAATACATTTCCGACAAGAAATGTGACAGGGGTTTTTTAAGTCATATTAACTTGAATGATTGTACACACAAAGGAGCCGACATGCCGGAAGCTTTCGCAAAGTATTTTAAATCTGTCTATAATCAGGAAAAAGTTGATTTTGAATCTTTTGTGCTAGGGCTATCTGGATCAACATTTGCTCAAAATATTTCTATTGAAAACGTCGACGCCGTGGATTTTAGTTTAGCGGTAAAAAAATTGAAACCAAAAACATTGTTTGGCCCTGATTTAATTCCACCTTTTGTTATTAAGGGATGTTCCGAACCATTATCCAGGCCACTTTTATATATATTTAATCTCACTATCAAAAACGGAATTTTTCCCAAACTATCGAAGCTTTCAAAGGTCACCCCTTTACACAAAGATGGTGACAAGTATCAAGCAACCAACTACCGACCCGTAGCTATTCTTTCCGCACCCGCTAAGTTATTGGAAATGATTATCCACAAATATGTTTATGCCAAAGTTGAACCATTTTTGATAGAGCAGCAACATGGATTTAGACATGGCCGATCAACCACTACAAATTTATTTATATTTACAGATTACGTCGTGAGAGCACTCGATAACAATGAGCAAGTTGACACATCATATCACGACTTTGCGAAGGCTTTCGATAAGGTTGATCACTTAGTTCTCCTAAGTAGGATTGAAGAGATTGGTTTTTCTGTAAATTTACTGAAACTCTTCAGAAATTATCTTAACGGAAGAGAACAATTTGTATCTTATGGTTTAAACAACTCCCGCACATATCCCACATACTCTGGCGTACCACAGGGATCAAATTTAGGACCACTATTATTTTTAATTTTTATAAATAGCATTAGAAAAAATATAAAATTCGTCCGTTTTTTACTTTTCGCTGACGACATTAAACTCTTCATGCGAATAAGTACGTTAGAAGACTGTAGGCAACTTCAAGAAGATATTAATGGAATTATTGAATGGAGTATTGCTAATAAACTCGATTTTAACGTTAAAAAGTGTTCAGTTATGTGCTTTACAAGGTCACACAAGACTGTATACTTTAATTACAAAATGAAAGATACGTCTCTGAAGCACATGACGACTTGTAAGGACTTGGGAACTGTGTTTGACGCTCGTTTAACATTTCATGCTCACATCGAAAGAATCTGCAAATCAGCCACAAAAATGTTGGGTTTTGTCATACACAGTTCAAAGGAGTTAACAAACCTTGCAGTTATAAGGCTGCTTTACTTCAGTTTAGTGCGTAGCATTCTCGAGAGTGGATCTCAGGTATGGGGGCCAGAGGACACCGTTTATGTACTAAGGGTCGAGAAAATCCAAAAGAAATTCTTACGATTCCTCTACATGAGAGTTCGGTTTATACCCATGGCTGTTTCCAACAGCTTTTTTCTCGGGAATGCTGGGTATTTGCAGCCTAAGTTCTAGGAGAGATATAGCATTACTACTTATGGCTCATAAACTATTGAACGGTGTATTAGCAATACCTGACATCCTGGATGAAATAGGATTTTATGTCCCTGATAATTTCACGCGATGCCGCCAACACAGGCTTCTGTTTCTTCCCAGGTGCAGAACTAACTTACCAATGGTGATGCCTCTGGGAAGACTTACTAGGTTAATTAACTGCCTCGCAGGAAATGTGGATATTTTTGTTTTCACATGACCTACAATAATTTTAAGCACAAACTTATTATGTTATAACATTATGTTCCTACTTATAACTCTTTGTAGCTATTTTTGTTTTACCTCTGTGTTATATAATTGTGCTAACTATATTTCTGTAATTTTTTATCGCTTTTGCATTGTATTGGTCTTTATAACTGTTTTTGCAAAATAAAATAAATAAAAGTATCTAATATAATTTTATATTAATTAAATTGTTACACACGTACATACTAATTAAATAAAATTTTACTTGCGGATGCCAGGATTTGAACCTGCAACCTCTGGATTTGGTTTGAGAAATTAAAGAGATGGAATCAATCAAAATTAATCTTTCAGCTGGGATTATACTTAAGTAAGTAAGTAAGTAAGTTTAAGTACTTAGATAACAATGTTTTATAAGGGTAAAAAATAATAGATACTTGCCGTACCATTGGACATCACAACAGCACTGCTACTGAACGAGTTGCAGCGCCCATTATCTAATCCACCTTTAATTTAAACATTATACATACTTGAGGTCTGCCATCAGGACCATTGGACATCACAACGGTGCTGCTACTGAACGAGTTGCAGCGCCCATTATCTAATCCACCTTTAATTTAAACAAATTGAATATTAGATTCATTATATTATTATATGGTACTTAATAAATTCATGTCTACCAATACTGAACATCTGATTGGTTTATCTATGTCAGTAAGCATAGTGATACCTTTAAGAGAGAACTCAAAACTAACCTAACCAATTGTCCGTAAAGTTAAACAATTCTGGCCATAATAATGCTTCTTTAACCCTTCTCCTACCATGCTAGAAAATTCCTCCAGCACAAATTAATAGTTTACATTTATTACCTACGTAAATCATTTTATTAATAGTACATATTAGGCACATAAGTAAAAATATTGTGTATAAGTGCTGATAACGAGTCTATTACAGCCGTCCGGCTACTACTGACGAGCGCACATCGTGGCACAATGAGCGAAACCCCGTACCTCTTGCTCACTACCGTGACATTAGGAAAATTATCAACGCATGCAGACATACGTATATATTAATTAATATTTTGCCAATTAATCGAAAAAACATTTTTTTGATTGTTTTTGATAAATACTTAAATATCCAATATATAAATATATTGGTAAAGAACACCTAAAATATAAAGTATGTGTTTAGTATATTTACAGAGATTTGAAAATCGGTTGACAGCACTAGCAAGGAATGGATAAGATAAAACAAACTATTCGAACTTCACTATAATACCAGTTGTCTGTGAAGTTGAGCAATTATGTGCATGCTTGCCATGCTCTAAATTGTGCATAATTGCCAAACCTGCAATGGTAGACATGAAGTTAATAAGAACCATAACACCTATCAAGGAACATAATTCATTAAATATAAAGATTGAAAACTTTTGGAAAAATTATGTAAAACAATAGATACTTTTGTATAAAGATGTAACAGTTTTGCTACATGTGAACATTTGGTTACATTGCTCAAGCAATTAGCACACTGTGAACTCTGCAAATCAGCATACCCAAGAAGATGGCTTACTCTGCTTGTGTGTAACATACTCAGAGCAACAGATGTTGTGATAGTCCAAGCGATGAGTGTCAAATAACCTAACCAATATGTCACCTCCACCAAAGGAGTACTGGGCGGTAACACCAAATAAGATTAGTAAAAAAAAACACTGTAGGTTAGAATTCTATTCTGATGACTGCTGGCGTGCTTACAGTCAATAAAATAAGTATTTTACCAGTATTTTTAATGCCCAACCATTGCCTAGTCACAAAATTCCCTGAAATGTTGTTCGCTTCTTAATCACAAGAAAATTATACAATCATTTAGTATGTTTCCCATCATGTCCACAATAACCATCAGATTGTTGTACACAGTTGCCAAATCCCGAGTTTGCGACAACTGTTGGGTGTATAGGACACAAAAAACAATCTAATATTAGCTGAAAGTAAACAAGATATTCAATCAATAGGACCAGCAGCAATCAAACAGATCTCCAGAAGGCAGTGGCTTCACATCAATAATCACCGCAACAGCTCATTAACTCAAGGGCTTTACATAATAATGGCCAATCAGTTATTATTATGTAATTGTTATGATTATTACTGAGGCCATAGCTTTCCAACACGTGGGTGGGTAGAATTACAGAAAACACAGGACCGTCACATTACCAGAGTAGGGGGAGACAGCCTGAGCTGCAGGCAGTTGAGACATGGCCCACATGGGCTGCTGTATGTCATGGCCAGGCGGCCGACTCATTCCTTTTGAAAAAACAGCCCTTTAAATTGTATAATTACATAGAACCCTCACCTCATAATACAGTAGTGTAAACAAACTTCACATCACCGTGTTTCATTATTGAAACCATCACTTATAAGCAATTTCATTTATTATTTTGGTACAAGCTATAAGCTGAATATATTCAAGAATGCAAAAGTTCCAACAAACTTTATAGTATTGACATTTAACGCGAGTTATTCCTTGCAATCAATCCATTTATCTGACTAGCGTAATAAAGATAATTCTGTGAGGTGTTAAAAACTTTAATATTATGTCATTATAAAATGAAAGAAGTTAAGCCAGTGTTTATTATTTCAAAAAGGAATCAGTAAAAAAGTTAGAAAAATCAATTGTTTTTCATCAGGCTTATTTATTTATATATATATACGCCATAACATGTGCCATTAGCATATGATAACTAGTGGTTAGACAAACCTGTCAATAAGCGATTCATGTTCATATGTGGCATGAATGGCATCATGGCATTGCGGGGATGGTGGTGTGGAGCCATTATGGACAAGGGTCCTCCCATTCCCCCCATTCCTCCGATTGCGCCGAGTCCTCCCATGCCCCCCATGTCACCCATCATTCCGAACGGGTCGGAAAACATTGAACTCATCATAGAATTCATTTGACGCATCTGACGGAAGTGTGCCCTGAAAAATGAGGATATTGAACACAAAACACCAAAGAAAGAAAAAGTATGAATCTGAAAACGTCACACAAATGCATCTCAAAACACAAGAAACATACCCGAAAAACGGGTCATCGTCCAAATCGTTCATCATTGATTGACCGAACATTGGTGTCAGAGTTGAAAGCGCGAGGAGTTGATGATGGTTTGTAAATAATTTTCACGTGAACGTCCTGTTTATAATTTATATTACAGCAATTTCTTTTTTCTAGAACCACGAAATATTTGGAGAATAAACTAGAAAACTAGGTAACATATCCATAGACAAATATTTCCGTATTTTGAAGTAGTGATGTCATTATCGAAACATGGGTTTCGAACACAAAAATGTTTCGAGTTATTAGCTACGAAGACGGATACCGATTTGGATATCCTAAAAAAAACATCAAAGAAACCATGCATTTTATTTATTTAAAATAAAGTGAAATTGCGCAATAATGCAATGAATTTTATAGTATTGAAATATTACATGCCGGAGTAATATATTTTTTCGCATTTGGAATGTAGTCGTGCATTTGAAGATACGCCTTCTCACCCTATCGAATATCGGACATCGGACCGGCAGTGGGCAGTGGTACTTAGTTACGTACATTGCTCTATGACCCAGTGGCGGATACAGAAAAAACTCAAGGGGGAGGGGCGCCAAAGATATCTTGAGCTACCTTTACTTTTATCGTAGTAAAAAAATAATCAAGTCACATGCAAAGTTTAAGAAAGTTTTATTTAAACTTATTATACAGATATACAAGACAATGCCATTTTATGATAATAATAGTTGGATGATTTGTATAGCGCCGTTTTTGTGAAAAATCACCTCAAGGGCGCTATATTAAAAAGTTACAATTTTCATTCTCTTCCTTAAATGATGAATTCTCTGCGCCTATTCTTCCGCAAGGGGGGGGGGAGCGTGCGCCCCCCATATGTATCCGCCACTGCTATGACCAAAGTTAGGCTGTGTGTAGTTTTTCGAATTACAGAATGAATTATGCATCGAATGGCCATTTTATCGTGTTTTTTTTTTTTTTATATGAATACCTCACAAGAGTCCCAACTGCTCCCAACCGTCTGGAGCCAGTGAGACTATGACATTCCCAATTGGGGAATGTTGTGAGGCTGAAGGTATTGGGGAGGGGAAGGAGAAGGGGAAGAGGAAGGTGGGGAAAAGGGGAAATATCTGGCTATTCAGATCTGATCACCAAACACGGCTAAAAAGCCATTTCAAGCAACGTTTCAATTCTGAATGGTGGTCTTTCACCAGGCGATACTGAGAGTATCTTCCACTCTGGAACGTGCGCAAATATACTCTATATTATTTTTAAATGAATTAATTGTGAAACAACACAAATTAATTAAATAAAATTACTTGCGCACGCCGGGATTTGAACCCGCGACCTTCGGATTCGTAGTCGAGAGCCTTACCCCTCGACCATGGAGGCCGTCATGGACCCGTTTGGGTCTCACCCAGGCGTCGTGAGTTCAATTCCTTGGCTGACTAACTCTTCTATTACAAAATAAGCAACCCGCTTTGTGTGTTGGTAGTAGGAGATTTTTTTGTCAAGTTAATCGAAACTTGGGAATGTTGGCCCTACTTAAAAAAAAATCCTGGCATTTTTTTAACAGAATTTTGTTCCATTTTTCTATAATATTTTCACGAGTCGTTTTTCTTAAGGTAGTCACAGTTTTTCAGCTTGTATGGACTGCACACCACTGGTGCTACTAGTGAAGTTAGGGAGGTAATTACCATTAAACAGAATTTAAACAAATTATTTGTTTATAAAAATAGATGGTTAGTAAAAATCAAGCCAGACCGAGGAAGGTAAAAAGTTTTTTTTTATCATTGTGAAAAAAGCAAAATGTGCATTATATTCAAATGTCTTTCCAAAACTTCAAGGAACCAACGAATCCTTTGATTCCAAAGAGGTTAATTTCTTATACGTGAGGGGTTGAGGAACTTCTTTGAGTATTACCCCGAAATATTTTTTCTTTTAAGACGATGTTATTAAAGTGACTGAATGTTTTTTTTTCATAAATAAAGCTAAGGTTTTTCTTAAATTCTGCGGAACCCGGAAAATACAAAAGCTTAAAAATAAAATAAGAAATGTTTAATGGCATCATTTGAACGGAAAACAGTCATACTTTTTTTTAAGGGTAACAAATTATTTATGTGAAATATAACTATGATAAAGTTTCTAGTTTCGTGAATGATTTTTGGTTTGGTATCTGCCTGTTGTGTTTAGGGAGCATTATTTTTTTTTTATTGTCATCCCATTTTAGGTAATTTCCCCCAGTTCGCCGTCTTCGGCTGGCTGCCGTTGTGAATATTTTACTGGGAACCTTATAATACTATAGGTCAAATATATTCTGGTGACTCGAAATGGGCATCTCCCAAATGGAAAGTTTCGTGTAAATAAATATAAATAAGTAATATAATATTATCTGTAAAACTTAAAACATCCCGTATGAAAACAATATCCCCAAACTGTTCTGAAAATCGTGGGAAAACTAGAAAAACGTTTTTTTCATAAGGTTTATATTTTTATACATTGTTGCATGAGTTCGGAAATTCTATTAATTAACTCTAAGGCTGCTCTCTGACGGTCCGGTGAGGAATGAACATTTCACTCGTTACTGCAGACACTGCACAGAAAAGTCAAGTTTGCTAAAGTAAGGTAACAGTTTGCAACGCAGTCCATTGTGGGACTTTTCTGCGCAGTGTCTCCAGTAGCGAGTGAAATGTTCATTCCTCACCGGACCGTCAGAGAACAGCCTAAAATAATTCATTTATGTTTGTAGTTTTACCTAACCAAGATTACACAATTCAACGGTTGTTTCCCGCCAAAATTCAAAAGGTACGTTTTGTTAATTTATTTCTGGTTAAAAAAACTATATTTATTCGTTTGGGTTATATTTATTGACTTATTCCGAAAAAATAATTATGCATATCGATGCATGAAGGTCGTTTGCCGGATTTAGCAATCGGCATGCTCCCAATAATTGGTCAATCGATCACAACATCGCATCTCATACCTAGCTGTTGCTAAATTGCAACGACAGGAAGTTTGGGCACAAACAACATGATGTTATTCTGTCATGTGGACCATTGATCTCATGATGTAACGAATTTGAGATTCGATTAATTATAAGGTTTCGATCGTTCCCTTGATTTTACAATGTTGATATATGATTCATCTGATATAGGTAATCGTCAAGCATGTGTAACAGGAAGTAAATATGCGCGGAATGCATGTCCCTATTACGATATTGGCATCCAGAAGCGTTTGCGCATTATTCTCAAATTATCCCACGACCGGTGGACAAAGAAGAGATAAGTATCTATAGATCGGTGGACGATTTGGTAGCAGTGTCCCAGTGAGCTTCGAACCGGGTCAGTGTAGTCTCACTGCTTTATTTCAGAAGTGAGATAATCGCTTCTTGATCGACATAAATATACACACGTCCTCTGTCTTCGGCCTAAACTCGAGGGCGGGAAATGGCTTACACTTGGGATAATAGAGTTGCCTTTGTTGTCAGATTTCTTTACGGTATGGAAACAGTTTCCTTATCACTGGTTGCATTGTTTTGAATGTTACTGTATTCACATATTATAATTAAAGTGACTTATATTCAAAGATAATATCTAATATCGCAATCGGCTATATCAGCGATAAAACGAACGTACTTTCCTTGCACGAATCATCACAAATAATTATCACAATTATTATTACCCGAGTGCCGGTAAATTCCATCTGTTGTGAAAACGTGTTATGAATAAAATCTAGATATTTATTTATTAGTTTTCAAGACAGTCTGTAGATATTTCAAAATTACACATTAAATATGATAATTGATTTATTTGGTGGTTACTTACACTTCAAATAAAATTTATAAATACCACTTTGAAAAAAACCGAAGTAAGTATTGGTGTGTATATTAATTTATTCAATCCGTATAGTAGGCTAAATGAATAGATGCAACTTTTTATTATACCCACCTTTCACCCATCTGATACAGGTAGGTACCTACTTAGTTTTATTTATTTTTTAATATTATCAATTCATTTACGAAATACAGGTACTCTAATTCGAAAAATAAATAAATATATAGTATTTTCTGTCTAATATTTACATGCTTTAACCACATTGATATACACTGTGGATCGCGAAACATTTCGAAAAACTCGAGTTATTTTGTCAAAAGTAATAAAATTTTCATGAGAACATTTAAATCCAACATAGAACGATGTGGGAAGGCGGGAAAATTCCGCTGAGATATAGGCAATGAGCCGAGGGTTAACGGCCGGTCTCGTTCTTTTCGAATGAAGAAAATTGAATATTTTCGCATTTTTGCACGCTTGCTTTGATAAATAATTATGTATATGTAATAACTAATAACAAAACATAGATAGGAAGATACTTTTGATACTTTACGAAAAAAAATATAGCGAATTCGTGAGTAGCGATCTAAATATAATAAAATATTTTCGGCGATTACGATCTAAATATAACAATCTCGTAGGTACTTGTGGGTATTTTCTATTTTGAAATGGGCGGGCGGTGATTAATTTTACAGGCTGGCAAAAAAAACAATGTTTCTGTTGGTGATTTTCCTTACACGTGGTGGCGTCAAATAATAATAATACTTACACAGATAGACATACTTAACTTCGCAGAAGGGGGCGTCAGCACTGTATATATTTTGGATACAATTTTTTTTTTAAATAATTCAGTTTATTCGTTAGTCCCTCCTTTGGCGACCTGCAAAGATAACCATGTGCTGTAGATCATTTTCCAACTGCTTTATCAACGTTTGAATTTGAATCAGTGGATTTAATTTATTTTGCAGCACATTGCAGTGAATTTAATTTATTAACTGAGATACTGCGCCTAAGAGAAATTAATAAACACTTTTATTATAATCAGTTTTTTAATCTGAAAAGTTGTTTGTGATTTTTGTTTGCTTATTTTAATTGAAGATTTATTATAGAAAATAAAGAAGCCTTTAATTGAAATCAATCCCATATACAACGAATCACACATTTAAAAAATCGTTAGAATTCCTTAGTTTGTACTGCTTCTTTGTTTTCTATTTCATTTTACAAATTAAAAAAAAAAAAACATTTTTTTAATTATTATTATAACTCCCACATCACCCCACCACCCTTCGCTGCTTATAATAAGAGTTTTAAAGAAATAATGCTCTAAGACCCTTCCTGCACAAGGTGACGGAAGTATCTGATACTCGGTGACTTGAGTATTTTCACAACTATCGCAATGCATCTGCAAGGAGGCTTGTATACAGAAACACACTGCCGACATTTTATTGAATCGTCGGTGACCTGTTTGCCGAGGTCTTCGCCACTCAAGTCGCTGAGACTATATATTTTCATTCTAAAATGCGACATTACTTGTAATTTTTGCGATTTTTTTGCCACAATGCGTGTGTTCTAGATCATAGGCTCTCAACCTTATTTTGACCACTGCCCACTTTGAAAATATTTTTTTTTCTATAGTCCCCCTCCCTAACCCCTATTTTTTTATCTGAAACAGTTATGGCCACAATTATATTTAAATGTTTAATTACACTGTAATATTATATAGTCGTAAGATAGGATAAGACTCCTACCCTATTTCTGAATTTAAAGAAGAATGTTTCAATGAGAATAATAGTAATAATAATAATAGCTTAATTACAACAAATATATTTTTTTGCTATTTTTTATTTACAGGCTTTTATTAACTTCACCTGTTTTTATATTTCACGTGAAATCAGAAGTTTTAAATTTTTTTAATTCAAATCAAAAAAAAAATTTCATATCATCCAAGTTAATGTAGATCTGAGTGTAATGGAATCTTTCAGTTCTATTTTCATCCACTTCCCGAACTACTGAAATATGTGAATTTTCGCACACTTGATAAAAATGATTACAATACATATAATAACAAAAATTAACCAATATTAAAGTTGACTGCTTTATTGGTACGTGATTAGCGTGTTTTTTTTTTTGTCTTTTTAGAGTATATTTTTTTTACTTGCCCACGCCCTAACTGTGCCATCTCAACACCCCCTAATGTTCTATGGATCTTCTACTGCCCCCCTGAAAGTCTCAAACGCCCAAAAGGGGGCGTTATCGCCCACATTGAGAACCTGTGTTCTAGATCAACGCCAAGATAGCAATATCTATCTTTGTCTCTAGTCATATGCAATCCTAATTTTATTTTTATATTTACTCTTACCTGGATTATACAACTTCCATATTATATAATTGATTGTTTATTTATTTTATTTCATCTTTTCTTTCTCCTTAATTTAAATATTATTTTCATTTACAGAATTACCATTACATATATTTTTTTAATCTTCTGTTAACTTAAAGGAAATTTTTATTACTGTATTTACCCTTATTATATAATTTTGTCTGGATACAGGAATTTTCCCAGACATAGAACAATCCATAATAATTATGTTTTATCTTGAAAAATATAAATAAAATAAAATATTCTTAGTCATTACGCGGGTCTCAAGATTTCAGTAGCACTGTGTACGGACTGTGCTCGACTAGTTGCTTATAACTTGAGTACACAAGTTAGGTATCGGATACTTGCGTAGCCTTGTGTACGAAGGGCCTTAACGGATTGAGAAATATTTCAATCAATTAAAATGTTGAAAAGCTACTCATATTGGAGTCTGAAGATAAACATTGTTAACAATTGGGTGATAGAGTCAATGTACATTATTTATAAGATCTTTTCTGACTAAATCATGAAGGCCTTGTATTTACCTATGTGCAAGGGGGTTTATAGTTTTTTAAACTATTATTTATCGAATTCGGCACCTGAAAACCAATTTCATTACTTAGTAGGTAAATTTAATAAGCAAGGAAATATATAAAACATCAAATATTTTATTGTGTGTTCACTCTACCATACTGTTTTCATCACATCCGCTGATTATTGCGGAAATTTGTTATTTTCCTTACTTTTGTAGCATTTAATGGCTTTGTTAATGCCTGGAGAAATTTTAGTGCTACAAGTACCCTTTGAAGTAGAATGCTTTATTCTTTGTTCTAAATGAGAAAGTGATTAATTGCTAGCAGACAGTTGGTTCTAACTCCTCACCATGTGTTCACTTTGATTCTTGTTGGATCAGTTTCTCTTTTGAACGAGATTCCCCATAAAATTAGATTGATTATTATTAAATGTTTGGTTTTAGAAAATAGATAGTTTGATTTTTTTTTTCAAATATGAATATAATTTAATTTTCCAAAGCATACAACATAAGAGTGCATTATTATCACCATTAACATGTTACTTACTACCAACTAGCCCACACCCGTATACTGGAGTTAGAAATATAATTATTTATGTGTATTAAAAGTAAAAGTACCTACCTACTTTAGTCTTAATGCATTATTATGTAAAGAGGATGGAGTTTGAAACATCAAATTACTATAATAATTTGTGTTCAAAGTTCGAATCTTAGAATCAATCATTATTTTATAGCTACTTACAAAAAATGTGCTGTGACCTGTGACTTTATTGTCGATAGACTTAATCCTATGTCAAATAACAAGTAATAATAATAAGAAACAGAAAATAGCAAACAAACTTAAGAAACTTTCACGAAATAGAATCTAAAAAAACGTGTTGTCTTTTATATTTGAAGATATCGACAACAATGGCTACCTGGACGCACACGACTTTGCGTGCCTGGCGGTGCGCGCCTGCGTGCTGGAGGGGCGGGGAGACTGCGGCAGCACACGGCTGGCGCGCTACCAGCACATCATGCTCAGCCTGTGGGAGGAGATCGCCGAGATAGCTGACTTCGATAAGGTCTACCGTGCATGCATGCATACATGATCGGCATTACAACCCTTGGAGTCTTGATCGCCTTCAGGAAATGTCCACTCCTGCCGCTTCCCCCCAGTACCTTATTCCCAAGTTCGCAGTGTTGGTCTTCACACTTTACACCATGTAGCTGCTTAAGCTTAGGTTTCCAAACACTCCTTCATCCTGCAGGTTTATTGAATAGAAGCTTCTTAGGTGGTCGATTTACTCACATACATAATACCATTTATTTTAATTATTAACAAAATGCACTAAATACCAGTAAATGTTTATTGAAGTTTGGAGATACTAAACTAGGGTTCTGATGATTATCATAACTCTGTGACATACCCAGCAAGAAAATTATCATAATTGTTAACTCAAACCAGGGCCTTGAAATTTTTGGTACCAGTCTAAATAATTTTTGTAAGGCTTTACGATATCAAACCTCAAAGATTATCATTTAGAATGTCTGAAATCGTGGACTCTACCAAAACCTCGTTCAGGCTTTGACTTAAATGTTTCTCAAATGTATATTATGTATGAGCTGTTCTTTTTCTGTAGCTCTTGTTTATTTCATTTTGTGTAATTGGACAATAAATTATTATTTTTTTGATAATTCTTCCCCTTGGAATGAATTCTGATTTGAACTACCTCAATATAAAACAGGAATGTAGTTTTTATTACGAATAAATCGTGATTTCTTATCTGTCCATAGAATGTAGTCTTTCGAAGACAAGTTAAGTGCCTTCCAGACGAGCGGGTGGCCCAGTAGTGTGGCCGACGGAAAAAAATATATTAATCGGGTTTTTTTTTATTATTTCTAATTTTGAAACTGTCAATTCATGGTGGAATTCCATATTAAAATTCATTTTAATCGGGTTTTTATTTTTTGACTTAGCAATTATGGCAAGTCTTCGCTGAGCAAAGCGGTCTTGAAATTTCAAGACCGCTTTGCTCGGGTCTTGAAATTTCAAATTTCAAGACCGCTTCTCTCAGCGGAGACAAGGAGTATTTCCATTATTGCCAAGTCAAAAAATAAAAACTTTATATATATTTCCGTCGGCCACACTACTGGGCCACCCGCTCGTCTGGAATACACTTTAGGCTGGTGTTCCATTTAATGTTAATATTAAATAATTTATTTTCTTTATCAGGATGGAAAAATTACAGTATCAGAATTTAAAATCGCAGTGCAGCAGTGCTGTGTGGGAAGGAGGTACGAGGACTTCCCCCAAGCCATGAGGGCATTCATCGAAGCCAACTACCGCCTCATTGATCTCAACCAAGATGGGATACTGGATATTGATGAATTTAGATACGACTGCTTACAACGAATGCCCGTAGATGACATCCACGTAATAAATGACGCTTATTACAATTTATTAAATGTGAGTGAATGATTATATTTAAGAAGACTTCCATTATCAAAATCTGGATATATAGATAAGGATACACATTTTTTGTATAACGTTTTTGTACACTCATCACAATGCCACTGTTGGGTAAGTGTTTCCATGTTGATAAATATTTTATCTGGGGGCCATATTAAAACAATATTGTTGTGCCAAAAACCTCAAACATTTTGTGGTCAAGTGTGCCGTATTGTTGTGCCAAAAACCTCAAATATTTTGTGGTCAAGTTTGCCGTAGGTTCATCCTTTCAAAGTTCCAAGAAATAATTCTTATTATTTTTGTTATACATAAATCTTTTTTAATCGTTTTTTAAATGTCTCGCAGGATGAAGATCGGAAAAGAGGCGGCCTTACCTTAAACCGCTACCAAGAACTATTTGCCCAATTCCTAGGAGACAAAAAAGATGAAAATCCTTCCAAGTACTTATTTGGACCCCTCGAGTTGACTATCAATCACTTGTATGCTTGTTAATAAAAATAAAGTAAAATTACTTGTTTCATTCAATACTCATATCTTACAATTAGTATTAAGCCCCCAGACTACTTTAAAATGAATATGATGCTCAGCAGCAACCAACACTCTTTTGGTTTCGCCCAACAATACTTACTCTTTATAACTGTTATTTCACATATTTCAAATGGTAACTCAAATAACTGGGAGGGAAACACTGCATCGCTTTTAAATCCTACCTCAAGATATATCAAATATGTAACCTTTTTTAATACATATCTAGATATGTCGCTAGAGATATAAGTATAAATTAAACATAAAATATGCACTCATGCAATACAGCAGACTCAAACTTTGAAATGACTTTAAATTTTAGTGCGCCGTAATTACCCATCGAAAATGCAAAATTTGTATCCGTTGAATGCCGGCGTATCTGATCGGTAATGTCAAAAAACATTTCTCAGAGTGCGCCGTAATTACCCATCGAAAATGCAAAATTTGTATCCATTGAATGCCGGCGTATCTGATCGGTAATGTCAAAAAACATTTCTCAGAATATAAGTTGCAATTCTGAGGAAAGTACTTATGATAGATATATAATTTTTTTTACAAATATATAAACCTCAGATCATAGCAGATATAAACACATTATCTGGTATGACGGTACAATTTACGTTATCACGAAAATAGTCTTCGGCGGGCGGCGTGCAAATTTACCCTCGGCAAACTACGCAATTGTTATGTGGAGCTCAGCGTTCCAAAGGTTAATCAGCTTCCACGACTGTGCATAAATTTACCAGTCTGAGGGTTAAGATCACTTTATCTTGGTGAATAAAATAGAAAATTTCCGACTAATACCATTTATTGTAACAAAAAATGCAGAATTATAAATTATTTTTTTAGAGGCTCACCAAGTATCCTGGCTCAAGTAAGCCTTAGAATTGAGTTTTGGCTTTAGAGGGGAAGTTGCCAGGACACACAATGTTAAATATACTAATTAAATAATGTAATTAAAGAAACGCAATAAAAAAAATAATTATTATAATTACAAAATCATACTAAATATTGGTCATTGTAAAACATATACTGCTTATCCTATTCAATCAATTTACCTAATAGATTTTTGACAAGTCTGCAAATGAATATAAATGTATGAAGACTTGGAGGGATAAAAATATGAAAGGGGGATTGATTATCTGAATGAATTATGTATGTATTATTACAGAATGCTGAATACATATTTGAGGAATCCTTCAGAATCCACAAGATTGAATTTGTGGCTTTTACAAAAAACGATACTACGTAAAGGCACTGCTAAAGGCCGATTAAATTGTACTCACAATCTGCTTCAAATTGACAATGTAATCTCTCTGACATTCTACGCAAGTCAGATTGCAAATCAAATATAAATATTGACCGTGTTGCCAAACCGTTGAATTTTCCTGCCTCCAAGACTTCAAAATAATAAGTCAATGCCAAAATGATTTTTGTTCAAAATTTAAAAGATTATCACGATAATATATATTATACATAATAATACTTAGAATATAATAAAACATTGAATAATATACATTTTAGCCACAAACGGAAACGTTAATTGAAAAACATTATCATTAGATTAATGTTACACTGATTTCCTATAATTCTATGGTTATATTTGAAAATTTTACAGTGTCAACACACTACAGGAGACCATGTTTTCAAAATATAGAAACCATCAATCAACCATGAATCACAGGCAAGAGAAGTATACATTCATCATGCATCTGCACGAGATGTTTTAGTAGTATGTATGTAAAAGCACAGGCACTCTTTCCACAAATAGTAAATACGAATTGTACAATTCTAATTACATATTAAGTCTAATCCACGCGTCCCTATGCCCATACCACGATGCGCAAAAATCTGTGACTCCACGTGTGCATACATATATTTGTAAAATAACTTTGTTTTTGTCGGAAAATAATGAGATTTTGATAATTGTTTTTTTTTTTTCAATGTTAAAACATAATGTGCAATAATACTAGGCAGACATTGAAAATGTTAAAATTATCTTTTGCATTCTCTTTCATAATTGTCATAAAATTTGTGGATAAAAAATATTTTCACTATAATATTCACTGTGGTTTGTTTACCTTCATACCCATTTACCATTTCTAAATTGTTTCTTAATTTAATAAACTCTTTAAACAAGATTATATACCATCTACGTAAGTTCAATACTGCGTATGAGCCAGTAAGTTAACAATGGCATAAGCCGCATTGATTGGTGCATTCAAATTTAGAATTGACCTTGATTAAAGTGAATACCGCAAATGTATCACCCCGTAAAGATATTGCAAGGTTTTTGTCCGCCCTGAACATTTTTACAAATGGTTACTCTGCAGTATTGGACTTACACCAATGATTATAATATAAACTTTAAATAAAAAAAATAACATCATATTTCAGATCTTTAAAGTTTGCGTATATCAGGACCGAGAGAATTGACAAACTCATAAGTAAACAAAATATATTTTTGATTTAAATCACTCACTATCGGGCAACCCGTAAATATTTTAACTATTAATTATTAAGAAAAATATTTATTTTTTTACTGTTTATTAAATTTTTTACATCTTTCCAACCATTTGGATGCCTCAGTTCCAAAGTGTAACAAGTAAAAAAATGACAGCTTTGAGTTAAGTTTGAGGAAATGTTTCTACCAATTCCATAATGCAACAAGTGGAAATCTGCGCTTATTTTAGAATGACAGTGGTTATTCTTCAGAATTATATATTTTAAAAATATTTACCAGTTCCATACTATACCAATTCTAAATCACCACCATATTAAAATACTCGTACACTAAATCAGAAATATCACGATTATTTTACAACGACTATGAAAATCCTGTGAAAACCCATTAATTTTAGAAAAAATAACATAATGTTAATAATATTACACATTTTTTAGAAATTGGAGAATTTGGTTAAAATCTACAAAAATTAGATGTACAGTAGAAGATTAAACCTGCCCAAAATTTTGTTTCCTAATTATCTCAGAACTACGCTTTTTGAGTTGTTACACTTTTGAACTGAGGCATCAATTTGAACAAAAATACTTCCTTCCTGAATAAGAAGACATCATAAAATATTTCATGTTACAAATGCCAAGTTTTTTAGAGTATGTACATTAATATAGCCTTCTCCTTTAATGCTAACATCCTAGAATATCTTCAGAGAAATAATGAATTAATTTAACGGATATAATTTTTTGGCAGGTTTTTTTCAACTAATTTGGTTAAAAAATATGGCAGTTAATATTTTTGGATTACAAACTAATAAAATAAAGGAAGCCTTATCAATTTACTCAAGCCTGAATTAAGTTGATCACAAAGTACATTATATTTAATAGGTTATACATAATTTATAAAAGTCTCAACCTTCAGTAAGTTTCTTTAGTAGAAATTTACAAAAAATAATAAAAAAATTGTAACTCAAGAGAAATATTATTAAAAAAAATAGATCGAATTACTTAGGTAATAATATTATACACATGGCTTTGTCAGAGTAATTGCAATACTTAGTAATTGATACCTTAAAAAAAATGGACGAAATTAATATACAAAATAGTTATTATAATAAAAGGAAAATGATTTGATTTGATAAAACATACATATTGTATATTGTATTTTATATCGGAGACATTTTCAATCACATTCAAACAAAAACATAATTATCTAATGGATATGTATACCACAAACTGTCTCCACACTTAAGTATGTACATCATAGAAAAGTTACATTGTAATATATACTTAAATAATACTCTCTACGATAATACAAAGGATCCTTACAGACTATAAGTACAGCCACTGCGTTAAACCATTCTCTATGAAACATAAGTGATCATAATCACATGATCACACATAGCAATAATAAGGTGACAGTCAGTCCGTGAATTCATCCTAAATCTCTATCTATGCCAATGACTGTACTTAAGGCACGTATAATCATATTGCAATTATACTGACAATATAACAATAGATAAATACACCGCAGAGATCTACAGAAGTACCAAATATGTACACACATGTCGCAGGAAGAAGCATTCGTTAGTTACCGAAGCACGAAGTTGCAACATTAAGCATCAATCAATTGTGGTAATATACAGTGAAACCCACTTAAAGTTCCCCCCGCATAAGAAGTATTTATTTTCGGTACCTTGGAAAACTTTATAGGAGAATTTCACTGTCACTACACGCTGTTGCTATGAAACTTCCGGTAGATCTCCAGTCATTATTCTAGAGTAGAAAATAGGTTGTTTGTTTAGTCTTCACCCAGCTGTGTGGGGTGTTGGTTTATACTGCAGTAGGAGAGGTGCGGCCGGTCGCCCCCGGCCAACAGCCGCTCAGAGTCTCCCGGGCCCTCCACTGCGCACAGCCGGACTCTACTTCGGGTTATGCCTGTGAGAAAAGTCATCAGTTCAACAAATGATACAGACTAAAAGGGATCTGTGTACCTTGCAATGCCCCAGGTATTACAGTAAAACCAGCATATAAGGTTCACTTTGTTTTTTCGATCCCTTTTATTAAAAAGACCTATTTATTGGAATGTGTACACACAACACCACTGTCAAGTTTGTGAAAATTTTTAAAAGAAAATAACACTGTTTTTTTTTCATTATTACGGACCACCAGACGATTTAAAAGCCTTATGAGAGAGTTTCACTGTACGTAAAATTATTCATAAGGTACTTATTAAATACAAATTTCATGCAACACGTAAAAATAATTTGCTTAGATGATTACACACTTACGTACTGCTGGCATAAGGAAAAAGGCAATTATTTGATAAAAAACACAAATTGAACCAAATATGTTCCCTATTAAATTCTGAACATTTAGTCAAATTTGTGATTTTTGTCAAATAGCAGCCTTTATGCTCATGACCGCAGTATACTACGTGCATGTTGATTTGTCTAGCATGCAGTACATATGTACACTATGTTGGTACTATTATAATAATTTTTCAACATTTATTGGCTTGGAAAAATACACATGCAGTGGCGGCTCGTGTCTTTTGAGTGAGCTAGAGCACTAACATTGAAAAATACGACGTTATTGATGTTAAAGCCGAAAATATTCATAAAGCACTGCCCCACCTATCATCTAATCTCCATACAAAAAATTGAAATTTTGAAAAAAAAAAAATCATTTTCAGCTTCAACATCAATAACGTCGTATTTTTCAATCATAGCAATCTAGCTCGCTCGAGTCACGAGGCGCCACTGCACATATGTAAATCTAATTTTAAAATATCATTTAAGTGATGTAAGCCAGGACCCATTAAGCATAAAACATTTAGGAAAAGTTTAGTAGCCAACACTCACATCATCCTGCCCCATTCGTCTGTCAATGTTCAACAGTTGTAAACCATTTTTAAGGATATTCAAACTTAGTGAATTTGTATGTTTAAATGATGGCACGATAATTGCTTGGGTTGATCAAAATGGGCATTAAGACAACGGCACGGCTATATTGCATATTTAATATCAAAAGCTACAAGAATGAATCCCAATCTACGTATAATCAAATCCAAGGGAAAAGACATTTAATGCATCATGAGATGCAAAAGGGTTATTATTGGCGCAAGAATGAGTTAGAGCACGGTGCAAAGCAAGCATTTAAAGCTTCATCTTTCATAAAATATTGGTTTCAACATTAAATATGTATGTATATGAAATGATAAGAATGCTAGCCAGATTAAACGTGTATTAATAAATGAACAACCCATGCAACACTTAATGTTAGGTTTGTAAATGATACAAAAATAAGGGTTATTTAATAATTTATTGACATAAAACAATATACAAAACAAAAAAAAAACTGGACATTTAAAGTAGTGGAATTAATATTAACCTCCTGGAAGCTACAATTTTTGAAAAATTCATATTTAAGTATTTAATTTTATATTCTATAAAAATTACAAAAATGATAATTTACATCAGCGATCCTGTTCTAAAGTTTTATAGAAAATTGTACTATTCTACGCATCCGATATTAAGTCATAATTCAGAAACAACAAAATTTACCATAAGTTAATAAAAAATAATCACCAAGGTTGTATAATATGAAGTTACATAAAAATAGAAATGGAGGTAAAATACAAAATGATGTTAGTCACAAAATTTTTTTATTTAAAAAATTACGAAACTGAATATTCAAAAAAGCTAATTTAAGAAATAGCCCAATTTAAGTAACAGTCAAAATATTACATCATGCATATGAAAATGTAACGGAACGTCACACGAAGCGAAGGCAAATCTATTGTTTCAGTTGAAAATAGAGATTTGGCAGAAATAGTTCGCTGCAGCAGTAAAGCATACATCAATTGTTTCACTCTAAAATAGAAACTTGGCAAGTTCACGAATGAGCTGACTTTCTAATTGGCGCTGCAATACACTCAGCAAACAAGAGACGGAGACGGTGACAGTGACTGATTAGCCACTCACAAACAAGCCGTGACGTTACGTCCATTATTATTACACAAAAATATTAAATAACCAACTCCAACATATATTCCAAGACAAGTTATTTGTTTGTTTTACTTAACATTATGAATTTAGCAAAAATGGACGGGACTATAACAGTGATGGCTCGCTAATAAAATCCTCAAGGGATGTTAATTAATTTCATAACATCGTTATGTAAAGATTTGCATGCATAAACTTCGTACTTTACTGAATAATATTATATACATCCACTCCCAACTAATAATGCAGTTATAAACCATCACTGTTGATTAGAAATCAAACATTATGTACTTTATATTAAAATAAATATATTTTTAAAACAGAGATATCAGTCAATGTCACAGAAATATTTATCGTAGCAATAATTTGATCGAATTATAATGTTCTACATTATTCAATTAAATTAAATCTAAATGTCAAATATTATGATACTCGAGAGTAAAAATAATATTTTCTACACTAAATAATATAATTTATTTATCAAGTGAATACATAAAATAAAACTACTTTAAGCAACAAACATTCATTAATCAATAAAACTAATAATCACCATTAAATAAGGAATAAAAATTAATTACAACGAAGACTTTACTATGTATTCAAATTATTCACTCTGGTAACCTTTTGGAAAATTCCATTTTTAGTATGATTTAGAAAAATATACTTTTTACAGCAGAATTCATTACCAGTAGGTATGCGGGTTAGAACACTCTTTTGATGGATAACCAGCTGTGATTTTCAAACATGGTAATTATTGGGCTTAGGATAATCATGCACAAGTTTATCTGAGATCAGTATCTCTAGGAGCGGACCTGTCACTACAATATCTGTCTGCTATAGCAGAATACAAGAGGTATGTGTTTTAGTACTCTACCAAAAATGCCACAACAAATAAAATAAAAATAAAAGTTAACAGACACTTTAAGCTCTAGCAGTGTGATGTAATATGATAACATTATTTATTAAGAAAGTTTATTTAATAAGAGCACTTATTGGGAGTGACGGTGTTTCAATGTTCTGGTCACTTTGGATAGAATTATCATAAGCCGAATAAAGAACAAACTGTATGTTGCGAGTGGGTCGGTTAAACCAAGCAAAGGTTGGAGTGAAGAGAGATTAATCTAGACAGGGTGTGGTTGTGTGTTGTTAGTTTAGTAAGATCAGCCTAAAAGAGACTGTTGAAAGCGATCACGGTGTGCCCCTCCCCGGCCCTCTGCCCTTACTCTGGTCAACGAGGTCTCCTGAATGCCGCCCTCGTTCAGGGCCCTCCTGTGCTTGGCCAACTTCTCCTTATTCATCGGCGAACCTGCGAAATTTCAACATTATGCCTTATATCTAAGATTTACCAACATCTCTTCTCCGTCAATCAATCAATTAAACTCCCGAGGCGTACACATAATCTGCTTTTACTACTTTGATTAATAAGTATTTTGTGTTTAAGTGTTTATTTTAATTAAAAGCACAGACGGGTGAAGATCCATTCCTGAGAAATGCACTTCGAACTTAAATACGCATTCGACCAGGGCATTTCAAGCCGTGTATATCGAGTACACTAATGCCAACCAGAGGACTGAGGTAACCCAGAGGTTCGAGAGCATGGGCTCAGAAACACACAACTTAATTATTGATTAAATAACCAGTCAAGCAGCCAAAATACCGAATAAATAAATATGTTCATTTCAAAAAAACACATATACGTTTGTGTTTTGCTTAGGAAATACATATTATAATGTTAATAGGGAAATTGATAGGATTATATCTAAATGAAAAATACTGTTTTAGCAGGAAATTGCAGTACGGTTACAAATATTAGTTTAGGAAATGGACGGAATGTTTATTTATAGTGGTATAAAAGAAAACAAGGAAAAAGAAAATAGTTTATTTTAATCTTATGAAGTATGGAAGCCAAAACATTTTACAGATTTACTTATGCTGGTTAACAGCGCTAGCAAAAGGAATATTTTAAATATTCTTTTTAATTCACCCATGCTGATTATTCAATAAAGTCTACATGCAAATCCAACGGTTTCCCAAGCAACTCCAAAATTTTATGTAAAATACGATTTTAGTTACTTATTGATACATACAACTTAAAGATTTTAGAAAATTGCTACTATAAAAAGAAGTTAATGGTTATGTCATATAGGAATATCATTGGGTTTAAAGGTGCTAATACAAAGATAGTTCTCTCTGATGTATTTCATTAGTATCAAATAATAAAGTTAGATTTTTTTTTAATGTCTTGACTTCTCATTAGTAAGCTTATTAAAAGAATTGGGGATCCTGCTTGATTATAATAAAATGAACAAACAAAGCATTAGGTGATTTTCAACCGGTAAAAAATAATTGTCACATTTTATTCAAGCAGTCCTGTAGGTATTACCACGGTGATGATTTGATGAAATGGTAAAAAATAATTAGTTATGCAAAATATCAGTCATATAATGAAAAGAAAAATTGAATTAAAAATATATCTTACCAATATAGCTGAGTAGCACCGGCAGGAATATGAGGCCATGGGCCGCCCCAAACACCACAATGCCGAGGTACATTCGGAAGTAGAACACCTACAGAATATCACATTTCTATTAGAATGCTGTGCTGCATTATGTATGCATACAAAGTATTATATTTTCGGGAAACTATTGATTAGCTAGTGGATTAATTTACAGAAATGTATTCCTTCCAAAATTATTATGTATGTATTTAAATATAGAAGCAATAACCTCAATAAATAAAACATACAGAAATCTATTTAATTAAAGGAATATTCCATATTATATTTCTGTGCGGCAAGTCAAAGATCAGATGCCACATGCGTATATATTTTATTGTTCAGTAGAGATGAAATTGTAAAATAATGAATTAATCTATATTGGCTCACTCGGTTAAATTGGTGTCATTTTTAAAGTAACGAGAAAAATAATAGCGGCAAACAGTTGTTAATTCAATCTTTTGTTGTCTTCTGCCATAATTGACACAAGACAACCGACATTCTATTCTTTTAAGATGGCCAAACTTCGCTGAGCATTGTCCGACTAACAACAAAAGTCTAATTCAAAAGTGGACAAGTGACCTTTGACTTTAGAGGTATAGCTTCAATTAAGGTAATGATATTAACTTACTTGGAATATCTGACTCTTGGCAAATCCTAACACGATAATTCCTCCAAATTTGGTGAGCGTGATGCCCGAGAAGACGGAGCTTCCCATCTTGGTGAGGGCGTCTGTAGCCCGCAGCACCCTGGACTCCTCCACACTCACTGAGAAGCTGTGCACCAAATGGGAGCAGAACTCCACTGATATTCCAACTGCCATCACCAAGTTGACTAGAGACACCGCATTTAGGGTTATGTTCCACCAGTACATCAGTCCACCAATGTTCACAACTATCATAGTGATGGTAATCACAACAACGAGAGAAGAGAAAGTGTCAAAGCCCATCAGCAAGAATGTCACCACGAAGATAGCCAGCACAGAAATGCCCATGGACTTTAGAGTATCTGGCCACATGGTCAAGTACTGCTCGTAGAACACATAGAACACAGAGTACGGGAACACGGTGACCGTCTCATTCTTGCCTTCAAGTCTCAAGTTCGTATTGATCATTCCCGTCAGGTTTGTGGCGATCTTTCTAGCTGCGCGTAAGGCCTCGTAGTAGTCTTTGCTGGTCTTCAAGACAGTGTGGTATCCGCTAAAGTAGGATGCTCCGATGCGAGCCAGTGTTGGGTTTTTGGGATCGGGGAAGTCGTACTTCACTCCTTGGCCGTAGGCGGCGTGGCCGGCCTTGGCGCATTTTTCATCAGGATTATCTTGCAAGAAGAATGGCGCGTATTGCTTGAAGCCTGTTGCGTTTGGTCTGTGTTCTTTTCCTGTCAACACGATATTGCACTGGTTGCATGTACGCCCTGAAAAAATAGTAGAAGGTGCAATTAATTTTTTAAAGAAATAATAAGTTCAGGTTGATTATAAATGTTACTAAATATTAAAATAAATTGTATTCAATTACAAATATTTCACAATGCTAAATGCCATACTCACTGCCATGGGGACAGAAGCTTCCATTGTTGGGGAAGAATTTGCAGCATTGATCAATCGACGCCCAATCCATATAATCATCAATCCAAGAATTTGATGGTCTACCGATGTATGTCTCAGCGCCCAATTTAGAAGCTGGAAATAAAGGCATTGGAAAGTTCAAATAAAGCACATAATTAGGCGAATTAAATGATTGAAGAGATGTATGTACATAGAAACTATAGCCTTGGTGCTGAGAAAACAACCTCAAATTCATACTTTAACAGTAAAAAAAAAATCACACTATGTAATTATGAAAAAGGGGATTCTTTTATGAAATAGAGGTAATATAATTCTGAAGAAAAACCAACTAATATAAACGAACACCACACAAAATGGGATGAAAACATTTTAACATAAGAATTTCTACTAAACTTAAAAAACTTCTTGACATTACTTTGAAAA
The DNA here is from genome assembly GCA_022606495.2 of Halesus radiatus. Classification (NCBI taxonomy): domain Eukaryota; kingdom Metazoa; phylum Arthropoda; class Insecta; order Trichoptera; family Limnephilidae; genus Halesus; species Halesus radiatus. The sequence continues at coordinate 224,112 of JAHDVE020012084.1, forward strand.
ACCTAGTACACAAAAATTTCAGTGGCATTCCCAGTGCTTGGCAACCCTGTTTTATCTATCACTAACTAACAATGTGGCAGAGTGATGTTTTGATAGGTATCTTCCGCATAAACCTGTGTGAGCCCATCATTCTGCCCTCAACTGGAGTAAAGTATATTTCTGTTTAATATTATATTATAATTTTTTTAATATAAAAAAGCCGTCAATAGTAAGATTCCACTTCAAGATGACCTTGCATATCTCCCGGCCAGCTGCCTGACGTCCGGGAAACCTCTTTGGACTGAAGGCGGAAGACTGCTTCCATCACGATACTCCCCTGAAGAGTCATAGCAGACCTCGGATGTGAAAAACTAGTACCTTGTTGTAGACCCCACTATTAATTTGCAAGGGTTTTCTCTCGCTCGAAAGATGTGGACCTCATTAAACCGCATCCGGTGCAGTCAAAGCCATTGTGCGTATATGATGCATAAATGGGGCCTAAAGGACTCTGAACTTTGTGAATGTGGACATATTCAAACAACAGAACACATCGCAGAAGAATGTCCCCTTCATCAGTTTCCCCATGGTACATGTGTGCTGAACCAAGTAAATTCCGATGCCGTTGACTGGCTAAATAACGTCAGTATCCCACTACGATCTCCATCAACTCTCCTCCACCATATGAAGAAGAAGAAACATATTATTATGAATAAATAGCACTTACCAAGGTAGAGCTGTGTTGACACACTGTCGGGATTACAGTAGAGACCGCCACACAAAAGATTTTGAACTTTAGTTTCACTGTAGTCCAAACCTTCTTGGACAACAAAATATACTGGAGGGCCAATGTTTAGGTAAGACTTGAGATCCTTGAAGTATTTAAGTACGTGGCTGTCGTGGGGCATTGACAACTCCTGGTCCAGACCAATTTCAATATGTGGGGCAACCTGAAAATAAAACAATATACATACTTGTAAGATCTGAAAGAAAAATGTGAAACATAATATAAGATGACCCTGTCGCTGATTGTAACCTATCTTTCAGTGTTACATATATTGTTAATGAGAAAGAGGAAGAGGTTACAATGAAGCTATCAGCGGTACACTTTTACAATGACCCGAATACTTACTGCAATACTGGAGCACAACCAACCAAAGAAAACAACCATGACAACAGCGCGAACTGTCTTGTTCATCAGGAAAGGCGCATATATGCTCTTGAAGAATGTATAAAGAATTCCCTCTGACGCCTCCTCAGGATTGTCTTTTTTGTTTCCTCGAATACAGCAGAAGATGTCGTATCTGAAATAATTAAAATGTGACATGGTTTTAGGCGATACAAAATAAACGTGAACATGTTGACATTAATTTGCTTTATCCTTGTGCATCCGTAGCACGAGATTAGAGTTTCCATTCCCGCCGAAGCGCAAGAATTTATTAATCTAACATATATGTTGGTGCGTGCTGCCAATCTGTTGACTTTAAGTTTGATAAATCTTACAAGAATGGTTTTACATCTGTCATAGGGAACATTGATAATACAGTAAAACCTCATTTTGCATTTTTCAAAGGAACAATGAAAAAATATGTAAACCTGAAGGAGTGAAAGATTTATGGAAAAATTGCATTTTGAAGTATCTACTCAATTTCCGATCAAAATATAAAACTTCATCAATAGATGTAAAATTACTTTGTGGTGTCATGTTGATATTTATATATTGAATAGTGGTTTATACAAAATATTTCTTGTTCATTTGATCAAAATATAAAACTTTTAATTTGAATATTATTCTTAAAAACTGTATTAATTTAAAAACTTTTATTATCTCGTCATCTGTGCTAAAAGTACCTCTCTTCTTCATATATTCCTGTAATATACACATTTCGAAAAATTCGTTTTAACACTCCCCAATGAATTTGGTTATGAAATTAAAACAACCTAAAAAAAACTAGTTTAGGAACATTAACAAGATTAAATTTTATCTGCCAAAGACAATAAGACAATATTTCCCACACAAAATTATCAAAGAAATTTGTAAAATAATGACATTTTCCCGTGGAAATCGAAATGTATTACAAAAACATGACAATCGTTATTTATGTTTAAAAATATGATATTGCTTGAGAATTCCCAGGTAAATTGACAGTGTGATGCTTACCAGCATGCACGACCTGTTGAATTCCGATTTACAAATTAATAATTAGAAAAAAACATGGTAATTTTTCACATTTCGATATACAGTAAAACCCCAATTGTATATATACATTTAAAAGTTTCGTTTTGAACACCACCAATGCTCGAAAAATAGGTTTTAAGACCCTCAATGTACTTGGTTGCTTCTTCTTTTGTTGGGATCACTATCTCTTCTTCATCAGATGACACTTCTTCAGGTACTGGTTCTATAATATGATCCACAATGTCATCAACTTCCACCAAGTCTGATGCCATCACGTTGGAGTCAAGGTTTATATAGTCCTCCAAGGGTTGATCTGAAATCCTTTCCCACCTGTCGATAATATTGTACTCTGTATTTCCTTCCACCGCTACCTCCTGATCCTTGTTGATGCCAGCTTTCCGGAAACAATTTTTTATAGTTATCTCTGTGATTTCACCCCATCCCTTAACAATGCAATGCATTGCATCTAAAATAGGGACCTTAAATTTTTGGGGGTCCGCACCTCGTTCCAATTCAGACAATAACTTATTTATCAAGTTTCTTCGGTAGTGGTGCTTAAATCCACCAATTATCCCTAAATCCAGGGGTTGCAGCTCACTCGTATAGTTAGGTGGAAAAAATGCCAACTTAACGTTCCTCAGTGTCAGGTTCGTGGGGTGAGCAGGGCACCTATCAAGGAATAACAATATTTTTCGATTCTTTACTCCCATCGAAGCATCTAATGCAGTAAGCTGCTTTTCGAATAGGGTTGAAGTCATCCATGCCTTTTTGTTAGCTGCATATTTTGTTGGCAATGACCTCACATTTTTAAAGCAGCGGGGTTTTTCAAACTTCCCAATTACTAATGGCGGAAGCTTCTCACTGTCATCTGAATTGGTAATCAAAAGAACAGTGAGCCTCATCTTACTTAACTTTCCCCCGTGACAGGCCTCCCCCTTGAAGCAGAATGTCTTACACGGTAGTACGCTAAAGAACAGCCCAGTCTCATCCGCATTGAAAATGTCTCTGGGAGCATAGTCGGCAATCAATGTAGGAAGATCTGTCTGCTTCCAATCTTCAGCAATATCCAAATCAACACTTCGTGAGTCCCCGCAAACTGATCTGTAGACCACATTATGCCTCTTTTCAAACCGATCTATCCATCCATTTGATGCAGTAAACCCTTCAATATTCAGTCGATTGGCGATGTGTAGCGCCTTTTCATGAATGATTGGACCGCCGACGGGAACATTGCTTTCCCGGGCACTAACGAACCACTCTTTTAAAATCTCTTCCAGTTTTTCATATTTCGATGTTGTTATATATTTTCGTTTTTTCGCCATGAGACCACATCGAATGGCACTTTTTTCGATAGATTTCCGATTTTTTATGATTGTGGCCAACGTAGTGATGGGTATTCCCAAATCGCGCGCCAGCGAAACTCGAGAACCGACGTGTTTATCCACTTTTTCGAGAATGTTCCTTTTCTCTAGCGCTGACAAAGCTTTTCTTTGTTGAGACATTGCAAAAAGGAAGAAAAGATTGTAATAAACTCGTAACAAACGAATAAATCAAATAAAAAACGTAAATACTGTGTGTAAATGATGATCGCAAATAACTTCAAACAGAAAGACGCGTCACAAATCGAGTTGAAAACCGAATAGGAAAATCGGAAAATCCAACTGGACAGATCAGATGTTATAACATTTTACAAATCGCTAAAATTGAAAGCTGTCGGCCAATCACGGCACAGCAGATAAAAATGTGACAACTGCGCCGGCGCATTGTCATGTGTGCGTCCAATCACGGCACAGATAGCTAAAATTGAAAGTGGGCGGCCAATCACGGCGTTTCGCGCCGTACGGCCGACCAATCACGGCACGACAGATAAACATGTGTCTTCTGCGCCGACTCATTGTCAAACGCGCGTAAATCGCACATTTTGAATATTTTCGACGTAAATTGCGGGAAAAAAACGTAAAAATCGGGTAATAAATGTACTAAAATACATCGGGACTGAAATAATAACACGTAATTGGCGGGAAAACGTTAAATCCGGGGACGTAAAATACGGGTTTCACTGTATTATTCTTTTTGAAAACTTGACATTGCTTAAATATTTACGCAGACAAAAACATAAATGATAGAATAGCAAGAATAATGTAAAAAACATGATTTCACAGAAAAAAAAACGTGCGAACGAAATGTGATTTAACAATTACTCGAAACGTATATACGAGTACAAAGGATGGCAATTTTATATTAAAACTGTAAATAATTCTTTCACATCGACCAAATTTGAAATAACATCCATATGACATATTATTTGTTCAAAAACCACTTATGACACACACATTTCGAGAAATTGCTCTGGTAAAATTAACGTTTTCGAAAAAATGAATAACTGGGAGCTCATTGTGGTTCGATAATAAACTAAGTGAGAAAAAACGACTGTTGAAATTTCAACTCGCAATGGACAATAACGCAACTCGTTGCGTTATTGTCCATTAGGTGGGCGGTAAGGGTTCTATTGTATAGTTTTAAGCAGATTAACACTGCATTTAAGATGGTTGCATTATAAAATAATGTTGATTTTGCAGAAAAGAAGTTCACCGGGTTTTGGGTTACGGTGATATTTTCAAGTAGTCAGTATACGAACTGATGCAAAATTGGGGCAAATTTTTTTTTAAATCGTAAATTGTGGGAAATATTTGTATTAGAATGTATGGAATGAAATGGGACTTGGGCTTTTAGGCGTAAAAAGCGGGAAAACATGAAACAGGTGTAAGGTAAAACTGAAGTTTTACTTTATTCTGAAATAGTTCAAACCTGTTTGAGTTCTGTCGGATGGTGTCCAGAGCTAGCAGACTGACAAAGCTGGTGACTTGGAGCAGGAAATCGATGAGCAGTGCCATACCGGCGTACAAGGCAAAGGCCCTCACGGCGGGCATGTCGCTCAGGCCTCCCAGGAAGAAGCAGCACGACTCTGAGACGGATGTCAGTAGCATGGATGGCCCAACTTGACCCAACCTGTACAGAATGATAAAGTTAAAACCTCAACCCCAGTCCATTATTTGTGACAGTCATGAAAACTGACACTCTTTGCATAATGGGAAGTTGATTACATGCTAAGATTCGCTTTTAACTACTTAATTTGGGTTCCATATTCGCTTGATTTTCAAATTGAGTTAATGTGATTCTTGATTAGAGATGCTTGCTTGTGGAGTGGTGCACACCGATAGTGGTTCGAATCTCGTATGTACGTATTATGAAGTTGGAATTTAGTATGGCAAGAAAAATAAGAAAAATCTGATATGACCACATGTAATGAAGCTGGCCATACAAAACATATATACACCTGGTGTTGTGCAAATTGTAAATGTATAAAGTTATAAGAGAATTGTTTTGAAAACATACGTTCTGCCAATATGTTCAGCAACAGTTTCATTGGGACGGCGCCCGTCCCTTTGATGTGTCTGCACCAATATAAAGATGTTATCAACACCAACAGCCAGCACCAAGAACGGAATGACTTCAATAATAATCAGAGTAGCCGGGAGACCCACAAATCCAAATAATCCGATAGAGCAAACCACCGAAGCCAACACGATAAAGACACCTGAAAATATAATAAAAACAATCGATGAATACATATTGCCATGTTTTTATATTGAATGGTATTGTATTCTTGAGCCAACAAAATACTGCAAAGAATCCTCTACTATGAACAATAGAGAAAAATATTTGGTTTTACTTAGTTTTACTGTACCTCCGAGTCCCAAAGTAATCTTGCTGTCAATCAGCAATCTACCGCAGGAGTTTAGTTGTCCCAAGCTGATGGCAATGTAGGCGAACATGATGATGTAGGAGACGAGGATTGTCATCACATCGGACTGAGATTCTCGGTACAGCTCGTCTTCTATGGACCTTTCTGATGTAAAGGAAATATCCATGAACTCTGGCTTTTCAGTTGTTGTCCAATTTTTCATAAGGTCGATGAATTTTTTCTCCCATTCCATGGCCGGTGTGAGCTGAAGAAATACATGAGATAATATTATTACATTTAAAATTAAATACATTTTTGAATTGCAGGTAAACAAGTCATAAATAATTGCTAAAAGATTAAAGCCAGTAAAAAACACTAAATTTTCAGGAGAATTTACCAATTTTTTAGGAATCGTATTTTCCAATATGTATAATTTTAATCATAATATTTTTAAAACCCCTGGGTTCAAATCTTGTTAAAACTAAACTCGAGTTATCTGTTATTTTTTATATCAACAATTACACCTGCATAATTATTTTGCCTATCATGTATAAGAAAACCTTTGAATGATAGTGAAAAAAAAAAATTGATATCGTTACATCAAGCATAATTTAAAATTCCTTAAATTGAGGCCATAACCCTTTTTACACGAGACATTTGGAAATCTGAAACATTGAGGTGTAGGCATTTCTTGCGGTTTCTATAAAAAAGGCTACAACACTGTCTACTACGTACCATTAAAGATAATCAAGTGTATTGCAACCTGGGTAATGTGTACACTATGTGCTTACGTAGTATTATTCCCCAAGGAAATCTGAACTAATTTCTTATTTACTATAACTGTCAATGAATTCCCCAGAGCAGGAAGCATTATGCAAAACTCTGACGACATTTTGGATTGATGTATGCTCAGGGGACACTAATAATTCACAATTTGAGCAAAAGGTCAACATTAAATTATGTTCAAACGTCACAACAGGAGATTGAAATCAGGGTGTATGATAAAAGCAAATTTCACATGGATGACATGCGCATAAATTCACAAGGAATAACCATCTGAGGAAATATTTCAATAACAAATGTTCAGTTCCAAGGAAGCTGTTTTGACAGAAAGGTTGCAAAACCATACACCAGCGATATTTACTTGATTGTAGTATATTAGTACATACCTTGGTTTTGTTGTGATGATTGTTGACTATAAAGGTGAGGATGATTGCGGTGGCCTTTTCGTACTTGGCCTCCTTGCTCAGCCCCTCGCCGGGCTCGAGGAAACCTCCCAGCGCTACGGCAGGGTCCACGGGGCCCCCATATGGCGCTAGGCAATCAGGATTGTACGGGTTTCTATATGAAAGAGCAAAAAATCATTATGTATATAGAACATGGGTTGCATAAACATTTACAGCAAGATTAGTCAAAATGTCATGGCCGCAGACAAATTATCCGGGACAAATATAATGTATTCGACGGAAACGCTCCCACAGTAAATCCAGGCCGCATGAAAGATTTACATATTTTCAGTAGAAACATAAATCTTCAAATTGTTTTTTTAGGGAACGTGTTGTTTCTCAAGTGTTTCAGTGAAATACATAATACATCATGTAAATCATACATAATACTGCTAACTCCTGAACACAGAAGATCTACATTATACTAATGGAATCATCACGATGCTGGTTTGGTTTGCCATTATTGGTAGGATGAAATGCACAAACGACTTACTGGGTGCAGCTCTTGAAGTGATCGAGGTAGTTGGTGTCGTAGCCATCGGGATCTGTGTCCTCCTCGTCAAAGGTTTCCATATCATCTTTGTAATATCCCCACACGGACTGCAGCACGCATTGCTCTACGCTCGGAGGACCGGTTATGGGAGAGCTCAGGGGAGCAAAGCAGATGTGCTCCAGACCACCAATACCTGGAAATCATCACAATAAATAAATTTATTAAAATAGCTAAAATGTTTTTTTTTTTTATAAATAATTTTGTAAATACATTTGTTAAAACCAGCTATCTTAAAAAAAATTAGGTTCCTTAAGTTTCTTTGAAAAATTTATTTACAGTGCCTTCTAATAGCCAATACCGTCACGTTCTATCCTTCAAGGTCTCCCCCTGTTACCCCTGAGGCCACCGTCATAGTCAATACGGAAAATTTGTAAGTTGATCATAAAGATCCACATACCTTTGATTCTTTCTTGCAGATCAAACACAGTTTTCATGAAAGTCTTGTTGAACACCGGACCAAATGTGATAATACCGCGGGACGTATTGTGAACTATGTTGGGGAGGCCCACCGCCTTGATGATGATCATCTCGGTCCTGTAGAACGGCTCAAAGTGGGAGTCGAAGTATTCCCTCTCCAGCCTGGCCCGGGAGTTGGGGGCGGCCCACAGCTCAACAGGGTCCGTTGTCACCTTCATGTACTTGATGCCATGGCCCAGGGCAGTCACCACACAGAGACCTAAAACCAATAATTTATAAGAAAGAGGGATAGGTTAGAATGAATCTATTAGCGGTATGCCTTTATCCTTTATCCCATCTACTTTCAAATTACTATAAATGAATTTATGTACAGTACATATTATAATTATGTTAAATGTTGTCTGTTGTAATAAAAATTCGACCATCATTAAGATTACTGTTTCAATTATTCATAATTACTCAGTTTAAAGGACAGTAATAGACATGTGTTGTTTGTTACATGAGAAAAGTCACCTAGTAAATCATGCCATTTGTCGATAAGCTAAGTCATTATACCCAAGATGTTCTTACTCATCATAGTTTAATAAAAATAAAGATAAAAAAACTTAATTTAACACATTCATTGCTAACTAAAATTCGTACATATTAATGCCATGCTGAGAACATTTGACTGAAAGGTCGAGCGAACTAAAGGAGTGTTTACATGAGCATAATATTGTATAGACATCATAGGGCATCGCTTTGGAAACATGTAGATATGTGTATATTAATAAAGCGGTGAATACAAAATAAATTTTAATCAATATGGGTATACTGCACTTTGCCAGGATGCGTAATTAGCCACAGATAGTGTGATAAGGTAAAAAACAAAAGTGGTTTATGCAAAAAGTTTTTCCTTATTTGTGTCTTCTTGATACAGTAAAAATTTCAAGTCGAGACACCACGTCTAGTATTCACACTTGAACAACTTGCTCGATGTAAACAAATACATAAGATAAAGGATGTGTAAAAAATGACACCTTACCAAAGAATAGAACGGGCCATGGTTTAGCAGCGCACAGGGTGCCCCACCAGCGGAAAAATCTCTGCAGATTTGCCTCCGTGCCGGCGCCCAGTTTCTCCAGAGTGGAGGGTTCGGGCTCATCCGCATCTTCGGTCACCCCCTCCCCGTCAGCGCGCCTCCTCTCCCCCTGGGTGCCCCCGGGCACTCCGCATGACAGCTCCTGCTCCGTGTCTGATGTTACACCTGCACCAGGAAAGAAGTATTATTTCACAGAGCAATGACAACACGAAAGTTTGCTACGGTACAAGATATGGTATATAATGTATATATAACAATTATTGCAAAAATTTGCTAAGGTGTATAGTATGTATGAAGTTGTTAGAAAATTGATTTCTGACAAACTTTCTGTCAGTATCAGAGCATAGTTCTCCAAGTACCTGTCCGAATATTATGTTGACAAATTTATAAATGTTCAAAATATGGTAACACAATGCATACAGTGGAACTTGATTATATGTTGTAATGATCACAGAGATAATGAGCTTATAGCTGTAATTGGAAAATCCTCTTTGGTATTTTAGATTATGTTTATCTTAAACAATCATAAAAAATTAGGGAAATGAATTTTGTGAAACATAAGTGCGCTAAAACTTTGTCACTGTTCAAGTAGGTATTTTGCTGATAGACTTGTTTGAGATAACCAAGTTCCACTGGATGTTTTTATTTAATAGTGATTTTACGGAATACGAGATTTGTGGTAAACATAATGATTCATTGTGAATGAGAATAATATGAATTGATTGCTTAGAAGAACTAAACCAAAGTATGAAACGATGTAACAATCACAAATAATGATAGATAAGCAGAACAAAGGATATTGATAACACTAATATTGTGGAATGATGTAAAGCCATAAAACTAGCGATGATGACATGATGGATTAATGAATATTTTAGTTGGTACTATGGGATAGTTTATAATTCAAGCCTTCTCCCACCCACCCTCTATGGCAATAGTCGGAAATATCTCAAGGTCTGGCTTCTCCGGTCTCCCTAAAAATGTACCCACATTTAAAAACATTAAATAAATAGTTAGGAAATTTTATAAAAAGGGCAACATTTAATAAAGGTACATTTGACTGTTCTGTCTAGTTTAAATTGAAGGATAAAAAGGAGTTTAAGATGAAAAACTTATGATCAGTTCTAATGCATTATTCAGTTAGAATTAATTTGTATTATTTATTCAGTGCAATGATAAATTATTTTGACTGCAGTTCTAGCCTCTGCTTTAATTTGCAATGAAACAGATTAATAAACAACCATATACATTCACAAACAAAACAAATAGAAAATGTCAATGGAAAAAATGCACAAAAAAAAACTGTTATTGAATTTATAAGCACCTCTGTACAGTGTACATATTATGAAAATATTTTTATACGTAATAATATGCAGTGGCGGCTCGGGACTTTTGAGTGAGCTAGGGTGCTAAGATTGAAAATACGACATTATTGATGGTTGATGAGGCCGAAAATGATTTTTATTTTTTTTTCAAAATTTCAATTTTTTTTAATGAAGATTTAGATGGTAGGTGGTGGGGCACTGCCCCGCTCTATCTAAATCTAAATCTTCATACAAAAAATTGAAATTTTGAAAAAAAAAAAAATCATTTTACTGCCTCGTCTACCATCTTTTTCATACAAAAAAATTGAAATTTGAAAAAAATAAAATAAAAATCATTTTACTGCCCCGCCCCTACCATCTAAATCTTCATACAAAAAATGGAAATTTGAAAAAAAAAAAAAAAATCATTTTTCAATCTTAGCACTATAGCTCACTCAAAAGTCACGAGGCGCCACTGATAATATGGTATACTAATCAGTGAATTTATTTTTACTAGAAAGCTGGAATTGAAAAATTAACATTTTCGTAGCTGGCTACAAAAAATACAAATAAATATGTTTTTTTTAGTCTTAGCTCTCTAGTATGAAGAAAGTAATCAGTCATCTGATAATCATGACTGCCGGATAAAAATGATCCGACATTCTTACCGCATGCATAAAACTATTTATTGAAAGGGGGCAATTTCTATAAATAATCTGCATTTAAAAGTAGACATTAAAAAAAAAACTATCTATTGAAAAGGAGCAATTTCTATAAATAAATCTGATTGGAAGGAAATGGAATTTGGTGCAAAAAGACACTAAACAGCGTACATATGCCATTCTTCTTATCGATGAGATATTTGAAACAGGCTGATTATTTTTTGTAATTTACACAATTAGATTAGTCATTTATACAACATTTATGGATATTCATTACAAATGGTTAATTGTTCCGCAAACCAGAATCTCACAAACACTTTAGACAATTAGATACGTTAAGCACGAATACACGGATATAGCTGCACAACACAACAGACACTCCTTATAAGTGACCAGGGACATACTGGAAGTATGAGAGTGCAGGGGAGAAGTCTCCGGGGCGTGGCAGCCCGCAGCCAACTGGCGCCCTACCGCTCTGGCCCCGCCGGCCCTCAGGCACCCTACAACAAAGCCAGGTCATGCACTAAAGGGTTAACCGTCCACTACGCCAGGAGGTGCTGAGAGGGATAAGTGCAGGAGCTAGGAGCCTACACTGCCATACTGCCATGCCAAAATGCTGCCAAACCGCTGCTATAGTCAACTTATAAAAATAAAAGGAGTACGCTACTCAAGTATCTCTTCAAGTCTAAAACCTCGGTAAATTTCGGAGAGAATAATCGCGAACATGTGGCCAAAAAATAGCAATAACTATTGGCTTTTTTTAGAAAGCAATCATTTTGTGGTTTGACATTATATTAATATGGGGCATTTATTCTAGTGATTATTTTAATTATGATCTCTGTTCAGGCAGGGGTCACCGACCTCAGAAACAAAGCATAGAGATACGGAAATTTTAAAGTTAGGGTATGAAGGTACAATTAAACTTGTATGTTTATTTAATGTAAATTATAAAGTTTTATTTACGGGCATAGCAATACGTATCGACCCCTCCTAACTAAAGTATTGTAACTTCAAAATCGGAATTTTACAGGAGAGTGGTTTAAAGAACTACAGAAGTTGGGTGCAAGTCGACTCTTTGATTGTTTTCCACCAAATATATTATTATCACCATTGTCGATTGCATCCCAAGTTTGGTGTAAAATGATGAAAAGCTCAACCTACACCAAGCCTTTCTTTAAAGTCAACTCTTTACTTTTAAGTCTCTATAAACCGCTCTCCTGTAAAGTTCCCATACTTTATGTAGGAGGGGTCAATATGTAAATTTTAAAAGCAAATAAATAAGAGTTTATCTCCATTTAAGTTTACATTTACAACATTTAAATGTGATACCTCAAAACTGTGTTTCAGGGTTGGTCACTTGCCTGTACGGGACGATAAATAAAACAATCACATTGTATAAATTCAGTATTTTATTTAAATATTTGTCACCCACAAGGTTTTGTTCATATTCAAGCTTTATCGGGGAGAAAATAATATATGAAGCACAAGATATAAATGAAACTGTTAGGTGACAAATATTTCAAGAAATTTGTGGATTTATACAAAGCAATTATTTTACTTCACAAGTAATAATAGATTGTTTGTTTCTTTTGAGCATCGCTGGCGTTCTAAGCGTTTGTGAGCGTACTCCTCTTAGGTCATCATGGCCGAGATGGCTGGCGGCTAGAGTGCATTGGTTAGTAGTGTTGAAGAGTAAACATACTGGATCTGTGAGAGTGCAGGGGGGAGGCCTCGGGCTCGCGCGCCCCGCAGCCCCGCTGGCGCCCCCCGCCGCCCACGCCGTCCACTCCGCCCGCCCGCAGCCAGCCTACAACACACACACACACCCGGTTCATGCAACACAACCAAACATCCAACCGACCAACCACCATTCTACTCGACAGCGCACCATTTTGTACGTACTCAAATCAAAAACTGATTTAAATGTTTCTTTTCTGGATACAGTAAAACCCCCTTACATAATAAACAAAAAGTTCCTTAAATTTAGTTTTTTCGGTCCCTTGAAAGTCTTTATAAGATAGTTTCACTGTATTAAGAATGAATGGGAAATGAGAAAACCAAATGAGCATTAAATTCCTTCATTTCTTAGCTACAAATCACTGCATTTTAAAATAAATATTATACACTGAATTATCACATTATTTATACAAGACAAAAATAAATCAATCTAATTTTTATTTTGTGGCATAAAATTCAATTGCAACATATATCTGAAAGTCCGTATAAGGCAGTGGTGGATCATGTACACAATACACGTTTCACACAAAATATAGGAATGATAGTGCCAATATTTCAAAATAAATATGGTCAACGAACCCTTGAATACATTGTACCATTTATATTTAACAAATTGCCGTACGAATTTAAAAACAATTGTCCTATGATGAAATTCTCACCGATGTTCGCTTTTGGGAAGTAACCTTGTGTATTGATGGTAACAAATATGACGGTCTCCTTGGTTGTATAGCTCCTAGATATCTGGTGTATTTACTGTTACTTATTATATTTAAGTCTATCCTCATTGTAACCAACCTGTACTGCTGTTTTATGTATATATGTATATTTAAAAAAAAAATTATTTCTTAATTTATTTAATACTTACAGATGCTTTGATATTTCTGATATTTACGTAATAGTTATATTTTTGTAATATTAATGTTTTTATAATGTTGATATTTCTAAAAGTATTGATGTTTTTATAATATTGATATTTTTATAATATTGATAGTTTTATAATATTGGTACTTTTATAATTTTGATATTTTTTATGATATTGACATTTTTATAATATTATTTAAATCGGTGTTATAAAATTGGACTCTAATATATCAATAACAAAACTGTAATGCTTTTACCATTATTTTTTCTCTTTAATTTTTTTTTTTTTCAACTTATGTACAGCACAACATGCATGCGCCTAAATATAACAATTTTGCCCTACATTTGTATGATGATTGTAATTTATTGTTGTATTATATTATATTGTTGAAATAAACTCCTGCTGACAAGCTACTTGCAGTGGCTTAGCGGGTATAAGTTCCCACTGTATATAATTAATATTATACAATAAAAAAATAAAATTTAGTACCTGTACTTGTGTTAGTGCAAATAAAATAAATACCTCACAATCAGATAATTATTAATTCAATCACTATAATGCAGAAAAATAGTTGAGTTTACATTCTTATGCCGGGAACAGATATTAACACAATTCTGTACCGTAGAGCTGAAAGTGTGAAAGTCCACTTTATTTTCAAAAATGATTTGTGAATGTCTCGGTCATCATAAATTCACAACCTGTCAGTAATAATAACACGAGAGTCCAATAATAAACTGTTAATAAATTACGAAAAGTTAAGTCTCCTCAAGACCAAAATTACAAAAAGACTCAAGATTACTTCAAACCTATTTTCCCATCAATTTTGCAAATGTGACTTCCACACTTTCACCTCCAAGGTACAGAATTGTGAAACAGGTAAGAAAAAACTAAATGATAATGAAAAAAATATATATAGTATACATAGACAGTGTGTCAATATCACACCACCAAAAGACGTGGCAGCATCCATATATTAAATTAAATATTTACATTCATATCATAATGTAAGCACCACGTAGAAAATAGGGTAGACCACTACGTTACGGAGGTCATTCAGAACATTTAAGTAAAAAAAAATAGTGTAAAAATAACAAAAGAGTTTTTTATTTTTGTTGGATAGGCGGCAGGCTATTTTTGAGTTGAACCATTGTTCAATTTTTTTCAATAAACGACTCGACAAAAAATTAAATATTTTTATTTAATTTTGGAATAACTTATTGAAGCTTATAAAACTCATTGTAATATATATTTTAATCATTGAAGATAATATTAACAACTCTCAAAATGAAACATGAAACCGAAAAACACAGAAAAGAAAAAGGCAACAGCAGCAGCTGACACTCAAATCTAGGATCTCGTGGTTTATCCGTGACCTTGCGCTCTAATCCACTGAGCTACAGCTACCTTAATCCATCCTGTCATTTTTATCAGTATCATACTTCGATTTCTAAGAACTGTCAATATCATGTTCAATTAATTCCCATATATTTTTGGCTGTTATCTTTTTATAGTGACTACAAGATTCTACCCGAATTTATTTGTAATCTTTAGATAGTGTCTCGGCTATACCTATCTGATATTTATTTATATGGAACATCTTTTTACTTTTTCTACAAGTCTAGAAAATGAAGTATGATACCGATAAAAGTTATGGAACGGATTGGGATAGCTGTAGTTCAGTGGATTAGACCATGAGGTTTTGGGTTCGAGTCCCAGTTACTACTGTTACCATTTTCTCTACTGTGTTTTTTTGGTTTCATGTTTTATTTTGGGAGTTGTTAATATTAACTTCCAATGATTAAAATATTTCTGTTAATAATTTAAGTACTAAAACCGCCAAACCGGCAATTCGCCGGCTTTGTGGCGTAAGGCGAAAATTACGCAGCCCGTTGAGTGGCAACTTTGTGGTGCAATGGGTCAAGTCAAAACAACTTCATGATACAATAATAGACAATGTAAAATAAATAGTCAACAAATATCAGATAAAGCTTATGGTAAATATAATGGAATTAATTTACATTACTGCTACCGCAGATATGGATTGATATATTTATTATAACATTAGAACAGAAGTTATGGAGAATAATATTGTTAGAACTTAAAACACTTTTTTTTAATCATAATCGTTTCCCAATTATTATTATTAATAATTAGAAATTATGATAAGAAATACAATATGAAGATATAATATACTGAAAAATGACAACTTAATAAAATAAAAATCAGTGCAAGCCCAAACTGTATGATACAGAGACTAAGGGACCATTCCATAAACCCTCCTACAAAGCTAAATATAAAGGTAACAGAAACTCTAAGTAAACATTAGAGTCTATTGAAAATTTGTCATAATATTGAAGTCATAGCTCATTTATCATCTAAGGGTGGGGGAATTTCAAACTCCATCATATTTGATTTCTATTATCAAATCGACGAGCAGCGCCGTTTTGAATTTTTGACAGTCCCCATTTGGTCATTGATTCTCGGCCCGTTTTAGCTTTTGGACAAATTTTGATCAGCTGACAAGTGTAACAATATGATTGTTGTGCATGACACCTGATCACAATTTGATCAAAAACCGAAATGGCCCGAGAATCGGTGATTAACAGGCACCGATGTCAAAAATTCAACACGGTGCTGATCGTCAATTTGACGGTCTTCAAATAAGATGGAGTTTAAAACAATTCAACCTAAAACAGTCTCTACTTTTCTCGGGCTTCTAATTCAATATCGTTCACTAGTTTAAGAACTCTACAGTCAACAACCAAATGTTATTCAAATTTAAATATTCGTTTTTTAAATAGTAAAATAATTAGTTAAGTTAATTTGTAAAAATTTTATTCCACCACGATTAAACGAAACGAAACACAAACAGTTGGAAGACTTACCGACGGTGTTGTTTGGTGAGGGCGTGCAGCAGAAGACTCCCGACAGGAAGAGCAAGGAGCCGAGAAAGAAGAGCAGCAGTAGCACCAGAGCGTAGCCGTCCATGCCTAGCAGCGTAAAGGGGGCGGGGGCCGGGGGTAGCGGGGGCGCCACAGGACACGAAGATTCGCAGTCCAAGCATGCGCAAGCCGTGCCATTCTGGAAACCACAGATACAATCAGTGGATCATGTCTTGACCATGCAGTTCCAATCATATTCTAAGATGTCGATAGCTAAACTTCTGAATGTTTGTAATTTGGAAATTCAAAGCAATATTTGGCATACTGGTAAGTGCATGTGTATCTTATCAAATAGTTCATTTTGCTAATTACACTGCCAAAACTAGAGATGACAGAAATCAATTGTTTCCCACCATTTACTAATTGATATACATAATCTTAAATTATGTAAAAGGATTCTTCGAGGTATTTATTATTAATGGGTGTGCACAAATAATTGATCAGAGTATATTTGACTTTCAATGCTCACACCAATTGTCAACGAAAGGGATGAGAAGCTGAATGAAATGGTAACTAGCTTACATTGACAGCGGCGCTGCACGGAAGGATGGGCAGATCAGGCGGGGTCATATCCCCGATGGGTCCGTCACTGCTGATGTAGGTGATCTGAAAGGGTACGTAGGGGTTGCCCTTCTCGTCGCCCATGTACTTGAACCAGCGGGCCGCCGTGCAGCCAATAGCCCCCCATTCTCCGCACATCATGTCCAAGGCCAGTTGCCCGGAGGCTGGTACCATCACCTAAATCAATTCAATCAATCAATCAATCAATTCAATCAATCAATCAATCAATTCAATCAATCAATTAAATCCTTGTTCATAACCAAAATACCGTATTCAAATATATATTAGACAAATTAGTACCTGTTTGCAAGAATTGAAGGTACCGTTCAAATACTTATCGGTTAAGTGCACTTCGACAGATGTTATAACTTCCCCTGCAAACAAAGAGAAAAGGTTATCTTCAAACAAAGTTAAAAACACCATCATATTATTACCGTGTAAACAACATACATATATGTATTAACAAGTTTATTACAGTATATTGGCATTTCATCGAAATTTAAAAATATATTATGTATTTAATTGCTTATTCATAATTTACACTTCAAAAATGTGAAAATGTATGGCAAACCTGCATAATATTTGTGACTATTTTATGTTTCTTTTTCTAGGACCTGGAATCTTGTGGTAAATGAAGGGAAGCGTGGGAATGATGAAGGAACACTATAAAAAGTGGCCCTGCGAATAGCACTAGATGGAGAGGGATAGTTCACCGAGCATGCGGAGATCACCATCCTCAGTCACGAGGACCAGAATTCAGTTTATGATTTGTAAAGATTTCAACTATGTATAATATTGTTAGAATAAACAACAAGAATCTAATGCTAATATAATCAATAATTATATTCAAATCATTAATCTAAAATATAAGCTATCATAACATCTTCACACAAAACGTGTTAAAATGGCATTCAAAAATATGTAACTAATTACATACATGTAACCAAAAATATTTTTGCTAATGATATGTTTTTAAATGATTCTTAAAATATCTACATATTATCACCAAGATTTGAATAAATT
The DNA here is from genome assembly GCA_022606495.2 of Halesus radiatus. NCBI lineage: Eukaryota > Metazoa > Arthropoda > Insecta > Trichoptera > Limnephilidae > Halesus > Halesus radiatus. Next base: position 242,380 of record JAHDVE020012084.1, read on the forward strand.
AATTTTCCGAATCAAGGCAACATTACGTACACTGTCCGAATTGTTAAAAATAATTTAGCTCGAGTCCAGAGTACAAAGGTGACCTTCAAAAAACATGTACCTGCACAAGTGCAAGTTTCTTACGTACAATATTTTCTGAATTAATCTGTTCCTTTAGAATTAGGTGTATTTAGTTGATCAAGTGATTAGTTAGTTGATAAATGTATGTAGATAAGTTATGAAAGTGAAATAATATGTATTTCTTTTAACTTAATAAATTTAATTAGATTAAAAAAAAAGTATGAATTACTTCGCGTTTTTCAAGATTATTAGAATGTTAATAATATCTATTAGTTTATTTTATTCCAAAAAAGGCAATATTCCACAAAAAAAATGGTTTAGTTGAAAATGAAATTTTGGAAATTTAATGTAATTTCCCATTATACAGGTGTATCAGCATATACCCGGCAGACTTTAAACAGCGATTCCTGAGCTTATTTGGAGTAAAAAAATGTAGATGGCATTTTGGTCTCTTTTTTTTCTAAAAATTATCAAAGATCAGTAGGAATTGGACACTTAGGGTAGGAATGGGGAGTTGAGCGGTTACTCGACTGAGAGACCGGTGACGACATGTGAAAGACTTTTTTTGTTTGAATTTGAAAAAAAAAGCAAACAAAAATCATCAGAAACCAAAATGTCATCTACATTTTTTATTCCAAATGAGCCCAGGAATCACTGCTTAAAGTTTGTCGGGTACATACTAATACACCCTGTTTTATGGCCTATATTGTGAGCATAAATATTTGTAAGTGTGTTATCAATAGTTAATCAGATATATTTAGTAAAAGTTTCCATTTGACTACAAAACTATCAAAGCTTTCAATTGAAAACAGTTGTCTAATTATTACTCCATCAATTAGCGGTTAAATTGAATAGACAAATCGCATGTGAAAAAAAAATTCTCAAAGAATTGTGATGTAAAAAAACTATAATGCAACTGCAAAGGCATCACACAAAAAATGCTCATATCGACCAAGAATCACAATTCTCAGAAACATTAAATATATTTATTTATAACAGGATACTGATAAATATTTAGACGAGGAAAAAAATTGATTAGCATGTCCAAAGCTTGTTTTTTTCAAATATAATTAATAGTTTAAAATGAAGAAATTAAATGTTTCTTTGATAGGTAAATAAACAGCAGTGGCATAAGTGTATCATAAGTGATGTTGCACAACATTAGACTGAAATGATGACTCTAAGATATTGAGTTGCCTTAAAAGGAAAGGTTCCCATAAAGGAATAAGATGTCCTTATCAGATGACTGACACAGATACTGTGATGATGAAATGAAATCCTTTAATGGAGACTACGTAATAGAGTACAAGAAAGCAGATAAGGGAACTGTGCTTAGGGTTATAATGTGACACGGAATTGAGGAGTTATGTAAGTAGACATGTGCAATTCAACTGAACAATCAGGTGCCTATGTGTAATTTACCTGGCCTATTAACGTAAGTGTATTTTAATTTGATGTGATTACTGCATAAGAGTTTTGACTAGTCAGAGCCAATGGGACTATGCCAATCTCAATTTGCGGAATGTTGTGAGGTAGGAGGAAGTGGGGTAGGAAAGTGCAAATTTACTACAAAAATAATATATTAACTTTCTAATATTATATTCTTGTAATTACATGTATGTGAAATAGCTAATACAAATTCTATTTTCTGAGTTTAGAACCTGCAACCTCTGAGTCAGGAGCTTTAGCTTATTGCACTGACGCATAGGTCGCCAAGTAGACAAGGGTGCAACTCACCAGCGGAGGAGTTGGCCGTCTCTACGACACGCATGAAGTCGGACTGTGTGGGGGAGCAGGTCAGCGCACAAAGATGGTGTGCGAAGTTGTCCATGCAGGCGGGGCAGCGCTTCAGGAAGTTGGCGGCGACTTTCACCTTGGTGTCGAAGCTCATCAGCTGGCTGGGGCTGCAGCAGGTGCGTATCCCTTCCCCTCGGTCCACCATCAGTTCTGGGCACCATTCTTTCAGGATTTTCTGTACAACATTGCCGGTTAGTAAAACAATCCATGAAAATTTGAATGTGCTTAATCAAAATGGGTAATAAAAGGAAAACTAAAGAGAGTGATATTATTTCAAAAATATATACGCTTCTAGAGATTAACCCCTCTTAGCTTCGGAGCCTGCGTTAAGTCTCACGGAGCAAATCTATCTCAGCAAAAAATGAATGAGGCCAAAAGAGTTTGTAACAATAAAGCCTTATTCAGAGAAGGAGTTTCTTAGCACAAATCGATTTCCATCCTGATTTTGCATGTAATTTGAAAGCATGTGGAAGATGCAGCACAGCCATTTTTGCCTCGGTGGCTATTTAAAATTCTAGAGGATGAAGTTAGTTGCAGAGTATGCATCAAACTTCAGTTTCAATGTCATAAATTCAGATTTCGCGATTGGTCAATTAAAAATGATCATTTAAAATGAAATTAGCTTAAAATTTGACATTCTTGGCGCACTAACTCTTTGCTCGATCCATGAAAATTAAGCATAACTGGCAGCGCACTTGTAGCAAAATATACCTAGCGGATAATGTAATGAGGCAATGCCAATTCCCACGCCTAAAAGTATTTGCTCTGAGCATTTTATTTCTCCTATAAGGTTATTTGACCAAATTGTGGCCTACAATAGTTTTACATCCCAGCCTTTAATCACCATCTCCAATAGTGTGTTTAAAAATTCTACAGCATGCAAACAAGATTGTGTTGTTCAAACATTAAAACATATTATGTATTTTAAGGTAATACCTTTATAAAGCAAGATCACATTGTCACAGGAAAGCAATATTTCAATAACGGCCACTAAACAAGAAAATACTTTTTTTGATGATCCCGCCTCATGATTATGAACAATGGTACTTTTATAATGAACTAGCTGGGGTACCCGGCTTCGCTCAGGACAACATTCGAGTGTTCTGGAATGTTCCTGATTCCCTATTCCCGAACATTTCACAACATTCCAGGATGTTCTGGAATGTTGTGGAATGTTGTGGAATGCTCTCGAATACTCCGCCACTCCTTCCAGAACTTTCTACAGCTTTATTCAACCTTCTAGACTCACCGACACACACCCCCATTTATTTCTGAAAGCTTCTAGAACTTTCTCCTTCCACAATTTTCTAAAGCATTTGTGAACCATCCAGAACCTTCTAGACTCACCGCCAAGAAAGGTACATATAAGTAGACATACTCCGCCACTCCTTCCAGAACTTTCTACAGCTTTATCGAACCTTCTAAAACTTTCCGGAAGACTGTTCTTGAAATTTCTAGAGGGCGAAACTTCCAGCCCTTATATCTTCAAAAGCATGCCCTTTAGGTAAAAACGGGAACCCTCATCCTGGAGGGGGGATAGAGATCTACCACACCATACAACTCCCTTGATCGTACCGGGACTCGTTTCCGAGTTTTTGCAGGCCACACGTTTTTTTGGACTTTGGTTTTATAATATATATTGATTATATCTGGTATCTGAAATGTTTCGATGTATAAACATGTTGTTTTCGTAGAAAGCATTTACAATATTAGAAACAAAGAACATCTTAAAGGTTTAGACGGCCATGGTTTTTCGGAATTCGCCAACCGTCTAATTGAAAAAGATCATACCTATAAATCACCGGCTCTAATATTCTACACCAAAAATGGTTTTGGAATTATATCAGATAATTTAGAAACTTTAGAAATAAAGGATGCCATTAAAATTGATAGTAATATTCTTAATAATCAACATAACTTGTCCTGCAGTCTCATATTAGATTTATTTCCCGTTAACTCAAAATTTCCCACTTCTTAATCCCTCCCTCCTTTGACGTTTTTTTTTTATATGTTGTCCCATTATATTACATGTGAGCATATCTCTGTCTTACTGTTCCAATGTGTCGTTTTATATTTTGTGTCCCTCTTATTATATTTTGTATGTTTCACCTATATATATATGTATTTTTTTTTAATTTTTAAATTTTACCCTGACAAAGCTTGGGATAAGCAAAACTGGTTGGTGATGAATTTAAAATAAATTAGTTGTTCAAAACAACTCATTTTATTTAATAAATTTATATGTTCATATTATTTGTAATAAAGAAATAAATAAATGATCTTGGGTTCCATAATTCAACGATGATTACTACGAGAAAATTTCGATAGTTTTATAACTTTGTTGACTGGTACAGAATTATAATTTTCGACTATTACCAGCGGTGTTTCCTTCCTGTGATGATAAAACATGTGTTACTAATAAAGTTAATACTCATAGGTACATTCACCAATGTTAAAGTATGCACAGGTGGATAGATAAAACAAATTATTATCAGTAGTGATAGGGATTTGCAGTACAAAGGATGACTAATAATAATTATTAGATTGTGATTATTTCGAGTATTTATGAATGGATTGATTTCTTACAATATATACCATCGTATTGAAACTACTTTGACAATAATATAATAAAACACATATAAAACTTATTTCCACTTTTATTATATTTCACTACTATGTTGTGTATATAAACCAATATTTATATATTTATAAACCAATAATTTGACAATAATATAATAAAACACATATAAAACTTATTTCCACTTTTATTATATTTCACTACTATGTTGTGTATATAAACCAATATTTATATATTTATAAACCAATATTTATAAACCAATAATTTGACAATAATATAATAAAACACATATAAAACTTATTTCCACTTTTATTATATTTCACTACTATGTTGTGTATATAAACCAATATTTATATATTTATAAACCAATATTTATAAACCAATATTTATAAACCAATAATATAATAAAACACATATAAAACTTATTTCCACTTTTATTATATTTCACTACTATGTTGTGTATATAAACCGTAGATTAAGATTAATTTGCACCAGTCTGAAGATGGCTTTAACAAGCTGAAACCGGTTACAGTGAAATAAAATAAAAGTGGAAATATGTTTTATATGTGTTTTATTATATCACTATAATGGAATTTCACCATGTATTTATCAGTTTCAAAAATAGAAATGCTTTGACAAGAGTTTAAAAACTTGTTTTCAAACCTAAAACTTAAATAGTGACGATGTTTTTTTGTCAAATATTGACTTAAATTCACATATTAAATGACATTTCAGGATGACTTGCACGGCAATGGTTTTGCAATGACATTATTCATAAGATAACGCATGTGTACTATAATAAAAGGTGCTTGATCCATTTACATCTACTTAATTTGTATTTATGATTTGGTAAATCTGCACTCAGGATTACTTTAACACGATTGATGGCGTAAATCTGATGTATAAGAGCTTTAAAAAAAGTAATATTATTTTGTATTAATAATTGTAATTTTTTTTTTATGAATACCGCACAAGAGTCACAACTGCTCCCAACCCTCTGGCACCAGTGAGACTAGGCATCCCCAATTGGGGAATGTTGTGAGGCTGAAGGTATCGGGGAGGAGAAGGAGAAGGGGGAGAGGAAGGTGGGAAATACCTGGCTATTCAGATCTGGACACCAAACACGGCTAAAAGCCATTTCAAGCGTTTCAATTCTGAATGGTGGTCTTTCACCAGGGCAATACTGAGAGTATCTTCCACTCTGGAACATGCGCAAATATCCTATATATTATTTGTAAGTTAATTAATTGTGAAACAGCACAAATTAATTGAATAAAATTTACTTGCGCACGCCGGGATTTGAACCAGCGACCTTCAGATTCGTAGTCGAGAGCCTTACCCCTCGACCATGGAGGCCGTCAATTACGTATAATGAAAGTGTAAGTACTCACTCTAAAATATTTACAAAACAAATGCATGATTAGAAATAATTTTGTTTTTAATCTGATAATTCTAAATAAGTACCATAGTTATCATTAAGGGGTATCATTATCACTCAAAAATGGCCCTAAACATCATTTCATAGTTTGCTAATACAAGCAACACCACAAATGATTTAGATGTAAATTCTTAACGGGTAGGTAGGAAAATGTATAAGGTTTCAAAAGCCAAAACTCAAACTGTAATCTTTAAAATTCTATGAAATAAATACAAAAAATGTCTGAAAACGGGGGCAGATTTTAAACCAGTGAAGGCAATTTTGAACACTTTATCTTAAATTCCAGTACGTACGTCATATAGGATTTAAAAGATTTTTGGAACCTCAAACGTTTTCCTTAACTACCCGTATAGAATTTACAGATACATAATTCATAGTATTTCTGGCGTTAATGCGTATGTATTTTTGGGTGCTGACAGTTAGACCATAAGGGAATAAATAAAACTACAATAATGTGTAAATATTAAACGATGATCTGGCCAACTATATTTTAATTTATGATTAAATTTACAGATACATAATTCATAGTATTTCTTGCGTTAATGCGTATGTATTTTTGGGTGCTGACAGTTAGACCATAAGGGAATAAATAAAACTACAATAATGTGTAAATATTAAACGATGATCTGGCCATCTATATTTTAATTTATGATTAAATTTACAGATACATAATTCATAGTATTTCTTGCGTTAATGCGTATGTATTTTTGGGTGCTGACAGTTAAACCATAAGGGAATAAATAAAACTACAATAATGTGTAAATATTAAACGATGATCTAGCCAACTATATTTTAATTTATGATTAAATTTACAGATACATAATTCATAGTATTTCTTGCGTTAATGCGTATGTATTTTTGGGTGCTGACAGTTAGACCATAAGGCCCTTGAGGTGATTTCTCACAAAAACGGCGCTATACAAGTCATCCAACTATTATTATTATTATTAAGGGAATAAATAAAACTACAATAATGTGTAAATATTAAACGATGATCTGGCCAACTGTATTTTAATTTATGATTAAATAATCTCACGTTTTAATGTTTCGCTAATGGTCCGGTAAAATTTCCAATGATTATAAAATCATCTATACAAATTGAGCGTAGAATAGTATACAATAATTGAAGTAATTCCTAGATAAAGCAAAAAATTTAATGTATATTTAATGACAACAACAATCAAACTTTGAAGCGTATGAAAAGAAAATAATACTGCATTATAATATTGAAAAAATTAACTCAACGAGTGTTTGAAGTTTATTGATCGGTTGAAGGATACGTGGCTCTTTGGACAGCCTTGCACTTAGTTCCAATGTAACATCTATATGTAAGACGTATGTGTCCAAATGGGTGGTGTAAGGTTATACAGTGGTCTAAACAGAATCATAACCACGTAGCAAACGATAAAGTTTTTTCCTTCCGCGTCTACAGGTCACCGATAAAAAGAAAATTACCACACCTCTCAATTATTACCAAAAAAAAAAAATAGCAATAAATGGAGTTTGACTAGACGAAAGATGTATCAAATTAAATTGGATTTAATTAAGAGGTGAACTCCATGTCAATGACTTTATCAATTTATTAAGCAATTATCCAATTGGCCGGTGTGGGAGAGATCTGTGCAGTATTCAATACGTCAAGACGGAGCGAGACTGAGTGATTGTTCCATTGGTTGATTCACGCATCAACTACCTGATGGCTGATGAAACCTGCCATAAATATCAACGATGTATTTCATCTAAACCACAAACATAGGAGACTGCTTTGGCTGGTCAATTATGGTAAATCATTATTTTACAAAATTAACTAACTAATTAACCATCATGTCTTTTCTCCGCAAGGGTGGGCAGAGAGAATAGACCGCCAAACAACTCGCACACACTTCTTGCTTCATTCACATTCATACATCGTCTCATACATTCTCTTCTGTAATTCTGACTTCTGACATGGTCAGACTCAAGTATTTGATTCACTTGATCGTGCCATGTCTACCTCGGGCATCCCCGGCTTTTTCTTCCATTCAGTCAGTCTCATCATATATTCTCCTTACACTCCTTTCTTCATTCATTCGTTCTACATGACCTAAGCGTCTCTTTCTTAATCTTACTCATTACACTTACATCAGCCTTGCATTATTTGCAAATCTCAACATTTTTCACATGTTTGTGTATGGTTTTATAACACATTCGCCTCAGAGATCTCATTTCTACAGCATTCAGTCTACTTTCATCCTTCCTCTGCCAGCTCCATGCCTCACTGCCATACATCAGGGTTGATATCAGTACTCCATTAAGGATTGCCAGCTTCGCAATTATTTTACTAATGAGCTTTAATTCTGGTATAACTTTTAGAGACCGGAAAGCATTAACATTTAAATAACCATTATTGAAATTGATGTCTAATCTCTTATTTTATCAAATGATAAAACAGAAGTTCAGTCAATAACAGCAGTAACCTGTTGATTGCCAGGCAAATTTATATGAATTTTCACTGTAGGTCGCCATCTTCAGGCTATATTTGAGATAATATTGTTGTAGCCCTGAAAATATCTGTTTGCTCGATTCTAAATAAAAGAAAAACAGTTCAAAATGTTAAAATTCCAACAAATATGTTTAATTTTATGATTAATAATATAATATATTGCATTTTTTAAATATTTACATTCATAAATGTCCCCGTATTAGCATAGTACTTGGTGATACTACAAATGTACATAAAAGTACAGTTTGTAATATAATAAATTTATATGTCAAGGGCCATAGTGTCACTCAATCAAAATTTCATATCAATGCCTAGAAGCGACACTTAAATGTTGGAAAATAATGTGATATCTCATAAATTAGCTACATTCCCAACTTCTGATCTCACTCGTCAACATAGTCCAGGCTTTTTCTTTCTCAAGTGAGCTCAATGCGTCAGTAAGTTTGAGAGTCGACAAAACAATTTCAGGCCCGAAACACTGAGCGCTCACAGAATGTTTGACACTTATTGTGTGGGTTGCCACATTAAAAAAATAAATGTACACTTCCCAGTTGGAAAATGTGTATCATGCTGTCATCCCTATTTGCCGCTACTTTAGCAAATGTCAAATGCACAGCTAAAGTAATGGTAAATGAAAAAACCCACCCTTTAAAAGTAAAATAAAAACTTTGTTTTGACCACTTTTTCCAATATATTATTCCTAGTAGTTAACTAGTTTCGTTAATCTCATAACATCGTCGAAATGATTGCCTTATTATTTTTATTGAAATAAAAATTCTGCAAAACTGATGTTATGACGTATCTTCGAGTTAATTATGCCAACTTTATTAGACATAGACGTATATATAATTATTATTTACGTAGTAAATAAATTATTATTAACATTTTAACGATGTTTTTTCGAATAGATATATAAAAATTAACATAAATTGGAGATAAAAACAAATGTGAACAAAATTTAAGTGGAAAAACAAGTCTCCATCAGGCAGTCTTCAATAATTATCATTGAAAGAAAAACCTAAGGAAAGAATAATTTTAAACTCTCGCACACACAGACATGAGTACAAGTGCACGGGGAGTTACGATTGTGCGTGTAGTATGGTGACCTAGAATCTAGGGGCAGAAAGCAATTACCACTGAAGCCATACTATTTGTTAGGTATGAAACTGGATCATATTACGTTTTCCCCTTCGCATTTAACAGAGGTTCATACAAATTTGGAAATACATATACATACATACTTAGAAGCACGCTGTTTAGTACATATTATTTAAATACTTATTCACTCGAGTGACTCGAGTAAGTAGGTAATTTTACCAAAATAAAATGAATTTATTTTTAACACCCCGCGAAAATAATTTTTTTTAGTTGCTAGCTTGACTAAGCTTCTATCGAATACCAAAATATGCCGCTAATGTAGGTTATCCTGGAATATTTGAAATATGTTTGAATCTAATAATTTGGGACAAACAGTAAAATATAGGTGGAGCAGTTTATATGTCCCCATATTAATATTCCGAGGTAGGATTTTAGAAACGGAATGGCCAGAAATGCCCGTCGCTCAAGGTGTTTTCTTTTAAAATACCCTGTCGCTCGAGTGGATAAGAGTTGAATTGATTAGGTATTATTAAAAAGACAACATAACAGCTGTTTTTTTTCCATACTGCTTAGAGATACGATTAAATAGAAAATTAATTAGAGTTATTAAAAACACATAAGCATACAAGATTATTTTTCATACAAATATGGGCATGCAGGAGGCACGGAAGTCTTATGACTTAAACATCATATTTGAAGCACGCCATGCACATTCTTCCTTCCGCATATTATCACAGCGTTCTTTTACAATTAGTAGATGAGTCGCCGTAAAAGCAGTTTTTTTTAACATACTGACATAATTCTTTTAACTTTTATTTAATTTGCAGAAGAGATTGATATTAAAATGATCCATAAAAATACTGATGCTTACCAGTCCGTCCATGGGGAGAAGCTTAGCTGTGCCATTGTAGGCACAGTTCTTGGGTTTTTCCACACCATTCTCCTTGATGCACTCATCGTACCAGATACAATGACCTTCATCTGCCGCTGATGTTGACTGCAACAAATGGAAAAAAAAGCTTAGAAAATTACAAATTGACATCACTTCTTGGATAACCAATAACATGCTGTTATAATCTTGTTTAACTGATATATCAACCTATCCTCCCTTAACGTTATCCACGAGACCACAATAAAAATGAACCAGAATCATTTTCAAAAATTTACATTTGCAAAAGTAAAGTTCAATAAAATAAATAAAACATCAATAATCGTCTTGTTTAATAAACTCTGCCAAAGCACTTCTAATATTAACAAATAATATAGATAACTTCGATTATGCTAACAAATCAAACTAAAGATAGGGGCTTGAATGGCTTGGCGAGACCTCCATCTCTGTGTCCTTTCACCTTTCTTTCCAGCATAATCTTTTGTCAAGTAGTGTAGCAATATATTGGAGTGGTATAACTACTACTACTTCTGAGTATTGGTTTTTATATTCAAAATAAGTATTTCGGTCAGGATTGAACCTAATTTATACTTAAATATTACGAAAATCGTTAAATTATTTTAAAATTAATCCTTTATACATATTGAATTATCATTTTATAGCAGGAAATATCACAGTAATACAAAATGTTATGCATGCCAAACTGACTCATGGAAGAATTTTTGTTATCCCAGTGAATAGTGTGATGAAAAAACATTGCATTTGTGGTGTCTGATTTCACTATTGTCAGTAAGTAAGCTACTGATAGAAGTAATATCCTGATAGTGTCGGGTATCAGAGACAGCCAACTTTATTGCCTTTTAGTAATGCTTGTTACAGCAAATACTCTTAAATGATAATACCTCCAGCTCCTAACATTTGATAGCAACATGATAACACTAGCGCCCTCTAGCATCCCGAGTTCTACCAATTGGGTTTTTTTTCCACACATTTTAATTGATTTTCTGTGAAATATATTCTTAATAAATTATAGAAATCGAAAATTCAAAAAATAAATATTAGGTGACCTACCTACATCATGATTTTACTCTTTTTTTTCTCTTAGATATATATGTATTATTATTAAATATGCACGTATTTCTTAATACGCACAAAATTGATGTAAAACACTTTTTATTAGTTTAATTATGACGAGGAACAACTATTTCAGTCACCGGAGAAGCAAATCATGTATTTTAATTAATTTAAAAGTTGTTAAAGTTTTAAGTTTTTGTATGGCTTTCAGGTTAGTTTTTTTCCTTTAGTTATGAAAAACCTCAAACTAAGAACCTAAAAACTTATTTTATGTCTAATTAATATATTGTATTATATATAAAATAGGTTTCAGGTTCTTAGTTCGGGTTTTTCAAATAATAAAAAAAACTAACAAGAAAAATATGTGCTTACATACATATTTACCTTTTTTTTTTAAAAGATGCTATTAGGATTGTACTAAGATGTAAAGCTTCGCTGCTCGCGCACGATCTAAATTATTTTCAAATAAAATAAATTATTACAATAGCAATACTGTTTGGAAGCCTATAGCCCGGGCCGCTAGAGGCGGTAGTGTAGCATGTTGCCAGTATTTTGACATCTATGATATTTGATTATGCGCGTAGCTTTGTCAAAATATTATATTGTCAATTCGTAAGTCTGGGACCGCTACAGGGTGCAGCACGTTGCCATCAAATGTCAAGAGCTGGAGGTATTCTCATTTAGGAGTATTTGGTTATGGTAACAATCACATAATAAAGTAGCCAGTGTGCAGTAACTGACTCCAGTCATTCTGACCAATACATGAGACATATTATATTCCAAATTTATGCATATGCTATGCAGTCACACTGTGACCACAATCTGAACCTTGTTTTCCTTGTATATTATCTCACATAATGTATAAATAATTATTTCCATTAATAATTTATACTTTATACAAAAGCTTAATAATTATTCTCATAGTAACAATGGTACATAAAATTCCCCGCAAAGTTTAAAGGAGCACAAATACAACATAATATTATATGCATGCATATTGTAATTAAAATAATTCCGTATTAGGCTGTCCTTAATTTTAGTAATTGACATCCTGTAATTTTTTGTATTATTATATTACTGTACTTCATGAATAAAATGTGGGTGCCAGTGAGGAGTGGATAATAAAACTAATCGTACCAAGTGCTAGAAGCTTTAAATCGAAACTGTGTAAATCAGTTTCGTTTACGAAATTGTCATTTTTGAAAATTATCCTTTCTCGGCGAACAGAGATTTAATATTTTTGTCATGTACGAGTACATGTTATAATAATGGAGTATTTGTTGTATCCAAGGTGTCATAGAATAAACAGGTGTTAAGTTATGTAATTTTATTTCCAAATAAAAAAAATTTAATCTATTAATTTACACGAAAATTCTGGGAATTTCTACTAAATAAGTAAGCATTCACATTAATAGCACGTGTGAAACAGGTCTTTCAACTCTCGGAAGTGAAGTACAAACAGTGGTGCAATGGTAGCCACCTATTATAGATAATTTTTACAATTCCGTGTTGTAGAATTGTTTGGCGACCTTTGTATTTCCTCCCTTCTACAACCTCAAGACCCAAATAACTCGTTTCTTCCTCAAAAAAAAAAAAAACAGATCCCCTACACAACATTCCCAAAGGTAACATAGCCCGAGGGCTTCCTGTGTGGAGTAAATATTTGTAGAAAAAAAAAGACATGCAAGGTCAGAACAAAGACAATTTTAACTGCTCCAGATTTATTAACAGAAATATTGATGGCCCATTTACCCGACACTGGCCAATAATACTTACTACGTCAGAATACTTCAGTGAGGTGGGAAAAAAAAAAAAAAAAGACATCTCACTGAAAGAAGCATAAACGAATATTACATCAATTTTAGCACTTTTGGACAATTTTCGCATATCACGTTGGGGTGATAAAATAGTATTAGTACAACGAAGCTACTAGCAATGAGTCGTTAACATTTCAGTTTTCATTTGCACGCCAAAAGCATGTCGGAATAAGTCACCAGTCGCCACTCTCGCGGCTTGCGACTTGAGAAGCTTGGATGTGAATTGCGAGTGCAATGTAGGCTTCATACGAATGAGTCTGTGAACACTCGGAGGAGACTCTTGTGAATCGTGTGTGAAAGTTTCGCAAAAAGGTGAACAATTTACCTTTACGCTAGAAGCTACTCAAATAATTCTTGATAATCAAAAATATGGCTATTGGCTTAGGATTTTTTGAAGTTATTATGTGTTGTCACATTATCACGTGATTAAATGATTCATTTCATAGTAAATTTGAAGTAGTAAATTTCCTGTGATCTATTATGAGTCTTGTAGCGGATATAGATAGTAAATAATATAGATGGGATCACAGTTCATCTAAACATTACAAGAAATTCAAATTGTATCAAGAAATATGTATGCAGAAAGAACATTTTATGGCCAATTAAAAATATCATGTGAATAGGGTTTGGTTGGAAGTATGAATCCCTATTTTAGTGAGAGAAAATATTTAAAATCTTTTTGAGGCTCGTGGGCCATGTTGGGTCTCCCTTCGATCTAGTTTTATCTTAACAAACGGGTTGCAATCTTTGGAGCACAGACGTCAGGTGGGAATGCTGTCCTTGTTCTACTGGTATTTTAATGGAAGATGCTCCGAGGAACTAGCGTCATTGATCCCTTCGGCACCGGTGCATAGTCGGGAAACACGCCAAACACGCGCCCAACATTTGCACACGGTTGACATTTGTCACATGAGAACGGGTCACTTCTACGATTCGTTCTTATGTTCAACAGCTCGGCTGTGGAATGATCTGCCGGCCTCTGTGTTTCCTCCATCCTATAACATGGGTCTCTTCAAGACCCAAGTTCACTCCTTCCTATCCTCTAAAAGACCCTCCACACAGCACCCCCAAAGATGATATAGGCCTTGAGGGAAATTATTTCCCTCAGGGTCTCTTGTGTGGAGTTACTCTAAAAAAAAAAAGTGACAAGAGAACCCTAAAAATTTCCACCCACCGCACTGTCTTTGGAATGAGGTGCCCTAACAAATATCATCATGAGACAAAACTAATGGCACAACAGGTTTTACAGCAATTCTTCTCTTACACCCCACTATGGCACTTTTGCTTTCTCCATCCCACTTAAATAGAAATTTTAAAAATATTGCACTGTGCAGAAAAGGACATATCATTTTACTTCCCTTGTAATTGTAGGTAACTTGGACTGCCTTGAAACAAATACAAAAAAAATATATATACAATTCCGTTGTAATTAAATACAAAAAAAAATATACACTATTCCCTTGTTTGTAAGTAACTTGGTCTGCCTTTAAACAAATACAAAAAAATATTATATAACTAACTAACTAACCATTAACAAAAACTTTTTTTTTCGCAGAGGTAGCCAGAGAGGACGGACCGCCAAATAACTCGATCTTGGCATAGACTTCTTGCTTCATTCACTTTCATACAACGTCTCATACATTCTCTTCCGTTATTCCGACTTCTGACATGGCCCGACTCAAGTATTTGATGCACTTGATTGTGCCATGTCTTCCTCGGACGCCCCCAGCTTCTTCTTCCATTTACATTCGCGTCATATATTCTCCTTACACTCCTCTCTTCGTTCATTCGCTCTACATGCCCAAACCATCTAAGCGTCCCTTTCTTAATATTGCTAACTACGCTTACATCAGCCTTGCATTCTTTAACATTTTTCACACGATCATACTGGCTTTACCACACATTCGCCTCGGAGATCTCATTTCTACAGCATTCAGTCTACTTTCATCCTTCCTCTGCCAGTTCCATGCCTCACTGCCATACATCAGGGTTGGTATCAGCACTCCATTGTGGACTGCTAGCTACGCTTCTTTGGACAACTTTTTGTTTGCGCCAACCGCATTCAGTCCTCCGTTAATGGAGTTTCCTGCATTCACCCTTCTTTCAATATCCCTATCAGTCTTTCCATCTCTTGTAAACATACTTCCCAAACTCATCGATCTGCTCCAAGTATTCATCATTCACAACTATATTGCACACTGTTTTCGTACTCTCTTTCAAACAACATCAGAAATTATATACAATATATGAATTGTGCATCAAAAACGCAGTTCGTTTTTTTTTTTGGCAGAACCTTCGTTCACAAAATATAGAATCTACTCTTTATTTTATTCACACTAACTTTTAACTACAATTCCGATTTTCATTTTAACTTGAAATCAAATAATAATACTTTCAAATTAAATTTACTCTAGTCAGAATACAATTTCGTGTTGTGTCCACTCGCAGATGCACAAAAAGTAGACCGATTAAGAGGAACGGCTGTGCAGCCTGTTTCATACAAAACATTATTTTGGATTTGAGGTCAAAATACTCACCCAAACCTAATGGTATATTTTTTTTTAATTAAAGGTTTAGTAAATATCTAGTATGCATGAGAAGTTCTTTACTTATTTTTGTTTTACCTTATGAAATATCGGCCATTAAAGGAATTGATTTTTCGCGATTTTAGAGGCATCTTTAACAATTATTTAGGGGCTAATAATAAATTTGGGTGGTTTAAAAAAAATAAGTTTTAACCCATCTACTTTGAAAATATAATGAAATACAAAATTAAAAGATTTTTTTTTAAATAGGCATTATGGTGAACTTTAGATTAAATTAAAAACGACCAATTTACGGTGGAACACAAATTTTCCGTACAGAAAAAAAAAAGTTAAAATATCGACCCGAAAAAATCTTTTTTTTTTAAATGTTTTGTTTTTATATTTTTATCTGCAGAATCATATTTACATAGCAAATATAATATTTTTTTTAAATACGATAAACCCGCAAATAATTATCTAAGCTCCTTCTAAAATTATGAAAATTGATTTTTTTTCATGGCACATACTTCAAAATTGAAAACAAAAATATATTAAAATACTTCTCATCCGTACTAGATATTTACTAAGCATTTAATTAAAAAAAAAAAAAAACTAGATCATTCGGTTCGGATGGGTATTTTGGGCTCAAATCTAAAATTAAGTTTTGTATGAAACAGGCAGCGCAGCCGTTCCCCTTAACATATATGCGGAAATTGTCTGTCAAACAATCAGATTTAAACTAAGCTTAGTTAAAATTTCAAGAGCACATGATCGACAAAGGAATATTTTTGATCGATACACGTTCATCCTTATCAATAAAAATGTGCACCTGCGCTATTGTTTTCGAATGTACATGTCTAGAATATTGCACGATAAACCTTGATCGTATGTCAAAAAATAAACATACCTAATAATATAGTCGAAAACTTTAAATAATTAGCGATAAGAACATCTAATTAGAGCCTATTCAGAACCTGAATAAGCTGTCATAATATGTTATTGCGTGACAATATGATACACAAGAAAAATAATGAGCACAATAAAACATGGGTGGGTAGGTCAAAATACGAGGACAATATTTTCAATACGATTGTAATGCATAAGATACATTTTTTTAAAGTAATACAAATACAACATACCTTGAATGTGATGCAACATATTAAAAGAACTAGGGATATTCGCAGCAGAGAAACACACAACCTTGGACATGTTATGTCGGAACTATGGTGAGCCATTTTCATGGACGACACTGACACTTGGAATCGTTATTCGAAGAACTATCGTAATAATACATTAAAATAAGTTAATATCAGAAAATCATTTCAACGGCAATGTAAAGGATAATATTAAATACTTAAACTAATCAATAAAACACTACACTGAGTCGTAATTCAGCGCCAGGCAATTATCTGACTAGACGCAGCGACATACCGAGAAAGAACAAAATGTCTATTGATGAATCATGCATGCCATAGAAATCGGCCTAAGACCAAAGATAAAAGGTGCGTTCAACGTTGCGTTGATCGTAACAAATATAATCGATTTGAAGCGATCAATTAAAATTTAAAATGGCAAAACGAATATCAGCATTCAATATTATGTGATTATTATTATTATAAATAACTATACAGTAGAATATTTTTAAAGAGTTTTTTTTACTTATGTTGTGGTGTACTGTATCGTGGGACTTCTGCTGGGTAAAGGGGAACTGCGGGCGGGTGTTCCAAAGTATTTTTATTTCTAATATATGTAAATGACATTTTCCAACAAAAAAATTATAATGAACTGATCTTTTATGCAGATGATACTGTATTATTAATAAAAGGTCCAACATGGGAACTAGTTAACAAATTTGCAAATATTGATATGAATATTTAAAAAATATGGTTTGGTAACAATCTACTCATAAAAAAAAACAACAACGTATATGTCTTCTCTCCTTACATAAAATACTCTTTGCTTATCTACGACATTATTGGTTGGGGAGGATTTTATTAAAATAATCTGAATTCAGTCAATGTTTCACAAAGAATTATCATAAAAGTAATACTTTAAAAAATTCCACTTTCTCAACGAAATCACTATTTCCAGTACCAAACGTTTCTATTATAAAAATGTGTAAAGAATATCAGGAATATTACAAACTTATGAGAAATGGAAACCAATTTATAATTTCTAATTTTAGAACAACTCGAAAGCAAAACTATAATATTTATCAAGTCATAAAAAATTGCAATAACCTCCGAATTGAAATGCACTGTTATTAATGACCAATTAGAACAAATAAATAAAAAAATTCTTAAAAAAAACTTACATATGTAAATATTTTATACAAAACATTTTATAAATAGAAATATTATGTGCCAACCAAAGTA
The DNA here is from genome assembly GCA_022606495.2 of Halesus radiatus. NCBI lineage: Eukaryota > Metazoa > Arthropoda > Insecta > Trichoptera > Limnephilidae > Halesus > Halesus radiatus. The sequence goes on from JAHDVE020012084.1 coordinate 260,513, forward strand.
AGGCTCCCTTATCAGAGACAAGAACGTCTCTTTTCTGATAAGGTATACTCGTACATGACCAAGAATACTCTTAAATGAAATATTTTGTAAAATACTTGAAATGTAACTACAAAATAAAAATTTCGATCCACTGTTGGTGTGCACCGCTACACAAGCAAAAACCTCTTTAAAATGATTTACCTGTAAATTTCTAACTCGAATTGCAAAAAGGGTTTTTGTTTAACAATTTTGTCATTCCATCTCTAAAAACTAAGAACGATCAAATATTACACATAGAGGTTTTTTTTTGTCATGGCACTTTGCAGTTGCAGGCAGTTCCGTCTTTACCCTAAGGGCACGCATCTGGGACTCGAACCCAGGACCTCTGCCTATCCGGGGCACCCGCTTAACCAACTTAGCTAATGAGACCAGTTCAATTTGTGTCATCTTTCCATTCAACCTCCATTCATCCCAAGCCCCAAGCATTTTTTTTTTTGATTTTACGTATTCTTTCGTAATGCTCTAACTTGCTGGGGCTTATAGCAACACTCCTCATGTTTCTAACTAGTACTGCGGAACTTTGACCTTATTACTATCACTATCTGACGGTTTTATTTACTTGACTGAGTTTAATTTAACATTTCATGAGTTTTTTAGAGAAAAGATCTTAACTGGTTAAAAAACCCTCAGAAGCCCCAAGCAAAGTTCAACACATTCTATGAATCTGTGAACTCAATGGTAAATGATTCACCCCTTCAACTTTCTTTATTTTATTTTTACCTTAACTCCACACGGAAGGCTCTGAGGAAAATTATTTCCCTTAGGGCCCATGTCAATTTTGGGGATGTTGTGTGGAGGGTCTTTTTAAAGAATGTAAGTTCTGGAAAGGTATGAGGGAATGGGTAGAAATCTGGGGGTCAGTGTCTCTAGGACTGACGGACTTATTAATCCATCCCCCCCACTGCAGTGTAAGGCGATGGGTCTAGAGACTCCGGCTGGAGAGGTCAAGGGGTCTCTCTTAATCGGCCTCTCCCAATCTGGCCCACCACGTAGTTGGTGGGGAGACGTATCCACCGCCAAGACCTGGAAAAACCTCACCCCATGAACCCGAGCACCTCTGCTGAGTCACCAAACGTAGCAAACCATTTTGAGTGACCTATGGCAGAGATGCTGGTTATCCAATGAACGGTTCCCGGGGCAGCGGTACCCATACCTGCCTCGCAAATTGAAAATAGATTTCAGCAAATTAAAAAAAACACCAATGGCACAATATTCCTAGCTTAAACGACGAAGTAAAATGTCGCCTTTATGACCATACTCAATGCCAATACATTTATTAAAATCCTTGATTCCCTTTCTGGAAAAGTAAGAGGCTATACTCTTTCCACCAATGTCTCACCACTGAGTCTTGTGAGAAGAATTCCCATAGACCTGTCCCGAGACCAAATAACTACATAGTGACTTGATAATCCCAATGTCATCGGCAGTAGCGTGCAGTCTATAAAAGCCGAAAGGTTGTGCCTGCCCTAAGAAAACTAACCATTGATCAAAATGTATTTTTGTTATAAATTTGTGAATATTATTTATGTTGCTATCGTTCTACATTGATAAATTGTTTCCATATGATCAATCAGAACTTTTTAATAAGATAATAAAATTAAATCATAGTTAACTTATAGCTGACGCTCTACTGCAGTATGAATATATGGCAGAGATGTTACTCCCGAATAGAGTAAGGGTTTTATGTTCGAGTCTCAGTCACAACCGTATCTTTTGATTTGCTGTGCCTTCTTCTGTTTCTTTCATTGAGAGTTATCGATATTACTTAAGTGATACTACTAAAAAAAATAAATGCCATCGCTTTCTCCAAGAATCTACTCACTTACAGGGCAAGTTACCTATTAAATCGTCGCCAATATGTTGGTTGCGAACACCATCTTTCACATGAACATAAAATGAATTCCGGGATTCCTCAGTGATCGAACCTATGACGCCTCCTCTATCTCTTATTCATAAATGATATTGGTGAAACCGTTAACCATTTTCTCTTGCCACATGAATAAAAGTAATTTGATATGCAAAACTGAGATTAAGGACCTTGGCGTCATTTTCAAGGCAAATCTCTCTTTTAACCATAAATGTGACATTATCTCCCATACCACTTGCAGATAATTTTGGGACTATCTCTTTGGGACCCATGTCAGAAAATCTGCCCCCATGACTTTTTATACTTTACCTACCGACCTTTCACCTGTTGCATGTTTGATACTGATTATCATCTTCGGTATTTGTTAAAATCATCAATATACAAATGTTTACTTACTTGTGCTATTTGTTATTTCCAATACTAGTCTATGTATATTTTTTACAATTTCTCATTTATTGTAATGTATCTTAATCTCTGTAATATATAAGTATATAACTGTTTTATAGAGACTATGGAAATTAAATAAATAATTAAGATAATAAAATGGCAGTTTTCAAATATTCAAACTTGAAAAAGTGCACACAGCCTACCACACGGTCAACCCACTGGTCACCGGGCAAAGTAAAAAAGGCCAGGTAAAAAATATAATACCCTTAGCACATTTTTACCTCTTCCATCGTCTTCTTCTTCTTCAAGAGTCAATTGCCCCCCAGCTTTGAACATAGGTCTCCCTCATTTTTTTTTTCTTATCAGCCAATCCAGTACTCCAACTGTTGTTTTAATCATTCAAAACAAACCTTCCATTTAACTGCTCGCTGCTTCAAATGTGCTGAAAATCATTTTATTACTCCCCAAACCACCCATGTGTGAATTGCTAATGACATTACATTTAAAAATTGTGTCATCCATCCATGGTGCCAATGGTGGGGGAAAAGGTTAACCACATTACTACCCAATCATACCAATCGACCGGTTAATAGCTGAGTTGGCATCGCATTTGGGTCCCACCCAGGCGTTGTGAGTTCAATTCCTCGACTGACTAAGTCCTCTATCAAGACACAACCAACATCTTTCGCTTGCTGTGATGGTAGTAGGAGATTTTCGTATATCGTCAGGTTATTCGTAACCCGGGAATGTTTGTCTTTCTTGGGTCTATCGCCCGAATTCTTAGCTTATGCGATCTATGGAGACTGTCTCCTAATCAATAAAGAAATAAATGTGTTATAATTCATGAGCGTCTAATATTCCCTTGCTTAAAAAAACGAGTGTCAATTGCATGTAATAAAACACATTATTTTTATTATTTTCTTCGATTATATAAAGGAAAATGTCCTGGGCGGGCGGCGTTTGTTTTGTATACAAATCTAGTTTTATTCCGAGCTTGATGAAATTTTGTACACTTGACATTAGAAACAAGAGGAATGTCACTGTCTACATGAGATTCAAAAACCATCGCCTTTACCACCCCTTAAAGCAGAATTTGGTACTTCAAGAAATTTCTATAAAACATTAAATTTAATTACATTAAATTTAAAAAATAAATAATTAAATGTTGTTCTACGAATTAAACACAAAAACAATTAATATCTATACAGGCATTCTTATAAATAAGTAGGTCAATTTTAAGGTGTATTCTAGGGGGACTTCTTTTTTTATACTAAGGAAATTGTCCACCTAAGGGCGAGGACGCCAGAAAAAAAACTTTAGGTCATTTAAAAGATGTTATTGCACTAAACTGCAAAAAGTATAACTCAATGAAACAATAGATTTTGGAAATGTGGTTTTGTGGTTTATTTTACAAAACTATAATTCTTGTCAAAGAGCAATCATTTCAGGTCATTCTAATATAATAATCATGTTTCAAAGGAGCTAGTGTGAGATAAATAATAAACACAATGATTATAGTAAAAATATATTTTATTAATATTCTTAGATGTTATGATAGTTATATAGTATAGAAACATAATAATATACGAGGTGTGTTCAAAAGAAAAGGTGAATTTTGAATTTTCGCGGGCTGTGTACATTCGATTATCTTTTTTTTTTGTTATGTTGGTACACATATGTTTATCATATGTTAGCATTATCAGCCATTTTGGATCAGTGGTTTGTTTTTGACAACTGGAAAGGTTAGTCACGTTTTTGGGTGTTCTTCGGTTTTTTATTTAGGTTCGTTTTCTGAGGCATCATCAGTCCGATTGAAGTGAAATTTTAGATTTGCTTTATTTTCTATGTCCTCATCAGCATTTCTTCAAAAAATCCAAAAAAATCGATGTTTTTCGATTTTTTTACTAAAATAATAAAAAGTAAAAAATCGAAGAACACCCAAAAACGTGACAAACCTTTCCAGTTGTCAAAAACAAACCACTGATCCAAAATGGCTGATAATGCTAACATATGATAAACATATGTGTACCAACATAACAAATAAAAAAGATAATCGAATGTACACAGCCCGCGAAAATTCACCTTTTCTTTTGAACACACCTCGTATTAATATTCTTAGTTTTGATAGGTGCAAGGAATGACTGAGGTATCTACATCAAATATAATACAAATAGGCTTATAGAAAAGTATAACACATTATGGATTTAGTAAATCACAATAATTTTTAAAAAATAGCGTCATTTTTGTGCAAAATTTAATATAATACCTGTTTCACATTCTATGCCGTCTATTATATCCAATGTGTGAAGCTTTTTGTTTTATTAGTAACCTCCTTAATACAAAACAACGTTTTAAAACTGGACTTAAGACTATAATATAACATCTTCATTGAAGGCACATTAAATTCTGTATAAAATACAGCTAATATATTTTTAAAATATCGCCAATATTAATTTTGTCAGCATCCAATACATCAGTACGTTATATAAATAATTTATGAACACAAAAGTTATTTAAAAGTTTTAAACATTTGGAAAATTTGCTATGGACATTATTATTTGAGCAATGACATTGTGCCAAATTGGAGTGAGGAATTAGTTTGAACTATAATTTTGGCAATGATGCTGAAAATGGTACAGTTGTACATTTAAAAGATTATGTCATGATCAGCAACTCACACAAAGCTAACAGAATAAATATAAATAAAACTATTCACATAAATGTTTCATTCAATTTTGATTAGACTAGTGTAGGGGGATAGGTAATTTGAATTAGATTCCTACCCAATTTAAGAATTTAATAGCTACTTCCAAGCCGAGAAAACACGCAGCGTTGGCTGGGAAAGCTCTCAGCATGACAGGCGTTATTCCTTTATAGAGAGCGAGGGGTCCTTCATGCTTCATCAACTGCTTGAAGACATCCCGCATGCCTCTGGGGTAGGTTCCTTCGGGAGCAGTCTGCAAGCGACTCTTGAGCACATCAGCCGGCATTCCTATTAACCAATTAGCTATTCCAGCGCACCCTCCCGCCACCACTGTCGCAGTCAGTCCAAGCTTCCCTTTCTCTGCATCAGCGGGAGTTAGAAGCTCTTTAACCACCTCGTAAGTCATAAAGTACATCCCACTTGCAGGGACATCGCGCAGTATGGTGGCCATAGTTCCCTTGTAAATACTGCGGATACCCCCTTCTCGGTACAGTTGTTTGGCACAATCCACCATTCCGCTATACTTCTGGGGCCCACCTCCACCCTGCTGGATTTGAAGGAGACACTTGATTCGTTCTCCAGGCGCCATCACCGTGGTTGTGAATATTCCTGAAAAGGCTCCGGCCAGAAATAGTTGAGGTTTGGTTAGCGCCGCATCTGTGTCACCCTGTACCACTTTTTTACCAACACCAAAACCGAAAAAGCTAATTGCAAAGATTGGGGCCACTCCTGTGAGGGGTGCTGACATTCCTCTGTAGAGCCCTCTGAAGCCTTCCTTCTGTATCGTTTTTGAAAAACAATCCCATGTGCCTTTATATAAAGCACTTTCACCGGGCTTTGGGAGGGCTTGAGTTTGAAGTCTGACTTTGATCGTATCCATAGGATGTCCAGCAAACACAGTGCATATTCCACCAAATCCACCGCAGAAGAAGTATTTTACGGGTCCAATTTGTTCAGACATGTTGATTTAATATTTTTTTATCAATTTAAAGGAATATTATCAGACTAGCTGCACAGCTGTCGTCGTGTATGTAACCGGTTATGAATTTGAAGGTTTTTGCACTGATTCTTGGAAAGAATTCAAGTAGATACGAGATATCTATTGTGATATCAAAGTCCAACGTGTAGTAACCTCCAATCAAAACTTTCGAAAACGAGCTTAGTTTAATATCACAGATTACGTATCTATCTGATCTGTCAAATCACTAAACCAGTGCCATTAGGCCTGAACCTAATATATTCGTAACAGGTATACGTATTATAATACCGCCATACATCGGATATATCGATACTGGCTCCATAGATATTAGCGTTCTAACCGATCCGGCCGTTACGAATATGTAAGCGATATTTATTGAATACGTGATTTCTGATATTCAGTATCGGTATATCGTATATCGATATTTAATACTTGCGTTATTGACCGATCCCGATATATTCGATACAAGTATCATCTCAAGTATTCATCGTTATACGATATTGACAGATAAAAGGTACCTATCCATATCGGTATCGGGCAAGTCCAAGTTGAAACGCGATTCTGCCCGCCGCCATACTCGCGTGCAGGCGTAGGTACATTATATTACATTGACATTATTTTTGACAGATACATTAGAAATTGACGATTTAAAAGTAATTATGAGATTTGATTCTGCCGCCATACTCGCGTGCAGGCGTAGGTACATTATATTATATTGACATTATTTTGACAGATACATTAGAAATTTACGATTTAAAAGTAATTATGAGATTTGATAAAATAAACAATCCTGTTTTCGGTGATTAATCTATAATAATAATAATAAATGGATGATTTATACAGCACCGTTTTTATATAAAATCACATCTAGAGCACTACTTTTGATTCCGAAAAAAGCACGTTTTCAGTTCCTGACATTATACTACTAAATTATTTAATTGGAGTGTTAATGTTTAACGTGAAAGTGAATGGTAGGAGAAGTCGGTGTATCCCGAGGATGACATGGCACGATCAAGTGAACCAATTAATTGAGTCGGATCATTTCAATCGTCAGAATAAGAGAAGAATATGTATGAATGAAAATGGTAGATGAAGTCGGTGACTCCCGAGGATGACATGGCACGATCAAGTGAACCAGTTAATTGAGTCGGATCATGTCAAGCGTCAGGACAATAGAAGAGTTTGTATGAATGAGAAAAAGAGTTTGTATATTTATAGAAAAAGTCGATGACGCCCGAGGAAGACATAGCACCATCAAATGAACCAAATACTTATGTTGGGCCACGTCAATAGTCAGAATAACAGAATAATCTGTATAAGACAATACATGAATGTGAATTAAGCAAGAAGTATGTGCCAAGACCGAGTTGTTTGACGGTCTATCCTCTTTGCACAATCCTACAGTGAAACGGTTCAATGGTTACTTTGATTAAAAACTTTATTTTCGTTGCAAAAATTATAAATCCACTAAAAATGATCTATCACAAGTATTACGCGTGAACACAATATTTGAATTCTTTATTTTATAATGTCATCGAGGAAAGAAGAATTCAAAAAATGCTGAAGCAACCATACCGGAAAGCTCGGCCTTTGTCGATCTGTAATCTGTATCCGCGTGGGGGAAAACCCGATTTCTGGACGTAGTTCTTGACAGTTTCGTATTTTATTGTCAGAGGCCACAGATGATCCAACGGTGATAATTTTTTGGTAATCCCCGTATCTGAGACATTTTATTAAACCAAAATCATTATATTTGGATCAATACATCCATCATAAATCATAACTTCATGTTATGTAACACACTCGAACAATTAAAATATGTGCACAATGTCTCAATGAATTTTTGTTGTATTTTTAATTAACATGTAGTATTATCTAAGCGTACAAACAAATATGGACAAAGAACTTAAGATCAGTTGATTTCTAGGTGTTTAAATATGTCACTTGCTGAAATAAAAAAAATCTATCAAAACTAAACAGTTATTAAATATCATATGTTGAAAACTTTGTTAGCTGAAAGGAACTTTCTGTTTTGGATAATTGTAAAATATTATTTTTTGTACGATTTAGTGTTGTCATTTGTTTTTTGTTTTTTAAGTATTAATATTAATATTCTATATAATAATAATCGGATGATTTTTATAGCGCCGTTTTTGTGAAAAATCACCTCAAGGGCGCTGTACAAATCTAATTCTTATATGTTTTTTTTATTTTATGCAGATACTTAACCTTGGGTATAAATTTACTATAAGGTTTTGAATAACAAGCTCCCGTTAGACAAACTACTAAAAAGTAGTTTATCGGGAGTTTTTGCCTAATGTTTTTGTAAAATGTCATAAATTACAAAATAAAAAAAAACGTATCATGTAACTTTCATTAGGTACACGGTATATCTATGGGTACACTACTTACTGTAAAATGTATAGAAAAAATAAACTATAAAAAAAAATCCCCACGAACACCCCCCTCCCCCCATGTAGATATTTAGTAGGCATACCTAATATTTGGGAACGGTATAAATAACGTAATACCGGCAAACGAATATATCAAGTATGGGTAATATCGCAAAAGAACAGGTATGACACAGTCCTAAGTGCCATAGATATACCACTCTCTAGATTGACATCTTCGAGAATAGATATACCATTCACAATAGGGTACACTCACTTTTTTTTTTTTACCAAAAATTAAAGAAAAAAATTACAAACTGGAATATTCAAACGATTTTTTTTTCACGATAGGAATAGTCCTTCAACAACGTTTTGAATATTCACATTTCAAATGAGGGCCAAAACGCCTTTTTTCGCGCGGTTTTGACTTGTGACGTCACTGCGCATATCTTGACAGCTGCCATAGTCGCGCTAGTGTAATCCAGTAATCAGTCTTCAGTTGATCGTTTGTTTTTAGAAGAAAATGTCCGTAAATACCGTGTATAAATACTGTATAGTACCAAAGTGTACAAATACAACATCTTTGACACCAAACAAACTATTTATAATAGTCTTAAGGTCTTTGTACTTAAAATTAACTAATTACTTCGTTACATCTACATAAAAGGTTGTATTCTTAAAATTAGAGGTTCACTGGCTTAATTGTACGAAAAAGTTGTTTCTTAAAGTTAGAGATTCACTTGGCTGACAGGGTGGAAGAATTATCATGAGAGTCAGAGGCACTAACCTTTACAGATGGCTGTCCAGGGTCCAGTGGCTGCTTTGTATGCAGAGTCCTCGCGTTCGCACTAGGTATCCAAGTACCTCCGGATCGGGAGTAGGTACAAACGCGGCGATAATCAGAGGCCTGGGCGGTCTCCGGGGTTTGATCTCCGAAGGGCGAAGATCAGTAACTTCCTGGGCAGAAGCGGGGGTTCACTCGCGGTACAGAGCCTGGGCGACTCTGCCGTAGATCTCCGAAGGGCGCAGATCGGACTTCCTTCTCGGATGGAAGCGTAAAATTCACTCGTCGTCAGAGGAGCGAGAATAGGAACCTTCCTGATTGGAAGTTTCAATCCAACTCCTGTACTTCCTGCACGGAAGACTGAACCCGACTGTTTTCTCTCGTCAGAGAGCCCTTGTTGGGATCTCGTTCTTCCTTGTTCCGTCTCATTCGGCCGTGGGCGACAGCTCCCACGGTCATTATGAATTTTTTCGGTGCGACTGTGTGTGTCGGGCCGCCAGGGTCGGTTTTATGACCTCTATTGGCAGTCTCTCCGAAGGGCGGCTCATTTCCTTTGGATTTTATATTGCTGTCCAATAAAATCTCCAAAGAAATGCCGACTTTCTAAAATAGTAATTAAGGTTGGTTTATTTTACGATGTAGTACTTTAAAATAGGCTCGGCTAGCCTTTGTGCTAATTTATTTTATGGCCGGTCTAGTCTGGGAATTATTATTACCTGAAATGCACATTTTAGAAACTAAGTATGTCTGTGAATTTGGTCATTTCTTATAGGTATTACAAAAGGATATATCAAGGTTTTGTTTTTCGAATATTCTTTGTTTGTTCAGAAATGCCCCTTATTAAATTAAAATAAATTAATAGATTATTTTTCTACGCCAAGATTTGTCATTGTTGGCACGGTTGTAGTAGATTTGCTTCTGTAGGTATCACGACAGCGAATATCTGCTTGTACCGCCTTATCAACCATTTTACAATTGCTATCAGCAGCTTCTGGAAGGTTGAGAATGGCTGTTGAAGTGGAGGGCTCCGAAAGAAGATTAGCTGCTGTAGATGTTGAGGGGTCTGGGTCCGATGTTCCGTTCCTCATGGGCTCCCCCATTATCATTGCGTCTTTTATTAACTCGGCACGCAATCTTTTTTGTCCAGTTTGCCTTAGGCATGGTAAAACTTTTTTTTTGACAGGCAAAAATATGTGGGATCACATTTTTTTAATCTATTTTTGCATCCTGTCATTTGGACTTCCATATAATTTTCTAAATCCTCTTGGAGCTGTAAAAACAAAACAACAAAATTACTTATTTATTGTGAATTACAGTCATAGTTACCAAAAACATTTTCCATGGAAGAAAATGACACTATTAAAATAATAACTTATTGAACAAAATGTACGCGACTAGCCTTCGTGCAATTTTTTATGGCCTGTCCAGTCTGGGACTTATTAAGAATTGAATTGCACGTGTTTATAAAGTAAGTATGTCTGTGAATTCGGTCATTACTTATAGGTATTACAAAGGATATATCATATTGCTACATTTTTTTTCATTTATCATTGGAAAATGGACTCATGACATAACAATATTAGTTTTGTAATTTCTAATAATTGTTTCGGAAAGACGAATGTTTCAATGCGCAACAGTTTTCGATTATGCCCAGTACTATTTGAATTTGGAGTAAACGTAGATTGAATATTTTTCTATGCTTGTCATATTATTAAATGACAGGTTGTCGGCAAGGCGATTTAAATTTTTCTATTTCATGTTATCGATTTTTATCAGTTTTTAATACGGTAGGTAAATATTTTAATTCCTTCTCTATACTAATAATGTATTTTATTGATGCTAGTTTTAATTGATGCTCAGTCATGATGTCCATGGCTTTAGATACGATATATTTTGCATTACACATTTACGTTAGTCGAAAGATCGATAGATTATCAGATTTATGAATAATATATAGAACTCATAAACGCTGTCTGCCGATGAATATGTACTTAATGTGTTTTAACATACTAGCCGATACTAGCTATGTACCCGCTTTCATAAGAGTGGAAATCATCGAGTAGTTTTTAGGTCTATCTCTTGGTAATCAGAGAACCAGCCCGAGAGGAGATAACATAAAATTTTATGAAGCATCATTGAATTTTACCGTGTTTAACGTTTAAATTGAAATATTTCAGATCTGATGGTTTTAATCTTTATACCGATTATTTTGTTTGTATTACTTACATTTTATTTCGTCATCTGGTTCGGACATCACCTCAAAATATGAACCAGAGAATTTTGTTGTAAATTTTTAAATCACATACTCAACATAGTTATTAGTTTTTCTTATCTTATCATATATTATTTTTAATAAGTGTTTTTGATTTTTCATAGCACATTTTAGTCTAATGATTGCTCCAAAAAATGCATTTGTTTGTAATGTAAGATATTTCTAACTATTTTTTTTTTGCAGACACATATTTATTGATAAGACTGCACAATGGTTGACCAAACAGCGATTCTTGCTGGATTTTTACTACTAAGCGGAGTTATCTTTACATTCTCCCTGCACAAACTTGAGGAAGGTCATGTTGGTGTATATTTTAGGGTAAGTGTTTCTTTACTATACATATTATTCTGTGTAAATTTGCAAATATTGAATCCTTACACATTTTACTGTCACCATGATGGTTGCCTCCTTGGGATCACACAAAGAGTATAAAAAGCTCCTCCTTTATCATATTGCAGATACCAATTATTTCCCTTTATTGAGCAATAAAGGCAAACACAATGGTGCAGGGTGATATTATCTTAAATCATAAATGTAAACAAAAACAATTTCATTATGATATAGCCGCTCTGATAATTCAACATTTAATGTCTGTTACTGTTTTTTATCCGTAATAAACTTTTAGTTTATCTAGACATCACTCCCCACCACATACGAGGTTTGTTCAAAAGAAAAGGTGAATTTCGAATTTATCCTAAAAGTATTTATTTATTCATCAATATCCATTTTCTCCCCTTCAAAGTAATCCCCCTCAGATATAATGCACTTATGCCAGCTCTTCTTCCAATCCTCGAAGCACTTCTGGAATGCGCTTTTCGGTATGGCCATCATCTTGTTCTTCGATTCTGACTTTATCTCATCAATTGTGGCAAAACGCTTTCCTTTCATTGGTCTCTTCAGTTTCGGGAATTGGAAAAAGTCGCAGGGAGCCAAATCTGGTGAATACGGTGGTTGAGGCATGTACGGTGTTGTTTTTGGCCAAATAATCACGAACAAGCATTGATGTGTGAGCTGGTGCATTATCGTGATGCAAAATCCATGATTTGTTTTTCCACAATTCCGATGGTTTGAGCCGTATTGGTTCACGCAAACGTTGCATAACTTCCTTGTAGTATTCCTTATTAACCATACGACCTGTTGGCAAGAACTCACGATGCACCACGCCATTGTAATCGAAGAAAACAGTGAACAAAACCTTCACATTTGATTAAACTTGGCGTGCTTTTGTCGGTCTTGGCTCTTCTGGCCGCTTCCATTGGGATGATTGGGCCTTGGTTTCGATGTCATAACCATATACCCACGTTTCATCACCAGTTATGACCCCTTTGAGCAAATCTGGATCGTCGTTGACGTCATTCAACAACTCCTGAGCGATACTAATGCGTCGTTGCTTTTGCTCAAAATTTAGCAATTTCGGAACAAACTTCGCTGCCACACGTTTCATACCCAAAACATCTGAGAAAATTGCATGGCATGAGCCGATTGATATGCCAACATCCTCTGCAACTTCCCTAAAGTGATTCGACGATTTTCCAAAACCATTTTCTTCACTGTTTCGATGTTTTCTTCGTTTGTTGACGTGGTTGCAACTCCAGGACGCTCATCGTCATTAACATCTTCTCGGCCTTCTGTAAAGCGCTTGTACCACTTATAAACACTTTTTTGAGACAAAGTAGACTCGCCGAATGCCACAGTCAACATTTTAAGTGCGTTGGAGCACTTTATTCCATTTTTAACACAAAATTTAATACATATTCTTTGATCCATTTTTTTCAAAAGTAAAAAATCGAACAACACACAAAAACGTGACTAACCTTTCCAGTTATCAAAAACAAACCACTAATCCAAAATGGCTGATAATGCTAACATATGATAAACATATGTGTACCAACAAAAAAAAAATTCGATAATCGAATGTACACAGCCCGAGAAAATTCAAAATTCACCTTTTCTTTTGAACCAACCTTGTAGATGGCGTAGTGCAAAAAAGTATTAATTGCAACTCGAATTCATGTCCTAGAAATGTTTGTAGAGATTTCCCTGATTTGTTGAAATTATGAACTACTTTTTTTAGCACTGATTGGTTCAGAGACGTGGACATTGAAATGGAGCATCCCTAATCGTAGCGAAATTCATTAAATCAGTCGCCCGACTGAATAACCTCGGGTTCCCACTATGACCTCCACCATACGAAGAAGATACTGTGGGGGTTTTAAAAAAGAGTCCCGCATTCGTAGGGTTAATGAGCAAATAAATGTCTCATGTGAAATTTGCATCATCATCAATATACTATGTTAATTATGTTTGATATTACGATGACATGATGGTGGTGCAGCCAACAGAAACAACTATTGTGTCTGGTGATGCATTCTCCATCCCATATAATTGTATCCTCCATCCTCTCAGTGTGTGGAATGAAAATCTGTGTAGAACTTTATTGGATGTTATTTATTGGTTTTAGGGTGGAGCTCTCCTTCCCGTAACTAGTCAGCCAGGATTCCACATGATGTTTCCATTTTTAACAACTTATAAATCTATTCAGGTAAAGAAAACACAATACCTTCGTATTTTATTTAAATCATTATTTTATCTGAAAAGGGAGGGGGTAAGTCAGTAACCACCGTGAGATTCAAACACAATCTGCCTGACTGCCAGTCGAGCGTGCTATCGACCACCTAAACCTATTCCAGAATAGAGTTGATGTTCAATGGCCAGCACCCAAAAATACGCACTTTGCAGATTGCCAACTCATGAAATACTACGAATGATTTACATATATGTAAATTCTATATGGGTAAATAGGAAAATGTATAAGGTTTCAAAAGACAATAATCCTTAAATTGTATTCTTTTAAATTCTATATGAAATATTTACTGAGATTTTAGATAAACTTTCAAAATTGTTTTGACTGGTTTTCAAACTGCACTTATTTTCACGTGTTTTAGGATGTATTTCATAGAATATAAAGATTACAGTTAGAAGATTTTTGCCTTTAATAAAATCTACAGATAAATCATTTGTGGTATTGCCTGAGTTAGCAACTTGCGAAGCAATGTTTGGGGCCATTTTTGAGCACTGGCCCCATTTCTTTTACATAGTTTTTTTTCAGGTCACTTTGCAAACAGATGAAGTAATCAATGTTCCTTGTGGTACAAGTGGAGGTGTTATGATTTACTTTGATCGCATTGAAGTTGTCAATAAGTTGGAGCCCAAAAGTGGTTTGTATAATTTTTTCTCTCTGTTTACTTGGATTCCATTTGATCAAACCATTCTAATTCATGAATTCAGCCATCTCAGAATAAACTGCTTTTCAATCCTAAAATCTTTTCTTTAAAATTAGGTTTCTTGGTGGTAAAATCTTTCAAAAGCAATTCAACACCATTAAATAATACAGATTTTTCCATTCTTATTCTTGGTTAAAACTGAAGGGGCTCATTTTGTTAAGGTCATTCTGATAAAAGTTTTTATTTTATTAAAATATTTGTCATTTTAGTTTTAGATATAGTTCGGAACTATACTGCTGACTATGATAGAGCTTTGATATTCAACAAAGTCCATCACGAGTTAAATCAGTTCTGCAGTGTTCACACTCTACACGAAGTTCATATTGATCTCTTTGATCAAATTGATGAAAATTTGAAGAAGGTAGTACTGTTATTATTTGCTTATTAACAAATAATGATTTACAAACATTATTGATATAATTGATTATTTATCATGTTATGTAATTATAATACATTTCTATTATTTTTTTAGGCTTTGCAAGCAGATTTACACGAGATGGCCCCTGGACTTCAAATTCAAGCAGTGCGTGTCACAAAACCAAAAATTCCAGAAGCGATTCGTAAAAATTATGAACTGATGGAAGGAGAAAAGTCAAAGCTTCTCATAGCTGCGCAACACCAAAAGGTTCGTACCGAGTTGCTTTTCTCTTTTTTAATCCTATTCTTTATATATATTGTGTATAAAGGTCTATTCACATCTACCAGCACCATTCAGTGCAGAACAGTACAGTACAGACACACATTATCTATGAACACATATATTACGGCGTACGTGAGCGTAACATATCCGCACATGTAAGGTCTAGCACCGGCCGAAATTGTCTCGCTGGTGGCTGCTTGTGGCATCTGCACGCGCAGTTAGTATGAAAGCATACCGCTAGTACCACCGTCATCAGTTAGTTTCATTAGACGCAGATATTGCTAAAACCGAGAAGATGAATAATGATAAATTGATTGAATTGGTCAGGGAATTTAGGTTATAAAATGATAATAAATCTGGAGAAATAGGATTATAAAATCCTCAAACATGTGGCAGACGCTAACGCTCAGTTGACAGCCATATTCACGTGTATGTTGCGCTGCACGGTGTAATGTGAATACTCGCGTGTATGCCGTGCCTGCACAGCACAGTGCAATTCTACTCTGCGCAGTGCTGGTAGATGTGAATAGACCTTAATACTTCTGCAGTATGTACCCTTATATTAGCAAATTTATTAATTGCGATTTTTCAATCAACTTAGGTGGTGGAAAAAGAAGCAGAGACAGCACGCAGGAAAGCCATCATTGAAGCCGAGAAAGAAGCCCAAGTTGCCAAAATACAGTTTGAACAAAAGATAATGGAAAAGGAATCACAACAGAAGATGGAAACAATTGAAGATACAATACACCTGGCCAAGGAAAGGGGAAGAGCTGATTCCGCCTTCTACCATTCCTCTAAATTAGCAGAAGCCAATTCTATGCTATTCACAAAAGAATACGTAGATCTTAAAAAATATGAGTATATTTCAAACAATAACAAGATCTATTTTGGTAATAGTATTCCAACCATGTTTGTTCAGTCAGGAATATCAGCAGAACCAGTGATAGAAACAGCTACCAAAAATCATTTAGATATCTAATTTACACTGCAAATCATACTTCATAATAAAAATTTGGAAAACATTTGTTATTTAACCATTGTTTTGATGACTTGTTTCATTGTCACACCTATATTTACCAGTTGAGATTGAAAGCAATTTGTCATGTTCTTAACATCGTGGGTTAAAAGGAAAGACATAAATTGTTGCATTATTTTATTAAAAAATAAAAGATTTCAAAAAGTTCACAGGGATGAAACAAATGGCTTAGATCTTGTTGAATGCAGCAATATCGACAGACTGTACAAAGTCTTCAAATTCCTGGATCTGCTCGGTGAGGAGGTCGATGGACACCTTATCATCCTCAACTACGCACATGATCTGGAGTTTGTTGATTCCGTATCCGACGGGAACAAGTTTGGAAGCGCCCCACAGGAGACCCTCCATCTCGATGGATCGGACGGTCTCCTCCAGCTTCTTCATGTCGGTCTCATCGTCCCAGGGCTTGACATCCATGATGATCGAAGACTTGGCAATGAGCGCAGGCTTCTTAGATTTCTTGGCGGCGTACTCGGCCACGCGCTTCTCACGCTCTGCGGCTGCATCCGCACTCTAATACAAAAATACTACATTAAAAACTATTTTGAAAGACGAATCATTGACGAATTTGGCAACTACTTTTTAAAGGGTTGTTTTTTTAATATTTTTTTATTATTCTTCATTATAAAAAGAACCCACTAAACTCCTTTTATCTATAATGCCTATTAAACGTACACCACCGGTTTCATTCATGTTGCTAGGTGATATTTTTTGGTGAAACTGAAGTAATTGTAGGTTTATTTCATGAATGTAAACTGTGAAGACAGGAGGACATCAATACGATTTTGGATATAGGTTGGCTTTCGGAGGGTGAAAGAAGTTAATTGCATAAAATGGGAATCACTTTCTATTTTAAATGTCACTAAATGACTTCTTTCGCTACACCGATGATTTATTTTGGTTGACGCTTGCATCTATGCAAAATCTTTACGAAAATGCAGTGGCAAAGTAATCTTTGGTGTGGATAACCAACACATTCTGCAATAACTGCACAAAAGTCATAACTTGGTGATAAGATTAAGTTAAAAATGTATTTTCTACTACATTGATTCTAGCATAGAGAAGTGGCTTTTCTCTATGCTTGAATTTAAACTTGGCAAATGGTGAGCTTACCTCGGCTTCGTCGTCTGATCCGAAGAGATCTAGATCATCATCATCTTCCTTGGGCTTGGAAGCGGGGGCAGGGGCGGTGGTGGTCTTAGCTCCTGCCTTCAGGGGGCAAGCCTGTCCTCCCCACGAGGTCCTCTCGGCATCAGAGTATGATGCGATGTTTTTGTACCAGCGGAGGACATTGGCAGAAGACTCTGCGGGGGCTTTACCCAGAGCCTTGAATACGCCGACATCTCCTTGTGATGGTTGGTATCTGTAAATATAAATTTTTGCTTATTTTTTATACCGATTGAAACCGTAAACAGGACTTATTTTTTAAAGACTAAACAGCTGTTGTATGGTGTTAGATTACAACTCTTTGAAAAATTGATTACATTCATGGAGGGTGGAATGATTTATAAAATTCTTCCTATTTAATATTTTGGTTCGAACTAGATCTATTTATACGATATAGTTACCTAGAATAACTGTAAAATAACCTCACAATGTTAAAATCTCATTAATAAGGTAACGAACCCGGAGATGAAGCTGTTGTCTGCCAAGAAATCGTTCAATTCCTTCAGTCCCTTAGCACTTGACACATCAGAGAAAGCCATTGTTAGTTATTTAATTTAAGAATTAAAAGGCAATAAAGGTATTATAAACGACCACGGGGAACGACGTTTCACCGGTAAAGGAAGAGGAAGTGACAACCATAGATGAATATATTAAACCATATGTCGGGGTCTGTCTATTAATATTTTCAGCGATAAACAAACTTCCACCGTATATTTTTCTTTGTTGTATGTCATGGCCAATGTTTTTTTAGTTGTTGAAGTCTTTTTAACCTTTACTATAATATAAGTTTATTAGACTTTTTTGTCCAAAAAATTATGGTCCATATAGTCAGGGTGATCGTCGTACTGCCTTTCACGGTTAGTTTCCTAGTTTTTCTTTACCCAGCGATTTCCTTTTTGATCTCCCTCTTGCTGTCATTTTTCCTTAGACCATCCATTAGAGATATTGCATGTTCAGTTTGTTTAAAACACGGTTACTCTAAATAGAATGTTTAGTAAATTGTTGATGTCTGGTGCAGCTTTGGCATTTAATTTTTGCGTGCACCTGAGACACACAAACTTTATAAACATATTAATATATTGGAAAAAATTGAACGTAAAGTGATATAAATAAAAAATATTATTTATTATATCTAATATTGGGTGTATATTATACTACGCCCTTTATTATTTGTGCGCTGTGTCAAGTAAAAAGATCCCCAGGCATTTAAGATGTTTAAAAGAAAAAAAATTAAATAATTTCCTTAGAAGTCAATATTACAAAACTCATTACTGTATAGAACGGTGAAGATTTTTCCGATAAATCCCCACCAATATAAAAAAGAGATAAATGAGATTAAATTTAAGACAGAAGTAATCAAATATGTGAAGTGTAAGTTTTACTCTTTGTAATTTGTAATTTTATGTAGTTTGTAACTTAAATTGCAATTTTTTTTGTCTATATTATCTTATATTTGTGTTCATATATATAATTATTATTTATTGCAGCTGACAAGTTTGGGAATCTTGATTATATAACCAGCCAACAACGGTGAGATAAAATTTTATATTTTTCACCGATCTTCTACTCTTTCTCTACTGCCGTTTTTGCGTTCGGACTGCGGCGAAATGAATATCTATGGGTTTGATTTGACGTTTGGCGTTAAGCGCTATCTGTCGGTCAAATTTAGAATCCTTGTTACAGGTAAATATGCCACTGAAAATATTTCATTCGCATTTAAATTATTTTATGCGATCCTTATGCTGTTCCTATTTCAATTGAAATCTCTCTCTCAGCCCCTTAATTATTTATCACCAACATAAAGCTAGAGTGAATGATACTTGGTAAGATAGGTTAGGTCTTATGTAACCTATAAATATCTATTATATTATTTTCCTTCATATTTTCAAATCATTGATTTATTGATTATTTATTGATTAATGTCTTTGATTTTAATACGGACTCTTTAGTTATACAATGCAATACAAAATAATCAATTTCACTTTTACGAAAACTGTTAGGTTAAATTACAGCGTAGTTTCTCAATATCAAATGTCAAAAAATATTTTCTTTTCAGAAAATGTTCCGCGTTACGATAACTAGGGCCTTGGCCCTTCCATCTCTGACTCATCAAAATACTGTTGTACGCCTCAGCCCCTGCAATGTGCTCTGCAAAGGATATGCAGACAAGGCCCCTGAAAAGATTGAAGTTTTCATCGATGACAAACCTGTCATGGTATTCCCCGGGACAACTGTCTTACAGGTTTGCTTATTTTGTGACGAAATATAACAGCTTTAATTGTCTTAGATAAACATACTCATTATGACCTGTTAACTAGACATTGGATGGTAGAACATAGAACCATAACAACTCATGACAACTCTCATAAATCTGTTGTCTTAAATCTGGTCATATGGAGTGCAAAAAGGGTAATTGATTTATGACATCTTGTTTAGTTTGATGTAACTATAAATTATATCCATCAATGCACAAACGGTCCACCAAACCAAATAAACCAATGAAACCTGTTGTTTTTCGATATAAAAGGACAATAATTTAAAGTTTGAAACTTTTCTTATGAGAAATTCCATTTTCGCACTTATCATATTTCGACCAAGGCCACAGATATTTTTTTTAATTAGCAACAGTAAATACTGAGTAGTTACTGTGCAAATAGAGACTGAACATTTATATGTTAAATTTATTAATGATTTATTTCATTTTATAATGTAAATTACAGTGGTAGGTACTCTCAGTATCGCCCTAGTGAAATATCAAAACGTTGCTTGAAATAGCTTTAACCCTGTTTTGTGACCAGATCTGAATAACCAGGTACTTTCCTAACTTCCTCCTCACTATCTAACGCTCCCCACTCATTTTAGCCACACAACACATTCCAAATTGGAGTTTCCATAGTCCCACTGTTTCCAGGCAATTAGGACTGTTGTGCTGTAATTACACAAAAATATTTATGCATTATTAATTTTTAGGCCGCGGCGCAAGTGGGAGTAGAGATCCCTCGCTTCTGCTACCACGAGCGCCTGGCTGTGGCGGGCAACTGCCGCATGTGCCTGGTGGAGGTGGAGAAGTCGCCCAAGCCCGTGGCCGCCTGCGCCATGCCCGTCATGAAAGGCTGGCGGATCAAGACCAACTCGGAGATGACGCGCCGCGCCCGCGAGGGGGTCATGGAGTTCCTGCTGGTCAACCACCCGCTGGACTGCCCCATCTGCGACCAGGGGGGAGAGTGCGATCTCCAGGATCAGTCCATGGCCTTTGGATCTGATAAGAGCAGATTTACTGACATCAATTTTTCTGGAAAACGGTAATTTTATGCTTGGTATTTAAAAGTGATAATTAAAGGCGGCATTCAATGTGTATATAGCATTAACACTATTTAATTTTGAAATGTGAAAGGGGAATACATAATAACGTTATGTAAGTGGAATGTACTAAATAAGGAATGCGTTTTCAAAAGCCTGCTACATATAATATTTTTAAAAATTGCACAAATCGATTTGTAAATAATTATTAAGTGAAAGCAATCAATGTTAAGTATATATGATTTGACGCGGGAAGCGCACTCCTGCGCCACAACATGCCCTGTACGCGGGCAGCTCAGTCGTGCGCTGCAAAGTTTCTGTAGTTTAAAGACCCCGTGTGTGACAGAAGTTATACATATTTTTAACACAGAAAAGGTTAAATAAGCAGCAAACATTAAAAAGCTCTTCAAATTGGTCGTCTGAAATTTGTTGTTTTTCCATCCTAATAAATACTCCTAATTCTCATTCATTAGGAGTGGGACAAACATTTGAGAAATTTATAATTTATTTTGATAAAACATAAAGGATCGTTCTATGTCTGTCCCAGTGGGAAAATTACTGTGTCCAAACTCATGTATGCTGCCGTCATAAGAACTACGTATATGCAATTTTCGATATTTTACATTAGTATTTCCAATATATTTTTTGACACCAAATAAACCTATTTCTGTCATAAAAAAAGCACTGATTTCAATAGAAAATAATGTTATCTATTTAAATAAGTGGTTTTACAAATGAAATGGGTATACAAGTATATCATTGGTCAAGAACGCATTGGAAACATTGAGGTAAAAATATCTAAAATTGCATATTTATTGGTTCTTTCTTATGACGGCAGTATACTAGCAAATAAATAATTAACCTTTCAAAATGGCAAAATAAAGTTATGTGATCATTTGTGGCCAAAATATTCAAATATTTTTTTTAGTGTTCAACTATTGCTAGATACTTGTTCGCACCTGTTTAGCTCATTCGTCGCCTCTGGATGATAATATTGTCTCGGGAGCATTTTACTTATTCACAAAAATATGACATATTATTGTTTCCGTGAAGTGTAAACAAATTTTTTATTTATTCAGTGCTGTGGAAGACAAGGACATCGGGCCATTGGTAAAGACCACCATGACTCGCTGCATCCACTGCACTCGTTGCATCAGATTTGCTTCAGAAGTTGCCGGCGTAGATGATCTTGGAACTACTGGTAGAGGAACTGATATGCAGGTTTGTTCAATTTTTCTTCATCTCTCTTAAGGGCATTGGAAATATGATTATATCGCTACGCGTTCACAGATGAAATTTATTTGAATATTTTAGATAAAAGAAAAAAATTTTGCACTTTGCTTTCAAATATTGAGATGAATCGTTGGCGGGTATACATACGGAATATAAAATGGAATAAATTTTTATTGTAAGTTTGAAGCTGAATTCCTTCAAGAAACTTTTTGGAGAAGACTTGACTTGTAAATTACACACATACTTTACAATTTTACATGCAAATCTTGAAATTAAGAAGTATGTTTTGTTCATTTTCCCTATATTATCATTTAATTTCTAGGTGGGTACATACGTAGAGAAATTGTTCCTGTCGGAGTTATCTGGTAACGTAATTGACCTGTGCCCAGTTGGAGCCCTTACCTCCAAGCCATACAGCTTCTCCGCCCGTCCCTGGGAGACGCGCAAGACCGACTCCATCGACGTCATGGATGGACTGGGTAGCAACATTGTGGTGTCCACAAGGACTGGAGAAGTTCTCCGTATCTTGCCCAGGACTAACGAGGTAATACTTCAACTTAACCTGTTGCGAATATGAATCAAATATGAATAGGTACTACGTTTTTACATTTTCTTTTTAATAACTCTTCTACTTTTAAATCTAAATACAATTTCTCCATTAATATGACATCCACAGATATCTGAAATACCTGTTTGAATATTTATTATAAATATATATATTCCACTGCAGATAAATTTGAACATTCGATTTAATAATTAATTAATTTAATACAACAACAGCTCAACACCATTACACATATTCTGCCATTAAATGTTTTAACGAACTTCCCAAAGATATACAAGATGAAAAAAAGTACATTTTACAAGAAACTAATTTTATGTGTATATTATAAGTTCACTTGGAAAAAATGTATATATGTTTAAATACATACATTATATAGATATATTGTATTTCTAAAAATTTCCTTTTATTTTATTTTTTAAATTAGTGTATAGACAGACACCAGAACATCAAGTTCATGGTAGTAGTACTGTTGAAATTATTAAATGTGTAACAATAAATACTAGTACTCCCTCCCTAAACACGAGAATTTCTCAATTAGGGAGGTATTTAATTTGAAAAAAGGAAGCTAAAAGGATTATTTAAATAAATAATAAAAAAAAAATAGTACTTAAATACACTTTTGTTATTACCATGTAAACAATGTTCTCAATTATGTCTAATAAATATCTGAAAAAAAATAAATTAATTCATAATACGAATCCACCAAAACAAGCTCAAAACTCACATTAAACATGAAACCTATAACACAAATACAATGGCCAATACTTACAAGTTTCCATAATTTTCCTCTTGTAATGATGGAAATAGGACAAATTCAAATATTGCCAGGTTATTCTTAACCCAGTTATTCTTATGCTATATTATTTACAGTTTGAAAATTGTGAAAAACAATCCAGAATCACACATTTAAATTTTTCTAGGAAATCAACGAGGAATGGCTGTCGGACAAATCCCGCTTTGCCTGTGACGGTCTGAAACGCCAGCGCCTCATCTCCCCCATGGTGAAGACCGCCGGTAGCCTGACTCCATGTGAGTGGGAGGACGCCCTGGTCGCAGCTGCTAAAGCCATCAGCAACTGTCCCCCTAATAAGGTATGAATATTCAAATCATGACATTCGTTTTTTTTTTAATATTTCTTTTTAGGTTAAGATGAAAAGTTTATTTGATTTAGGGCCAATATTTCAGTTGCTTTTTAAGCTCTTCGGCTTGAGACAGGTTTATGTCTGTCAAGGTAGTTTTCCCGACATCCCAATCCGACTGATAACATTCCTGAAGATATTGAAATACCGGCCCTTAGGTATTGATGTTACAATGTAAAAGGAATCATTATTTAAAATAATGTTTTTAAAGTAAATTTAATTTTTGGTTGAAGCCAATGTATTATATTTGTTTATATTATTTAGTGTATTTACATATATATATTTCCCGATGAAAGCACAATTTGAAGCCAGTTACTCATAGTACCAGTTATTTTGAATTATCTTTACTAATTGTTTTTGTGTTTAATTCGTAGAACTCCATTTAATTTAAACAAAAATGAATGTAATCAAATTTAATAATGTTATTATAAAGTTCTGCAAGTATTTTTAGTTTTTATTATTGTGACAGCTGTTTCTGTGTTCAAAGCCATTTTCAAACATTGGTTAATCCACATTGTGACGACTTACTTATATGATTTTATTATGATTTTATTTTATACTCCGGGTACAACGTGAAAACAAAGTGAACCTCACAGAACAGAGAATTTGAATTATTTTCTAACTAAATCGGTTTTACCGATAAACATTATTTTTTAAAAACTCGTCCAAATTAGAATGGGGTGGGGGTGAATAAAATCAAGTAAATCGTCACAATGTAGATTAACCGCAGTTTGAAAATGGCCTTGAACACCGAAACAGCTGCCACAATAATAAAAACTAAGAATACTTGCAGAACTTAATATAACATTTTAAAATTTGATTAACATTAAATAAAAAAATAAAAAATGATCTTTACCATAAGTAACTAACTAATCATCCCGTCGTTTCACTGCAGGGGTAGGCAGAGAGGTCGGACTGCCAAACAACTCGATCTTGGCATACACTTCTTGCTTCATTCATATTCATATATCGTCTCATACGTTCTCTTCTGTTATTCTGACTTCTGACATAGCCCAATTCAAGTATTTGATTAACTTGATCGTGCTATGTCTTCCTCGGACGTCCCCGGCTTCTTCTTCCATTCACATTCGCGTCATATATTCTCCTTACACTCTTTTCTTCCTTCATTCGCTCTACATGCCCGAACCATCTAAGCGTCCCTTTCTTAACTTGCTCATTACACATACATCAGCCTTGCATTCTGTACCAATCATAACATTTTTCACACGATCATTCATGGTTTTACCACACATTTGTCACAGAGATCTCATTTCTACAGCATTCAGTCTACTTTCATCCTTCCTCTGCCAGTTCCATGCCTCACTGCCATACATCAGGGTTGGTATCAGCACTCCATTGGGGACTGCTAGTTTCGCTTCTTTGGACAACTTTTTGTTTGTCCCAACCGCACTCAGTCCTCCGTTAATGGAGTTTCCTGCATTCACCCTTCTTTCAATATCCCTATCAGTCTTTCCATCTCTCATAAACATACTTCCCAAATACACAAACTCATCGACCTGCTCCGAGTATTCATCATTCACAACTATATTGCACACTGTTTTCGTACTCTCTCTTTCAAACACCATGACTTTAGATTTACTCACATTCCTCATTAACTCTTCATACATACTTCGTTCATCCTAGATACGAGGGACTCTAGATCTTCCATCCTGTTAGCAATCAACACTGCATCATCAGCATACTACAGGCAACATACTTGCAGATTACTCATTTTCGCGCCCAAGCCCACCTCTTTCAATTCTTGCATACAATTATCCATGTTTGAATAACCACGGTGACATTAAGCAGCCTTGCTTAACACCTTTTGTGATGTCAAACCACCCTGTAAAATCACCATTTGCCCTAACACATGCAATGCTTCCCTCGTACAGAGATGCGATTGCCTGTATAAGATTGGTATTCACTTCATACTTGGACAACACTTTCCATAACTTTTTTCTGTCAACTCGGTCATATGCTTTTTGTAGATCTATAATAGCACAGAAAAGTTTCTGGTCTTTCCTATACACCTTTACCATACAAGTT
Source organism: Halesus radiatus (assembly GCA_022606495.2). NCBI lineage: Eukaryota > Metazoa > Arthropoda > Insecta > Trichoptera > Limnephilidae > Halesus > Halesus radiatus. The sequence continues at coordinate 286,345 of JAHDVE020012084.1, forward strand.
ACTAATCATTAAGACACAATTATATGGAAATACCAGATGCATATATAGTTCGACCAAAAACAAAAGACCGTTCCCTAGTTTTGTCCAGAATGAAGGAAGGTGCGGACAACGAGTGCGGTGTGGCAAGCCACCAACGAGCGCTTGCGAACTACTAATGAACCGTCCTTTATCTGCGCAATGCAAGATAAACACACACACTTTTGCTTGCGGTCTGGTTATAATGTTAATTTTCAAAGAAAAACTTATTTTTCCTCTCCAATTATATTAAGGTTTCCACTTACATCTATGCTTTGAAAACATTTAACTGTAATAAATGCCGCATTCTGCATTAAAACCTTTTAAAAAGAAATTGATTAATGGTTCATAGATTGCCGCCTTGGCCGGAGGGCAGGCCGATGCGGAGGCCCTCATCTCCCTCAAGGACATGCTCAACAGCTTGGGTTCCGAGCTGACCTGCACCGAATTGGCATTCCCAACTGACGGTTCCGGCACAGACCTGCGATCCTCTTACATTTTCAACACGAAAATTGCCAGTAAGAATTATTAAATGTTGAGCAATAATCATCATCAGCTCTACAGTTCTCAGAGAGCTTAACGAGTCTCCTGCTGTCTCCCTCTAGTTATTTAAGCCCAAAGGATACAGTGTTGACCTCAGCACCTAGCCAGGCCCCAAGCGTGGGTCTCCTAAAGTCAAGCTACCGCAGCTTGTAAAAAATAATTCATTTCCGAATATGTATTTCTGAAATTAGATATTTTTAATGTAAGGATCATGCAAACAGAATTTTTAACTCTTAACCACTCGAGCGACGGCTCCCAAAATTTGGGTAGCGGCACTAACGATGTCGAACGACAGCTACCCAAATTAGGTGGGTAATTTTTGTGAATTAAAATGAATTTATTTTCCCGTGAAAAACTTAAATATTTAGTTGCTAGCTTGACAAAACTTTTTTTTGTTTACGGTACGTCTTGTGTTTTTTTTATTATATCTACATCTATCAATAGATAATTCTAATTGATGGATGTAGAATAGTAGATAAAGAATGTACTTTCCAATGTAATACTAGTTTTTTTGTGTTAAATGTAATAAATATTCTAATTCAGAGAATTCAATTTTGACAGTCCGTGTACTGAAATTTTGAAAATATTTTTTTCTTATTAAAAATTGAACATCTGTTTATACAGTATAACCCCTATTTTACGTTTTTTAAGGGACTCAAAAAAAAAACCTAATTGGAGGGAAAATGTAAAAGGGGGGTATTGAAACAAAGAACATTTAAGTTTTATGTTTCTGAAAAAATAACATTTTATTAAAAAAATCATCCATGTTAGTTGGTTGCATTTTTGTTTTTTTTGTTATGTAATTCTCTTTCAAGACTATATAAACATTTAAAAGCGTCATCTTGAATATCACCAATGCTTATAAAGTAGGTTTTTAAACCCTCGATGAACCTCATTGCTTCTTCTTTTGTTGGAATATCAACCTCTTCTTCATCAGACAGTTCTTCAACAGAAAACTCTGCTGGTGTTAAATACTGTCAACAATATCATCAACTTCCACCAAGTGTCTGATGTCATAACATTGGAGTCAAGGTTTACATAATCCTCCAGGGGTTGGTTGATATTTTCCTGGGTACGTCTTCATTCTGCTCCTTGTATATCCCAGCTTTCCGGAAACAATTCTTGATGGTAGAGTCGGTTATTTCACCCCATGCCTTAACGGTATAATGCATTACATCTAAAATGGACATCTTAAATTTGTTGGGGTCCTCACCTCGTTCTAACTGACACAATAACTTCTGTACCAAGTTTCTTCTATAGTAGTGCTTGAATGCCCGAATTATCCCTAAATCCAGCGGTTGCAGTTCACTTGTACAGTTAGGAGGAAAAAATGCCAACTGAATGTTCCTCAAAGTCAAGTTTGTGGGGTGAGCTGGGCACCTATCGAGGAATAGCAATATTTTTCGATGTTTTACTCCTATCAAGGCGTCTAATGCAGTAAGCTGCTTTTCAAATAAGATTGATGTCATCCAGGCTTTTTTATTGGCTGCATATTTTGTCGGCAATCTCCTGAGAGCAATGGGGTTTTGCAGACTTCCCAATCATTAACGGGGGAAGCTTCTCACTGCCATCTGAATTTGTAATCAAGAGAACAGTGAGACGAACCTTGGTTAATTTTCCTCCATGTCAGGCTTCACCCTTGAAGCTGAAAGTCTTACAAGGTAAAACATTGAATAACAGCCCAGTCTCATCGGCATTGAAAATATCTCTGGGAGCGTAGTCTGCAATTAATGTAGGCACATCTGTCTGCTTCCAATCTTCAGCAATGTCCAAATCAACACCGGAAATTGATCTGTAGACCACATTGTGCCTCTTCTTAAAATGATCTATCCATCCATTTGATACTGTAAATCCTTCAATATTTAGTCGATTCGCGATGCGCAGTGCCTTTTCACGAATGATTGTACCGCCGACGGGAATATTACTGCCCCGCACACTGACGAACCATTCTTTCAAAATCTCTTCCATTTTTTCGTACTTCGACGCCTTGATGTACATACGTTTTTTCGCCCCGGGTCCACATTGAATAGCGCTTTTTTCAATAGATTCACGGTTTTTGATGATTGTGGCCAAAGTAGTAATGTGTATTCCTATATTTCGGGCCAGCAAAACGCGTGAGCCAATGTGTTTATTCAATTTTTCGAGAATGTTCCTTTTCTCTTGTACTGACAAAGCTTTTCTTTGGTTAGACATTATGTGTTTGAAAGAATGAAGACGTAAAAATGAATAATAATCGAACCGAAAGCAATATGAAATAAATAAACCTCGAACTTGTAACTCGTAAGACTGATGACAGATGGAGTGTCACGTAAAAATGAGGTTATACTGTATTTTATAAACTGCGTTTTTAAGACCTGTGACTAGAAATTTCCAGAAGACTGTAGATAACGTACAAAAATAGTAATACTCAATATTGCCTCATATAAGACCTAGGGCAATTTTTGGTAACAAACATACATTCACGCATTTGTAAATTTTACGATAAAAAATAAATAAATTATAAAACCTAAAAATATGGGACCAACAGTGAAATATGGGTAGATTCATTGGCTTTAAACCACAGAAAGCAGTTTATATGTTCCAATATTAATCTTCCGAGGTATGATTTTAGAAAAATCCAAAACCGACCGCCCAGAAATATCTGTCGCTTAAAGCGTTTTTTTTTTAAAACGCTATCACTCGAGTGGTTAAAACCAGGTAATTTTGCTCAATCCCCAAACTATCAACCTGATGTACGTAGCTGTGACATATTCGATCCATACTCATATGTGAATGTTTCATTAGGGGTATGGATCGAATTACATTTAACATATAAATACATATTTTAGAATTTCTTCAAAAGATATTCACTTTGTGGCGTCATTATTAATAAAGGAATTAAAAATTGTTTTGTATTCACCACTTTAATAATATACACATATCTACATGTTTTGAAAGTGATGCTCTCTTCATCAGGAATACATATATAGAATACTATAAAATACTATAAAATAATAATGTCAAGTATAGACAAATGATAAACACATTATTGTGTTCTATTATATTTTAGTGACTTGGGGTATTATCCCTGGTTATATTTATCAGATTTCTTATCAGGAATGCTGGGTTTTAGTAGCTTTTCCAACAGACGAAAAACTGCTTTACTTATAATGGCCTATAACCTCTCGAACGGTTGTATCAGCAATTCAAATTTTTTTGAAAAAATTGCCCATTATATCCCTGACAATTTTACTCTAGCGCGCGTGCACAGATCTTTACTTATTCTAAGATGCAGAACTAATCTACCGTTAGTAATGCCCCTCAGAAGAATGATCATGCACTTAAATGAGCTAACACCCGATGTCGACATTTTCCACATGAACATTGTTCAATTAAAAATGCTAATAAGTATGTAACAAACATTGGCTAATAATAATAATGTATTGTACTTTTTTTATTGGAATAATTTCTGTAAATATACATTTAAAAGAAAACTAAATAAATATCTAATCCATAACTTTTCACTAAAACACATACATTGTGTCAAAAGGTACTGCATTGTGGGATAGAATATGTTGAAAAGACAAACGTTGTAAAGGTTACCCCAAGCCTGTATTATTAGGACCAGTGTTGTGTTTAAAATTTACTAAAAATCTGAATTGTTTATTACAGATGTGGAAGACGCTGATTTGGTTCTACTTATTGGCACCAACCCAAGATTCGAGGCACCACTGCTGAACACCAGGATTCGCAAGGCTTACATTCACAAGGAATGCGATGTCGCTTATATCGGACCCAAAGTTGACCTAACCTACAATCACATTGTGAGTATAATGTTATGGCATTATTGTCTACCGCATCCTTTGCAGAATCAATCCCGCAACAACAAAAAAAGAGGGCTTGTTATATAGATTGCATTCGTGAAAACATTATTTATTTACATATTTATTTATTTATTCTAACATTTAAAAACAAAACAAAAACATTAGCCACTCATCTCACTAGGACAATCCTGTGTTGAGATGAGCGGCTTTACAATTTTAGTGAAACGATAAATAATAATAAATAAATAATATTATGAAAATAGTAATAAGTAAATAATAATAGGTAGGTAAAAAAAAAAAAAAAAGTAAATAGTAATAAGTAAGTAAATAATAATTATAATATCAACCATACATATGGATTTAACATTGATTAAAATATAAGGGATAACATGGATATAGCGATATTACCACTCTCATGGACTTTTCGACCATTTTTTAAAATAAATTTAGCGTATCTATAGTTTTAATGCTGTCACTAAGCCTATTATATAACAAAGGAGCTTTACAAGAAAAATTCCTTTGTCCAAGTGATGTTCTATTATTTGCCGGCTGATACATTAGAGAAGAACCCATTCTAGTATTGTGCACTTGTTGTGACCTTATGGCAGTATCAATGTTGTTAAAAAATTTACAGAGAACCTGTATTATGTACAATTAATTGCCTTACTGTCATAATTTTACTTTCACTGAATAATAAGTGTGATGAATATAAAAAATATTTCTTGTATATTATTTTGAAAATTATTTTTTGAGCAACATTTAAGGACTCTAGGGTAGTCTTGTAACATGAACCAACATACAACATTGTATGAAAGAAGAGATTGAACAAGAGCATAATATACAGTTTTTAGTGTAACTTTGTCCAACATATTTCTTGGAGTCTTGAATATATAGGCTAGTTTTCTTATTTTGTTTGTTAATGCAGTAATATGATCGTTCTGTTTAATCCAAGATATTTGATATTGTCTACTCTTTCCAAATATTAACAATTGCACTTGTGTACACAACAATGCATTGTTAAGGAACGGTCCACAGGTGGTTGACTTACAGAGGAAATGCTAAAAGTAATATATTTAATTATTTTTTTCTTCAATGAGTAATATATTTAGTTTTTTGCGTGTTTAAAGTTCAAAAGGTTTTGATCAAGCCATTTTTTAACAGTCTTTAATCCTGACTCACACTTAGCAAGTTTCATCCCAAGCAAACACCAAAACAGTATCATCTGCAAATGCAACGGGGTCCGTTCTGGGCCCACTGCTCATCATCCTTTTCACAAATGATGTAACTAAAATTATCGAATCGTTTGGTCTTCAATCCCACTGCTATGCTGACGACCAGTAAGTTTATTTTTACTGCTTACCAGAAGAAATAGACAGACAAAAAACTCGCATAGCTGAGAGTCTTGAAACAATTACTCGCTGGATGACCTCAAATAGATTGAAGCTGAATTCGTCAAAGACTGAGTTTCTCTGGACCGCCACAAGCAGACGTCAGAATATCATTGATAACTCCCCAATAAATATTTCAGGAAGTGACATTACTCCGAAGACGTGTGTTAAATTACTCGGTGTCAATCTGGATGCAGACTTTTCCCTTAAAAGTCAAGTAAACAGACCTATAAGTACAGGGTTCTTTCAATTGAGGCAAATAAAAGCAGTATGGAGAAACCTGCCAACAGAGGCAACTGAACTGCTTGTCAATTCGTACGTTGTGTCACGTCTAGATTACTGCAACGGAATATATGCGAGTCTCACCAAATACCAAATAAACAAATTGCAATCAGTATTTAACGCTGCAGCAAGACTCATCACCGGCGTATCTAAATATTCTCACATTTCAGAGCATCTCAAAAATCTCCACTGGCTCAAATGTCCTGAAAGAATCCAGTTCAAGCTTTGCTGGATGGTATTTAAGTCTCTTAACGGAATGGCTCCGGCTTACTTATCAGAATTGTGTACTCCTGAAAATACCAATTCACGGCAGTCCACCCTTAGGCCAGCAGTGTCATCAACTATCGGGAGGTTGAAGGAACCAAAGCGCACACATAATACTAAGTTCAGTGATCGTGCTTTCCGAGTATCGGGACCTAAAGCCTGGAATGAACTGCCGCACGACTTAAGAATTATCAAAGACTCGACAGAATTCAGAACTAAACTTAAAACTCATCTTTTCAAACAATTGTATCCATAAATTGAAGAAATGCACTCGTAAATTGCTTAGCTAGGCTAGCCGGTTAGTGCTTACCCAAAGTCATTAAAAAGAAAAAGTTTAAAAATTCACGCATCGGTGCGCAAATGCGTCCACAGCCCGCAACACTGTAAATCACTAAAAGTGTAAAAATAAATAAAATATTAATATCTATTAAAAGCTTTTTAAGGTCATTTTATAAATATTTTCCATTCCTAAAATTATAAACATTTCAATAAATACCAACTCTTCTTGTGCCACCCATCTTCTAATAAATGTAACATTAATAGAAAAGGAGGATAAAATAGCAACTGTAAAACTATCATGTCTCTATACTTAAATTTTCTAATAAAACTGTGTTCATCTGAAGCGACCTGCCAGGTAAGTATGTTTTTCTGTATCTGTTTGTACATAATTTGATAAAGAATAGGAAGTAATATTTGTACAGCGCCCTTGAGGTGATTTTTCACAAAAACGGAGCTATACAAATCATCCAATTATAATTAACTAACCAACACGCCGTTTCCCCTTAGGGGTAGGCAGAGAGAACGGACCGCCAAACAACTCGATCTTGGCATACACTTCTTGCTACATTCACATTCATACATCGTCTCATACATTCTCTTCTATTATTCTGACTTCTGACATGGCCCGACTCAAGTATTTGATTCACTTGATCGTGCCATGTCTTCCTCGGGCGTCCCCGGGTTCTTCTTCCATTCACATTTGCATCATACATTCTTCTTACACTCCTTTCTTCGTTCATTCGCTCCACATGCCCAAACCATCTAAGCGTCCCTTAATCTTACTCAAAACGCTTTCATCAGCCTTGCATTCTTTACGAATTTCAATATTTTTCACACGATCATACATGGTTTTACCACACATTCGTCTCAGAGATTTCATTTCTACGGCATTCAGTTTACTTTCATCCTTTCTCTGCCAATTCCATGCCTCACTGCCATACATCAGGGTCGGTATCAGCACTCCATTGTGGATTGCTAGCTTCGCTTCTTTGGACAAATTTTTGTTAGCGCCAACCGCTTCATCCAATTATTATTATTATTAACTGAAGAACCCAAGAATGATCATTTTTCAAAGGTCATTAATATACAATAAAAATAAAATTGAACCTTGAACACTACCCTGAGGAACACCATTTAAAATTGATTTATTTGATCTAATATGATCATTAATCATTACTCTCTGCGTTCTATTCCCAAGATAAGTTCTGAACCAATCTAGTGCTTTATTAGCAACACCCATTGAAATGAGATTTTAAGCAGTAAACCATGGGATACGGTATCAAAGACCTTTTATACAAGTCTAGAAAGACAGCCATTGCTTTATTGCCAGCATCCAGAGCTTCTACGACTGTGGTGATTACTTTTAAATCTGCACCACTTATTCCCATATTCTCTCTGAAGCCAAACTGATTAATTGTGAGAATTTCATGTTTTGCTTTTCTTTTATTTATAAGAGTCATCAATCTAATTTTAGCTAATTTCTCTATTATTGTTGATAAAGTGTTAAGTAGGGAGATAGGTCGATAGTTATTAACATTTAGGTTATCCCCTCCTTTAAATACAACTTTTAACGGTACAACTTTTTGCAGTGATTGGGAAACAAGCCTTTCTCAAAGCTAACATTAGCAATGTTTGTAATAGGTATGACTAATTCAGAACCACTTTGTAGACCATTGCACTTATACTGTCATTTCCGCTTGAAAAACCTGATTTAAGCTCATTAATCACCTTTAGAACTTCATTACAATTCGTTGGGTTAAATTCAAAACAGGCGTTTTGTAAAAAACGTGTTGGATTACAATTTTCAATTAAACATTCTTCGCTGGTATTATTTGAACTGCACGAAAGATTAGCAAAATTTTGACCTACTTCACTGAAAACTTCATTGACATGGTTAGTAATGAGAGTTGGATTATCATTTATAGATACAATCTTATTTTTAACATTTAGTCTATTTATGGAAACTGGTTCCTTTTGCATATCCAATGCTTCTTTTATTATTTTCCATTGCTGCTTTGTGTTGTCTCTAACCTCATGAAGCTTCTCCTTATAATATGATTGTTTAGTCGTTCTTATAATTTTAGTACGCCAATTTCTATATCTTCTGTAATACGTTAATTGTTCAATGTTGTTCGGTTCTTTATAACAATTCTTGTGTATTTTGTCACGTTTTATGAGGCAGTTAACAATGCCAGAAGTTTTCCATGATTTTAAACACTTTTTATTACAATGTATTCTCTTTGTAGATGAGCAATTCTCAATATGCATTTTTAAACATGTTATGAAATTATCAGTTGCTGTATTAACATCACTTGTAGATAAAACTGTTTTCCAGGTTTCCTCCTTCAATTTTGAATTTTGCAGGTCGTTATCTACAATTAGTTTTAGCTTTACGTCAGATTTTTGTGATTTTATTACGAAGGGCTTAGGATATTTCAATATTGTAGCAAAATGATCTCTAACACTGGTCCTGAGGACAGCACTCTGAGGATCCACTTTTGATTTCGGCATAATGTGATCAATGCAATTTTCAGTACTTGAAGTTACCCTAGTAGGTGAAGTGATGTATGGTTTTGAACCATGGTAAATCACAAGTGAAAGATATTGTTGACATTTTGAATTGTTCATATCTAAAATATTAATATTTATATCACCACATAAAATCACTTCATGGTTATGTGTCAATACAGAACGGAGTAAATCCTCTAGATTGTTAAGAAAAGTATCAATGTGTGCCTGAGAAGAAGATCTGTAAACTGCTATTACACATAGATTATTAGAAAGTTGTAATTTAAGACAATTAGCATGTGGGATAACTATTTCTTCAACAGACGCTAGGACATCATTCCGAGTGTAAACAACAACTCCATCATTTTGTAAGTAATTTTTGTTTGTGTTGTGCGATGAATATCCAGTAATACCAGGGATATTAATGGAATCTTTCAGCCAAGCCTCACTAAATAATATGAAATCTGTGTTGAATTGAATCGAGAACAGCTACAGTATCATCGATAAAAAAAATTATGCATCTTATACTCGTATTCATACAGTACTAGCTGATGTGTATCCGACTTTGCTCGGGATTTTTCGCTTGTCATTAGGGTGCAATAATTGATTTGACAGCGAAAGTAACTATCTCCAAATAAAGAAACATTCATTTGAATATTTTATTTCATTCCAAACATTTATTTTTTCAAAATATATCTAAATCATATAGTTCTTAAGTAGGTACCTACTCGTGTTTTCCATTTTGAAAGTATTCTACCCAAAAAAACCTTCTTTTGAAAATGCAATCTGTGGCTAACCAGAGTGTTATATCTATGGGCTAACCTAAATAAAACATGACGGGGTCAATGTTTTTCATACTAATTTTAAAACGTTATAGTAACAGTTTTACATATTGGATTTCATTCAAACTACTCTCTAAACCCTCCCAGCATTAATAAGAACAAACTGTGCTATTTTCAGCGAAACCGGCCCAGTAATTTTCAAGAAAATCAAGGACAAACAAACTTACATTGATTTTTATATATGTAGATATTGATAGCTCAGAATGTATCAGAAATTCATTGCATATTATTGGGTCATTTATGTTGATATTATTTATTTCTGCATTATCATTTAATTCTTTATACAAAAAAAAATATCCATATTATCAGAATAAAAGAGTAAATTAAAATTTTATTTATCAGACTTTCGCTTTAAATCATTGACATGTTTTATATTGATTTTTTAGATGATTGGTCTGAGTTTTTTTTTACCAGGATATTATTATTTTTAAACCATATATATAAATATTAAACCATATTAAGTAGATTGATAATAATTAATAATTTATATACTTTTAGCATTTGGGAGAAGATGCGTCCGTTCTAGCAGAATTGGAGGCCGGGCGTGGAGACTTCTTCAAGAAATTGAAGGCAGCGAAGAGGCCAGGTATGTCAATCTTTTCCTTACTGAGGTCTAACCAGAAAACAATAATATTTTTTCTCTAAGAAAAATGTATCCTAAATTATCTATCTTTTTCTAGTTATTATATTGGGTGCGGATCAGGCACAGAGATCTGACGCAGCTGCCATCTTGGCAAACGTACAGTCGCTGGCTTCCAGGGTACAAGCTTCTTTGGAAGACAAACAGTGGAAGGTAATTATTCGATTCGTTTGAACGTATAAATATATTTTAATGAATTTTGACCATCAAACTTGACAAATTTATTTGGTATGCACTGACTAGTGAAGAGTATTACCAAAAATATAGATTTTTTAACATATTTTCATATACATTTATATGTATGCCAAATTCTCCTTACAACATTGTCCATTATGTGATGGTATTGATCCCTGGCTCTACATCAATTGGCCGATGGTCTAGGGCTAATCAAATCTACTGGATGAATTATAAGCACATAAATTTAGACAAGTCTCTCAACAGGATTAAAATATTGTTTTGTCGGCCAGGTGCTGAATGTCCTGCAGCGTGTGGCCTCGCAGGTGGCCGCCCTGGACATGGGCTGGAAGGCCGGAGTGGCTGAGCTGAGGAACGCCGCCCCTCAGGTGCTCTTCCTGCTGGGAGCCGACGCTGGTGCCATCACCAGGGAGGACCTGCCTGCCAACTGCACCGTCATCTACCAGGGTGACAATTTTATACTAAATATTTTTGCAAAGCAGCGCGTTGATGTTTATTCCCATTCTTTTAACTGACCAAAGGCAGGCAAGCTGTATGAATGTGTGGTACACACATGCATTGCGTGAATCATAAAACTGAATTGTTGTAAGCTGCTTTCATTATATTAAAAATATGATTAAGAAAATGGTTCTTAAATGGTTTAGGCATGTAGAGCGGATGAACAAAGAAAGGAGTGTTATATGACGCTAATGTGAACGGAAGAAGAAGGCGGGGACGCCCGAGGAAGACATAACACGATCAAATGAACCAAATACTTGAATCGGGCCATGTCAAGATTCAGAATAACAGAAGAGTATGTATGAGACGATGTATGAATGTGACTGAAGCAATGAGTGTGTGCCAAGATCGAGTTGTTTGGCAGTTCGTCCTCTCTGCCTACCCCTGTTGGAGAAACGGTGTGATGGTTAGTTAGTTATAAACCTTAGGAAATGGGTAATATTTGATGGCCAAAGAAGTTTTCTGCAGTCAATTAATTTACAACATTTAAAAAAGTTTTCTCATACCTACATAACAGTGGCGTGCATTGCTTTTGTGTTGTTTCAAATTCGGGTATGAATTCTGCTTGAATATTTGAAAAATACTATTTTATTATCATCTTCCACTGATTGTTATGGCTAACTGAATAAATGAGTGTATAAGTTCCTTAGTAAATTCTTGGAAAAAATACATTTTGATTAGAAATTCGTCGCCTTTTAAAAAATTTCCACAATTTTTTCTTATTTTTCATTTTTCTCTGGGTAGGCACAGCTTTTCAGCCTTTATGGACCGCACGCCACTGCTACATTTGTCTTAACATCAAACTGACAGTTTAAATCATTATTACTCAGTGTTTATTAATGGGTACATACATATAACACAAACACAACATTTTGCTATAAAAGTTTGGAAGGGCCTGGCCTTCTGCCCACATATTATTTAATCTAGTACGTATTTTGTATAAAACATGTATACATAATTGGCAATGATATATTATCTATTTGTGTGAGTAGGGCACCACGGTGACAGTGGAGCGGAGATGGCCGACATCATCCTACCCGGAGCGGCCTACACGGAGAAGCAAGCCACATACGTCAATGCCGAGGGAAGGGCCCAGCAAACCTTTGTTGCAGTAACTCCTCCAGGAAAAGCTCGAGAAGATTGGAAGATTATTAGGTACAACGCATTTTGTTTCCTTGGATGCAAGTATGAAAATTTCAACCATGGTTGATAAAATGCTAGTATTTTTATATTAATTGTAATTTTTTTCACATTTTCAGAGCTCTGTCAGAAGTAGTCGGATGCAAACTAAACTATGATAATTTAGATCAAATTAGGGATCGCCTCGCTGACGTCAGTCCAGCACTGGTGAACTACGGAAACTGCGAAGAAAACAACTACTTTGCCCAAGCCGAGAAACTCTCCTCTGTAAGTTCTATATTATTACTGGACCTGGTGGAAGTGTTGCATACCATATTTATTTATGGAGTTAAATTTTTTTTCTATATACATATGTATGTAATCTTCATCTATTATATAAAGAACAATGTCCCGGAGGGGTGGTGCATGTTTGTTTTGTATACAAAACTACAGTTTTATTCCGAGCTTGATGAAATTTGGCACATTTGACCTACAAAACAAAAGGCAGGTCACTGTCTACATGAGATTTCGAAAAACCACCCCCTTACCCCTTTCCCACCCTTAAAGTAAAATTTTGTTACTTGATGAAATTTTGCACACTTAACGTTCAAAATAAAAGGAAAACTACTAGGGGTAAGGAGTAGGAGTGGGAGTAAGGGGTAGGGGTTGGGATTTTAAAACTTTACTCCAAACCATTCATAACACCGGGCAACGCCGGGTACTTCAGCTAGTATTTACATATTTTCATTGTTAAATGTAATTTTTTTCCATTTAGCTTCTTCCAAAATCCATCAAGGGGGAACTGAGCGTGCAGCAGCAGACTCTGCAGGACTTCTTCATGACGGACCCGATCAGCAGAGCTTCCCCCACCATGGCCAAGTGTGTCCAGGCAGTCATCAAACAGAAAACTGCTAAATATTAGTTCAATCTTTTAATTACGTATTTATTAATTGCTTACATTCTCAACCGCCCACTTTGCTATGTGACTTTTGCATACTTCTTCTGTTTGTTAATTTCCTTTTTACCTGTATTTCAAACTTCTGAATGTTTCTAATACACCATTGTAAATAATTATATATTATGTATTAGGGCACTAAAAAATATACATTACAAAATTTTATTTTTATTTTTTATCAGTGATAAGATAGTTTTATCTTAATGTTGATTAAATATATATGTAGATGTACCCTATTCGAGTTTTATTAATATTTACCTTTTCCCGACCCATGTTGACCCCCAATCCAAGTGTAGGCAACCACTTACGGTCCATAGGCCAAATGAAAACAGCCAACAATCCTAATCCTAAGTACATATTACTCACCAGCCACCTCGGCAGCGCGGTTTCCTATGCGTTATTGGATCCAAGGTGGAAAAAGCCTGCAGAAACCTTAAAATCAAGAAGAAGATTAAGAAGACGGCTGATTAAAAAAATACATACTACTTTTAGTTATTAATTGCACCGATTTCAATAGAACTTTATTTTAGTAAGTACTGAAGAACATAACAATTTTATAAATTATAAATTAAAGTTTTTACTCTAAATAAGATTTTGTAGTTTTGGGATAGTCTGGGATGACAGACAAGAATAAGTTATTGCCGATGAGAAGGTTTTCAAAAATAATCCTGTTTTTTAAATATGTACCTATATTACGCTGGTACAGTTAGTCAATAAAACTAAAAATAATGAAGTGGAGCTAAATTTCTTCATTATTATGGCAACAGCTGCTCATTTTGTCTTTGAAATTTGTTCTTCATGTAAAAAAAATTCTTATTTGAGTTTGACGGTGTGTTAGAAACAAAGGATTCTTAAATTTGATTTGCATTCAATTTAAAAAAAAATGAAATGGAGTAACACCGGTCAACAAATTAAAAAAAAAGTTTGTCCCTTTGTTATCCTCTTACCTGGGCGAAAGCGTACAGTCAACTGTCCCGTGGCCTGGGCGACCTCTACGAAGGTCGGAGATGGGACAACCTTCCGAGCTGGAGTAGTGGAGTCAACTCTGGCCGTTCGCCGAAGGTAGGAACTCGGACTTCCTCCTGTGCCACCTAAGTAGCAGAATAACAAGTATAATATTTTGTTATCAATAATAATCATCCGGCTGTCAGTTTTCTCATTGTCTATGATATTTTGTCAAGTGCTTTCAGATTTCACCTTCTATGGTTAGCAATTCTGCTAAAAATGGCTGCTTGGAGCAGTGTCCGAAAATTACTTACCGGGAGTATAGTAACGAATAGCATTAAACAAACTACATTTAACCAAAATGTGAAGTTTTCCGTAAATACTGTGATGAGGAGTGATCATGGAGGGCCACGAATCATGGGTATTCAATCTTCCAGGTAAGACCGCTGCATGTTATCTAACTTATTTTTTGACGTTTACCAATTTTCGTATTTTCTCACCTAACCAAAAAATATGTGTTATGGCTTAATTTAATTTTGCGTAAATTTTTTATGATAGCGAGACAGCTTATGAATTAATTTAATAACGACTTATTAACAACAACAAAAACTTCACTTCCCCTTGTATCCCACATCACCCAATAGAAATTTATTCATCTAAAGGATTAGACTATTTATTTTGCCATTAAGTATTCAGTATGTGCTTATTTGATTGATTTCTGCCTCCCCGTATATCGTACTATGACTATCCCATGTTTTTTGTGAAATCTAATAATAATCAGGATCGTGTGCTTTTATTTACCATGTACTACATTGGTAGGACTATAATATATAAAATAAGCTGCAACAAAGGGTGCTACCTATTGCCCAATATAATTAACCTTTCTAGTTTCTTTATATAATTCTCAATATAATTTGCATTCCCTTTACTGCGCCCTGAAGACGATCAATATCAATTGTCAATGATTAAGTAAATCAACATCATTGATGCGATTTATAATTGCTAATTGATTCTTTACAGAAATGATTAACAATTGTCATTCATCGTCCCAGGCCACTTAAGGAATCTACATCTTTAATGGAATGTACACCTAATGATCATTTCCAAGCCTTTACACTATCTGTTTTCCTATAAACCCAAACAGTTGTTAGGTTTATGTATATTACTGTAAATGATTGGGCCACCACAGTGTATTTTTGGCATTGGGTGTACACGCATTAATGAAATGGCTATAAAGGTAATATCAATATAGAACTCTGGCTTTTTAAATACTACTGATTTCCAGGATTCTTATGATTAGCTAGGGACCAAACGAGAAGAAGAATATCATAATACAATTGTTATTTTCAGGTGGCAATGGAACAAGTTCAAGGACATGCTTCACTACTACATCATGGTGGGAGCTATTCCCTGCGGGCTGGTGATCTTCCTCTCCAACGTGCTGGTGGGCCCCGCCCAGCTAGAGCCCATCCCAGAAGGCTATGTGCCCAAGCACTGGGAGTATTACTCTCACCCTATCACCCGCTTCATTGCCCGCTACATCCACCAGAGCCCCCAACAAGACTACGAGAAGTTCATGCACTGGGCTTACGAAGAAAAGGAAAAGGTAAACCTTAAAATTTTCCCGAAAAACACTTCAGTGCTTAGGTCAATATATGATAAGGTAATGCATTGTATGATGTCAATATATTATGTTTATTTTGCACTTTTTCAGTTTTCTGCCCTCTTTTGTTTGATGTAACTATGATAAATGATAATCTTATACAAAAATTATTCATCAAATTAAACAAACCTGCAATATTTATTATTCTTCGATTTGCAGTGTCAAATGAAAGTTTCCCACTTTTCTCCTAGAAAATTCCACAGATATTTATGAAATATTTATTATATCTCATTTTCGAAAAGCTGGATTGTTATTAATTTATGATTCTACAATAATATTATAATTTTGTTTTAAATTCAATTATTTCCAGCTCTGTTTCAGTGCTAAATTAGTTTATTCGTATTTTGTCATGTTTTCACTTTAATCAGTATTTTTGTAAATTACGATGCATCTATAAAATGGTCCACTTGACAGTTGAACATCATTTGTAAATTACGATGCATCTATAAAATGGTCCACTTGACAGTTGAACATCATTTGTAAATTACGATGCATCTATAAAATGGTCCACTTGACAGTTGAACATCATTTGTAAATTACGATGCATTTATAAAATGGTCCACTTGACAGTTGAACATCATTTGTAAATTACGATGCATCTATAAAATGGTCCACTTGACAGTTGAACATCATTTGTAAATTACGATGCATCTATAAAATGGTCCACTTGACAGTTGAACATCATTTGTAAATTACGATGCATCTATAAAATGGTCCACTTGACAGTTGAACATCATTTGTAAATTACGATGCATCTATAAAATGGTCCACTTGACAGTTGAACATCATTTGATCATCGTACCAGTATAATACCTCTAGAAGTTTTAAATTAACTTCTGGAGAACAAAGCTTTGTTTTATAATAAGCAACTTAGAAAGACTACTTTTATAAATTATAGATTTTTTAACCGAAAGGTTTTCTGATTTCAAATGTTGTATTGTTGATGTAACGTTAACTGAACAAGAAATAGTAGACATGCGTCGTGCATGAATCAGTCGGAAGGTTTCTGAAATAATATGTATGTGTTTTTAAGAAACTATTTTAGTTAAATGGACGCTCACATTGATAGTTAACTTTTAAATAAATTGTGTAATTCTTCTGGTATCGGAAGGAAGTTTGTTTCCCTGGACAAATGTGTGCGTATCCTTTGGTCAATGGAGCTATTACCGCATACTTCAATGTCTTGCTTAAACCATTGTTATGCATTATTTTGTAGATGAAAATCAGATCCTTGGAAAAAGAAATTTTGGCAAAGATGCAGGAACGCCAGGACTACCAAGCTTTCTACTACAAGCCCTTCGCCGCCAAGTACATTCGCAGGTACCAGGAGTACGAGAAGGAACTAGAAGACCGCCTGGGAGACAGGCGAGGCTAAACATACACACCCACCTCCACCGCAACCAGAAAGGCTGTCTTTCATTTTGTAAATTATGGTCTGTTAAATATGATGTAGATAATAAATAAATATAATAAATAATGGTGTAGAAACAATTACAAACCCTCCTTCTTCTTTTATATTATTGCTGTTAAGAAAATAACATATTCGTGTTAACCCATTTTATTGGCATAACAATACATGTCTGACCTCTAACAATAATTACATATTGAAGAGTGACATCCTTTACGTCACTTTAGAAAAGTCTACACAACATGCCATGTAATTACTAAATTACCATTGAACTAAATAGATTGATATGAAATTCTACTTAATAATGGTTGACCACAAATTATATCCATTTTTCTACGTACAGTCAAATATAACAATTATTTACATGTACATACATAATGTCTGGTGATCAGAAAGCACATCTTGTTGAGGAATGTTCCCTACCGTTTTCTACATTTAGGTTCACTTTAAACTACAAAGATTGATTTAAGAATAAATATTAAGTATCACATTCAGCTCCATTGAGATCTACGGAAATGAAATTGCGCACAAAAAGAAGGGTACGCCATCACATGAATAGAGTATAAAGGAACCTTAATCTTTCAAATGGCTCTACCTTGGACTTCTGTTCTCCTATTCCTACAACCCCAGCTTCTCCATTAATGTAAACAGTTTACTATCAAAATATACCTATCTTTAACATACACATATCAATACCACTTGGGTTTCTACTCCTTAATGTTCAACGCCTACTTCCTATGCACATTCTTAGGTTACCTTTATGTATTATTATTTTCGAAAACAATATAACAGTTATATTTATTTAACGAGTTTCTTAATTCATAGAAGAAAGCCAACTGCTAAGTACTTTTAACAACTAGGTTGAATTTTTAAATCCACGAAAAATGTTTAGCAATAGTCAAATAAGTTAATGCACAATCTTAAGAAATACGTAATAGAATATTATTGCCAAAAGTGATCAAAACTTTTATTACTTTCCAATGGACATTTTACAAATAGGAAAATAAAGTATATTCTAATTATATGGAAGCATTCCCGTCTCTATATTATAATTTACTTCATTGAAGAATGTTGAACGGTTCCGATATCGATACAAATATAATAAACTAAATGATATTGCATTTCACAATTGACGCACTTACGTATCTATTCAACACTGACTACCCATCACAATTGACGCACTTACGTATCTATTCAACACTGACTACCCATCACTATTTAGTTGCAAATTACCATTTCCAATCATCCACACGTTGAACAACTCCACACATTATCACGGTACATAATGCATAAACGTTATTCCTTGCAGAACCAAATAAGAGCCTATTAAAAAAAATACAACAAATAAATTTCAGTAGAAAAGCATACTTAAAAAATTGCTTAAAGTTTTGTGTGGAAAAGCCTTCGTTTGGTCTCTACAAAACATGTTGAAATATATGTAATTGAAATTATTCTGCTTATCTGGCGTCTACCTTCCTGAAGATGTTACTTTTTTTAATAATTGGACCGTTTACTAGTTTTACCCAGAATTTTTACCTCATAGGTGTATTTATTGTCTTTTCAATTAAAAGTAAAATATGTAAATACATATTAAATTGTTATCAACACAAGTTTTCGGTTTTTGCAGTAGTTTTATTATCGGTAAACTAATGAGGCTCTTCTATTATTTCTGTCTAAACTACTAGTTGAAAATTCACAAGGAATTCTGTAATCCCCATAAACCATTCTGCTCATCAAAGACCCAGACTCGGATGATTGCCATAAATTATTGGCAAAACCATCATGTTGCATAATGATATTATCTTGGATGCATTTTTTAATGAAACAATTAATTTGGTGAATCTCAATCAGTGTAAAATTTAGTACAGATCAATATTATTAAAAATCATGGAGTTTAATGATTGAAAGCTTCTAATTTTACTCCAAACTCATTTCTTTTCCTTCTCTGCTAACAGCGCCTGCTTCGCTTCTTTTTTAGCTTTCTTCTTTTCTTCCTTAGCAAGAACCTTTGCTTGTCTTTCTTCTTCCTTGGCATCGCGCTTCGCTTCTCGTTTGGCCTCCTTTTCTGCTTTTTGCTTCATTTTTTCTTCTTTCTTTCTCTCCGCCACTTCGTTCTTTTTATTGTCATTTTTCTCTTCACGTTTATTTTTATCTTCTGATTTTTTTATCTTCAGCTCATCATTATTTTTTTTACCATCACAATCTTGCAACCCTTGATTATTGTTCATAATGTTTGCATTATTTTCATTTTCATCCTGATCATTTTTGTTAAGCAAAGGTGAGTGTGCTACATCATCTTTTCCGGCCTTTTGGGGCATGCGGTAATAATTACCCTTTTTTAAAGGCGTTGTTTCTAATTGAGTTAATATTTTTTGTGCACATCTGGAATGAGAAACATAATATTATGTATTAAATAATATTATTATATAAGTACATGAAAGGGGAGTGAAAGAGCAAAAGGCAAAGGGGTTTAGATATTTTAAGTAAAAATAGATTTATCGAAGAAAGCCTATATCACTTTCTGGCTTGACATACTCGTATACTTACATGAAAAAATTCTTTGTTATAAACCCTTTATTATATTTATACATTTAGGTTCTAGGTTATCCTAGTGAGGTGTTCAAGAAACATGTAAATTTTCCATTCACAATATCACCTTCTCAAGCTCACCTTACACTCCACATTATAAAACAACATGCAAAGCAACGTTATTATACTATTGTAAATATATTATGTATCTATGTAAAATGATTAGTGGTGTATAGAAATAAAATAAATAAATAAAAATGTGAATAAGAAATCCTATAAAAATGTACAATTAGATTTTTCACATTAATGTACAATACCTACATAAATGAATGTCACTGAAGATAAAATAAAATACACATTTAGATAGAGTATGTATGTATTTCTTTTATCACCTTATTCTAGTAGATGTTGAAGCAACTGCATTTCCACTGACTGTAACGTATCCCACTGGAGCACAGGCTGGGCTCTTGACGGGCTCCCCCTCCTTGGCGATCCCCACAGAGGTGACCCGCGACTCCTTGCGGGACTCCTTGATGTTGGTAAGCTGCGAGGCACGGAAGTCTCTCTGGAACTCTTTGATAGGAGGTAATCTCCCACCGGATGAACACAGATCACTCGAGAAGCCTTGCCCTCTGTAATCCTGCAGTCTCAACTGAAATACAAATATTTTATATCAATGTAACTGCAATAATGCTTGTTTTATAGAAAAGATGTATTGAAAGACATTTACTTGGCCAGACTGCCCGCGGCACGTATGTTGAGTGAGCTAGACATGGCAAAGTTTACAGTTTACAAAGTATCAAGCAATACTTGAACATTAATGGAAAGGCTCAAATATACTCGTATTATTCACTCAATTCTGCTTTTACACGGTTTTAATATAAAATGGTTCACAAAACCTAATGAAAATATCCATTCTTATTAGAATTTTTCAATGCATAATGCACTTAATTTTTTTTTACACGGTATTCTATAGAACGTATTCCTCGTGTAAAAACAGAATTTAATCTAATATCAGTTGATTTAATACAATTCTTCGTTTTGCCTGAAAAACTATTTGCTAGTGCGAACCGCTTTGTACGCAAGCCGCATGCCGCCTAGTCAAAGCTAATAACTCTTTCCGTACTCCGAGAAGCATTCGACGAATGAGCTAAACAAGTGCAAACAAGTATACATAATAATATAATACTTTGACATTAATGGAAAAACTCACATTATGGTAACCGGATAAAACACAACATTGTTTGTTATTTTTCTTTACTTTTCATCAATGTTCTGTTTTATCATGGAACCAGTTAGTAAAGTGCTATGTGGAGTGTCGGGTGGTGGATGTAGGATGCGTAGGTACCTTCATGGAGTGGTGCTGCGAGCGGCGCAGTGCCGAAGAGCCGGGCTGGCGTAGCGGGGGCGCCAGGCGGCGGGGCACGGCTCCCAGACAACCGCCCGCACAGTCCCCGCCGCGGCACACGCGCGGGCAGCCGCTCGCGCTGGCCTCGCTGCTTGACGACACGGACGACACTCCTGGAACATTGCACTAGATTAGGAAGATTGCAGAACATAAGAGGTATCCCACGAAAATGGCACTGTAAAAGTAATCGAATTATTATTATTATTATTAATCTATAATAATAATAATTCGAGAATATCACTGAAAGATCCATTGTAAACCTCTCCCTCTTCCTCATAAACAAAATAATGAATTCTACCATCATAAGAAAAAGTGATATAGGTTTAATAATGCAATTTTACATATTTTTAACAATGGGTAAGGGGAGAGGGACGTCAAGATGGATTATTTATTATTTCAAAATAATGATAATATTTTTGGAATACATTAAAAATATCTTTTTAAAGATTTTTAAGCATTTATTAAAATCAAATCATAAATATGACCCTTTTCTGACAGTCCTACGTATGTTTTGCAAAACCTTGGACTTTATAAGGTGTTAATTTTTTTTGTGATAATTTAAGTACTAGTTATTAACTCATGACACGTGCAAGTCTTCTTCCGCATTTTTTCTATTGATGATGGCAGAAGTTCGCATGCATTTTGATTTTCCAGCGAGGTGCAATCATACAAAATGCTTATGTTTTTTTGCCTGACACTTTTTGCTTCCTTCAAGATCATTTTTCTGCTTAAAGGGGATTTTTTCTGTATGTTTTTTAGTTCGGTATCATGCATCATAATGTTATTAAAATAATAAACGTCTCAGGTCCAGTTTTTTTAACTCTCGTCACATTAGACCGATGATGCACAACTGGCGGTCCGCGAGCCCATTTCGTGTGGCCCACTTAGCTAAATAAAATATCAAAAAGTTTGCAGTATTTCTGAATAATCCACAACATTTACTGGTTTGACCTTAGACCTAGCAAAATTTTCATCTGAGGCACTTTCTTTGTCCGAGCTATGACTAAAGACGCTCTTACATGATACTTTTTTTTTGTCAGGTTTCATGTGGATTGTCTTTAGAATTTTCCATAGAAAAAGAAAACTCAAGAGTAATCTGGATGAAAAAAAGTTTTCGTCTAAAAGCATCTTAATATTTTGAATGGGTACGCAACCAAATGTTCTTTCTGAAAACATGTAAATAACGGAAGTGAATTATGATATTTTTCTTATTTAATTATTTTTGGCAAATGTTCGGATTTCCGGGTACAATTTTAGGAGATTTCAAAGGTATTATTAACCAGCACCTCCCCTCTCCTTCGATCACTAAATAAATTAAACTAAATCTCATCTTAGTTTTAGGTAAGTACCTACCTACCTTAAACTTGCACTGCATCAATTAGGTAATTAATTTTTTTTGAATTGTACAGTATTCTGGACTGTCAATATGTATTACATAGTTATTTTTTTTAACCTTTTCTACGTGTCAAAAATATGTATCACTTCTGTCACACGCTGGGCTCTTTAACCGTTTTAGTGATGTAGTGATTTTGCAAGTACGTGGGTAAACAGCTATTAATAATTAGTGTTATTAGTAAATAAATATGATATTAACTAAAAATTCAATAACTTGTGCAAATATCAACCAAACTTAATGATTCTTTTTGATATTAAACGTAAAAAGAATTGTATCCCATGCAACTAATAAAAAACTAAAACTACTAAATAATAAAATTATTTGTATATGGAAAAAAATTTGAAAATTATGTCGCTTCACAATTGTGTTTTCCCGTGTAAAGGTCATGCAGTCCCATCATACAGCGGGCGCATGTGAGGAAAATTCACTTTCTATTTGCATTTCATTATTGCGATGGCCAATAATCGCACTTCCGTGATCACTGTCTCGATTTATCAGATCGAAGGACTCATCATCCGTAATATCGCCGTCCTTTGATACATCGTCCGCGATAGACCTAAGATCCGACATGGTGAAATATATCGTTTTATGTTATTATAACAGGACAAACAATATATATATAGTATACAAGATATACACCAACTGCAATACACCGCTCTCAAATGGAACACATGCTCTTGTAAGGATCAACAAACGCATACTGAAGAAGGCAGCGCCTAAGCGCTTCGTCGCAATTTTCGTCCCTAACGCTTGCAGCGCCATAGCACTGCACCGCACTCTACTATAGAAGCTTTGTGGCGCACGAGTGAGCCGCCCGCGTACAGGGCATGTATGGTGCGCCGTAGTGATGCGCTTCCCACGTCTAAAAGGTTAATATCATTCTACTGCATAACATCGCCCACAAATAGGCGTATTTCATATTTATCAAATTTCCAAGAGAGCCAAAACCTGTTTTTTTTTTTACCGGATTCACATACATTTTATTACAAGTTCCGCTAATGGGGCTTTCACGTGTAATGTACTGTCTTGAAATTTAACACAAAATAGCATTAACATCTTTAGCTATAGTGATTTATAGTAGGAATTTCGAGATAAATCCATATTTATTTATTTATTTATTTTTTTTTTTTAGGGCTTTTACATAAAACAAGTTAAAACAGTGCAATACAATTATGAACATAGAAATAATAACAATGTGCAATGGCGCAAACTGTGTGTTGAGGAGTGAATACAATCAATAGTAAGTTTAATTATGATCGAAGCGCTGACAAACAGCTTTAATACAGTAATATTTGTAGGTTGATATCCTTTCAATATTTATAGCATCGTCCAAAACATATTTATTACCAAGTACATGCAGACGATTCATTAAGGAATTGAGTTCAGCGTTTGATCCTATATTGTTACAATGATAAGGTAATTTGTGGCGTACTGTTCGACCCGGTACATGGAAACATATTAATGAGAGAAGTTCAGGGGAGTTCAACAAGTTGTTAACAATTTTAAATAAATAAAATAGGTCTGAACAAATTCTTCTTTCTTTTAATGTATCGAGTCCCATTAATTGTAACAGAGAGAGGTAATTAATGTTTTCGATGGGTATTCCCAATTTAAAATTAATGTAACGTAAAAATTTATGTTGGACTCGCTCAAGGGAATTTTCATGTACGCTGTAGTAAGGATTCCAAATGTTGGAGTTAAATTCTAGTTGACTTCTAACAAGAGAAGTGTACAGTAATTTGACAGTGTTTAAATTTTTGAAATCCTTTGAAATCCGTAAGACAAATCCTAACATTTGCATTGCTTTACTGGTTATATTATTAATATGTTTAATGAATGTTAATTTAGTGTCAAAGGTTATACCAAGGTCTCTGATTTCATCAACAGATAATAAGGTGTGATTATTGAGAAAGTAAGTAAACAGCAATGGTTTTTTTTTCTGTGGAATCTCATAAGTTGGCATTTTTTTACATTAAGAGTTAATTTGTTTTTAAGACACCAGTCGTAAAGGCTTTTAAGATTAGATTGAAGCAACAGACAGTCCTCGATATTATCAATAATTCTATATATCTTCATGTCATCAGCAAACATTAAAATGAGAACACGGGTGAATATGTTTGTTACGTCGTTTATGAATAAATTAAAAAGTATGGGACCAAGATGCGAACCCTGGGGTACGCCACTGGTAGCTTCGAACATGTAGGATAAATGATCATTGATACAGACAGTTAACTGACGCCTAAGTAAGTAACTCTCAAACCAGGATAATAGTTTCCCATTAATGCCAAGTTCTCTTAAAAAACATCATGTTTATCGTATTGCATATCGTATTGTTATTTCGAATTAACAGCGCACTAGAGGTGAACCTTCACAAAACAACGCTATAGAAATTAACTGTTATTATTACTACCAAATTATTCCACTCCACCACCTTAAAAGCATTTTTACCCCATTAGCGAAACACCTAATAAAATGTGTAAGAATCCTGCAAAAAAAAAACAGGTTTTTGGCTTGTGTTGTGGAGGAAAATATGACTATTTGGATTATAACCTCAAACTTACTGCGATTGACCCCTGTGGACATGACCATCCTCCTGAATCTCTTTAATCAAGTGGTAGACCACTGAACAGAGGGTTTACCTCTTCGGTGTTTTAGACTATCAAATTTGTTGATTTGTTGACGGTGACCTGTTATAGCTCTTGCCACATTATTTTTACCTGAAAAGGAGGACGAGCCACTGGTCATGGAGTAGAGACTGGCGGAGTTAGGCACGGAGTGGGCCCCCACGGAGTAGGCGCTAGCGGACCCCGTCAACCCCCAGGCCTTGCCCATAGAGTAACTGCTGGCTGACCCAGGAACCTGTAATCAGAGAGTTATAAACGTTAGCTAGACTTAATTCAAAACATTATATATGAGTAATGTAAATTGCGTCATCCTAGTAATCCATCTATTTGTGAGTTTCTGGAAGAGCTAGACATACAAAACGGGCTATAAAATGCCTGCCTATAATGTATCCTGAGATACTTTCCACACGTCGCTCACCAAACTGAGAACGCGAACTCGGAGA
The DNA here is from genome assembly GCA_022606495.2 of Halesus radiatus. Taxonomy (NCBI): domain Eukaryota; kingdom Metazoa; phylum Arthropoda; class Insecta; order Trichoptera; family Limnephilidae; genus Halesus; species Halesus radiatus. The sequence goes on from JAHDVE020012084.1 coordinate 312,092, forward strand.
AGCTTATGGCTCCTGGTAAACAGGAATAGCGGAAGAAGATCACCGATGCGTTGAACTGATCAAGGAACACGGCCTCAGGTTATGAGCAATTTCTTATGGCGGGCAACAGCAGGTCGAAAGTAAGGCTGAGGAATGCTTAGAGATAGTTCCGGAGTGGGGTAAGAGAAATAAATTAACCTTCGCTCCCTACAAGATAGTGGGTCTCCTGATGAAGGGTTCCCTCAGTCGAAGACGTTACCCTTTTATTAAAATGGGAAACTCCACAATATCCTTTGCGGAAAACACCAGACACTTGGGAGTCATTTTAGATAGGTAGTCATCCTTCCTGGCCCACGTCAAAAGCACATCCAGTAGACCCCAGGCCTTCTTTCATAAGTTGAGAAGACTGTCAACGGTCGAGTGGAGTCTCCGCTCGCCTGCGCTCTGGCTAATCTACCGTACAGTGTACGTAACCCAAATCTCATACGTTGCTTCGGTGTGGGAGCACCGCCTTGACAATGTCCTCATACTCTCGGCTCAGAAAAGGAGCCAGCTCACTCCTTTACTGGCGCTTTCGGGAGCTTACAGGACTGTAGCATCAGACGCTTTACCAGTTCTGGTCGGAATCTTGCCGATTGATTTAGAAATTAGGAAAGTATTGGCTAAGAAGGATTTAACAAGGGGTAGAGACCTGTCCATCTGGGTGTCCACGTGACCATGGGTGGTGAGGTCTGCCCGCCAAAGTTTCTTAAGGAGATGTGTGATAGAACTCTGGATGATTGGCAGTCACATTGGGATAGGGCAACGACGGGAAGGTGGACTTATTCTTTCTTCCCTTCAGTTAGAAGCAGAATGGAAGGGGCATTTTTACACCTGGATCACCATACCACCAAACTACTATCAGGGCACGGTGAATTTAGGGGTAGACTTCATAGTCTATCTCTATCCCCTCACCCAAACTGTGTTTCTGGAAATACAAATCAGACCGCCGAGCACATTCTGTGGCACTGTGAGATTTTGATGGGTGCGAGAGAGGAAATGCTGGATGGTTTGACCAGAATTACTAGACCAGCCTGGAATGCTAATCTGGTCTGCTATACGGTGAATTTCGAGTGGCTGAGAAGGTTTGTAAGTAGATGGCTGGAGATGGCCTAAACTTAGAGTCGCGGAATAGCTTTGTAAAATCATTGTCTCGTTTCAGGTGCCGGAGGTAATGTCCTCTTGAATCTCTGGTACTTCTTTTTAAATTATTTAACTAGTGTATATGCTTGGTTACACATTTTATGTTTCCCTTTATCAATTTTTATCTTTTACTTGCTATTTTAGTTACCTTGTTTTATTCTCTACTTCTGTATTTTGACTTTTAGATTCCTGCCATTTTTAATATATCTTTTTTTTTTATTTAACTTTTAAGTTTAAACTTTTCACCCTGCACTAATATCTCTACTGTTATTATTTTGTTTAGTATTTTTCTTTCCCTATCATGAGTTTTGTTTTTTAGATATGAAAATTTTTCTTCATATAGAACTCAGTTTTTCTTTTGAGGCGAACTGAACTCAAAAACGTTTTTATTATATACTGTCCACCTCCCCTTTTAGGGAGTGGAAAATTAGCCCAATCCCTGCAACCCGAGGAAGTCATCTACTTCTGACTGGCCCTAGCCGAATCCCCTGTGCACTTCCCGATGGAGCAAGCTTGGTGGTCTCTCCGACTCAGTGGCACGTTCCCGGCCGTCCGGACCCCTCCATATCTCTAGGATCTCTAGGTATTTTTTTTACCCCCTCCCCCAATCACACTTTTATTAGGGGATAATTCTGACGACTGGCGCAATGTCTCCTGGGAAGAGTGGCGAGAACAAGAATCCACCTGGCACTGTTTCAGAGGGACTGCCTCAGAGTCTTGGCAATGACTCGTCCTAAGTACTCTTACTTAATCTATTTTGTTTGTCCTTTTTACTATTTTATGTTAGTATTTCTCCGCGTCTCACCATGTTCATCTACGGACTACAGACGCAGAGCAGAGCCACCATACTTACTAGAGCACTTTTGTCGACCGTACGTATGTACTAACCATTTTGGGCTGTGGCATTTTACTATCTTCTAAGCTAATGCTATGCAGGGATACTTGAGGGTTTAGAATTATTTATAACCTCAGCTTCGTTGAACCAAAAAATTAGAGCCCTTGTGCACCCTGAAGGAGTAACCATAAGTTACTTATACCGGGGTGGGAAAGTGGTGGGTAACCTCAACTGATCAAGGAATACAGTCGTTCGGAATGTCGGTGTCCACGACTTTCCATCTAACGCAGGACCGTGAGGAGTGGGGGTCACAATCCTCAGCAATGTACCTAAGAAGAAGTTAAAGGAGTGGAACATACCTGCCAGCTCTTGATGGTGGGTATGCTCAAGATGCAGGTTCTTGGCCCAGCAGATGACACCGCTCAGAGGCAGCAGCCACTGGCTGACGGCCACCTGGATGGTCTTCACGAAGCGCCTGAGGCAAGGATAGACACTAGGGGTTGAATGCACCCAGTAAAGGGGTATGACATACCTGCCAACTCTTGCTGGTGGGCATGCTCTGCTTGAGGCGCAGGATCTTGGCCCGGCAGATGACGCAGCGCAGGGGCAGCAGCCGCTGGCTGACAGCCATCTGGATGGTTTTCACAAAACACTTGCGGCAGACCACGCGGTGGCCGCACGGGGAAGTCTGCATCGTGGCCTTGGCGTTCACGCATATCACGCACTGGAATCAAAACCTAATTTTTAGGGGTAGAAGTTTTTTTTTTTTACATGTATACTGCATAAGTACCAACTGCTCCCAACCGTCTGGAGCCAGTCATCCCCAATTTGGGAATGTTGTGAGGCTGAAGGTATTGGGAAGGGGAAGGAGAAGGGGAAGGGGAAGGGGAAAGTGGGGAAATACCTGGCTATTCATATCTGGTCACCAAACACGGCTAAAGATAAGATAAGTTATAAGAAAAGATCATTTATTACTTTTATTAGATTACTATGACCTTTTCATTATATTTTACTAAGTAGGAAGGTACTTATATTTTAAGAAGTAGGTAAGTAATTATATTTTACTAACCAGGTAGGTACTTATATTTTACTAAGTATGTAGGTAATTATATTTTACTAACCAGGTAGGTACTTATATTTTACCAAGTTGGTAGGTACTTATATTTTACTAAGTAGGAAGGTACTTATATTTTACTAAGTAGGTAGGTAATTATATTTTACTAACCAGGTAGGTACTTATATTTTACCAAGTTGGTAGGTACTTATATTTTACCAAGTTGGTAGGTACTTATATTTTACTATGTAGGTAGATAAATATATTTTACCAAGTTTTTACGTACTTATATTTTACTATGTAGGTAGGTAAATATATTTTATCAAGTTAATAGGTACTTATATTTTACTATGTAGGTAGGTAAATATATTTTACCAAGTTGATAGGTACTTATATTTTACTATGTAGGTAGGTAAATATATTTTACCAAGTTGGTAGGTACTTATATTTTACTATGTAGGTAGATAAATATATTTTACCAAATTTGTATGTACTTATATTTTACTAAGTAGGTAGGAACTTACCTTTTACTAAATACCTACTTATATTTTTTTCCTCACAAAAAGATTGTAGTTTGGTATTTATTTTTATTACATTTTAATATAACAGGCAGTGCTTCTAGCGAAGAGAGGGATAGAGCGAAAGAAGTTTACAAGGGATGCAACAAAAGAGTACGTGATGGAGTGAAAGAACGAAAGAAACGCCTGGAAGAGGAAGAGGGGATCAAAATGACAAACCACTTCCAAGAAAATATTAAACTATTTTGGAAGGAGGTCAAAAGGTCACAGAATGGTCCAGAAAGTGGATGTGTGAAAGTGATAAAATCGAAAGATGGAAAAATGTTGACGAATGAGGAAGAAATAAAAGAGAGATGGATGAAATACTTTGAAGAGGTCTTCGAAAGCAATCCGAGTGATAGAGATTCCAGTGGCGAGTCAGGTATGAATGACGATGGGGTGAATGTTCCCAAAATTAGCATGGATGAAATTAAAAGATCAATTAGATGTATGAAGAATGGTAAGGCTGTTGGTTTCGACAATATTGCTGCTGAATACTTTAAAGGAAATAGCCGTATAATTCTCACATGGTTATGCAAACTTTTTAACCAGTGTCTAGAGGAGGGTTACACCCCATTAGATTGGAGAAGGGCTGTGATCATGCCTCTATACAAAGGTAAAGGGTCACGCATGGAATGTGGAAATCACAGGGCTATTAGCCTGCTAAGTTCAGTTGGTAAGCTGTATGGTAGGATATTGATTGAAAGGGTACAAATGAAAACAAAGGATAAAATATGGGATGTGCAAGGTGCATTTATGAGTGGAAGGGGGTGCATGGATCAGATTTTCTCGTTGCGTATGCTCACAGAGAAGTTTCTGGCAAAAAACAGAAACTTTTCTGTGCTTTTGTAGATCTACAAAAAGCATACGACAGAGTTGACAGAAAAAAGTTATGGAAGGTGTTGTCTAAGTATGGTGTGAATACAAATCTTATACAGGCAATCGCATCGCTGTACGAGGGAAGCGTTGCATGTGTTAGGGCAAACGGTGATTTTACGGGGTGGTTTGACATCACAAAGGTGTTAAGCAAGGCTGCGTAATGTCACCGTGGTTATTCAATCTATACATGGATAATTGTATGCAAGAATTGAAAGAGGTGGGCCTGGGCGCGAAAATGAGTAGTCTGCAAGTATGTTGTCTGTTGTATGCTGATGATGCGGTGCTGATTGCTAACAGTATGGAAGATCTACAGTCCCTCGTATCTAGGATGAATGAAGTATGTATGATGAATGAGCTAATGATGAATGTAAATAAGTCCAAAGTCATGGTGTTTGAAAGAGAGAGTACGAAAACAGTATGCAATATAGTTGTGAATGATGAATACTTGGAGCAGGTCGATGAGTTTGTGTATTTGGGAAGTATGTTTATGAGAGATGGAAATACTGATACGGATATTGAAAGAAGGGTGAATTCAGGAAACTCCATTAACGGAGGACTGAACGCAGTTGGCGCAAACAAAAAGTTGTCCAAGGAAGCGAAGCTAGCAGTCCACAATGGAGTGCTGATACCAACCTTGATGTATGGCAGTGAGGCATGGAACTGGTAGAGGAAGGATGAAAGTAGACTGAACGCTGTAGAAATGAGATCTCTGAGACGAATGTGTGGTAAAACCATGTATGATCGAGTGAAAAATGTTGAGATTCGTAAAGAATGCAAGGCTGATGTAAGCGTAGTGAGCAAGATTAAGAAAGGGACGCTTAGATGGTTTGGGCATGTAGAGCTAATGAACGAAGAAAGGAGTGTAAGGAGAATATATGACGCGAATGTGAATGGAAGAAGAGCCTGGGGACGCCCGAGGAAGACATGGCACGATCAAGTGAATCAAATACTCGAGTCGGGCCATGTCAGAAGTCGGAATAACAGAAGAGAATGTATGAGGCGTTGTATGAATGTGAATGAAGCAAGAAGTGTATGCCAAGATCGAGTTGTTTGGCGGTCCGTCCTCTCTGCCTACCCCTGCGGCGAAACGGCATGATGGTTAGTTAGTTAGTTAGTTAACTTTAAATTAGAAGTAAATTAAAATTCGTGTTATTAACAGCAAGAACTCTCGAACAGTGATCTCTGGTCATGAATTTTGCAAATCTTTTTCTGTCAGTTTCCATACTTTCTTTTTTTAGATTGAAGATAAAACACGGATACCAGGAGACACGATATATCTACATTGGTACTAGTGGTGGGCGAAGCGGCTCGGTTTAGTGAGCCGGATCACTAAACCGAGCCGCTTCGCCCACCACTAATTGGTACAGATTTACAAACTTGCGTTAAGAACAAAATATTTGTTTGTATTAGTAACCTCAATATCCACTTTTTTATTTTTTATTAATGTAAATCAAATTTAATAATGTTATATTAAGTTCTGCAAGTATTTTTAGTTTTTTTTTATTATTGTGACAGCTGTTTCGGCGTTTAATGCCATTTTCAAACGGGGTTAATCCACATTGTGACGGCTTATTTATATGATTTTATTAACCACCATTTCCAATTTGGACGAGTTTAAAAAATAAAAGATTTATTGTCGGTAAAACCGATTTAGTTAGAAAACAATTAAAATTCCGAATTCTGTGAGGTTTTCACATTTATAATGTGTTTCCTCGTATTTAACTGACAATGTTTTCTTAATTGATTTTTTTAAATGTGTTGTATTGTTTTGATAATGTGAACATACTGAGAAGCGGTGAGTATATAATTTTCCTTACTTTATTAATTAATGTTACATTGGGATCATTCGTTCGTTTATTAATTTCTAATTGTTCAAGTAAATTTAATCTTAGGCCCTATATTTCTATATGTAAGGGTCTAGGTTTGTTGTTGTCAAGCGGGACGTGATTATTTACTAAGAGATGTTCAGCGAATTTTGAAGAATTGCTTTATTTATTTTATTTTTGTAACATCTTATATGTTCTTTGAATCTCATTGAGAAAGCAAAAAAAATACTTGCAGAACTTAATAATAACATTACTAAAAGTGATTTACATAAAATAAATTTTTTTTTAAAAAAAAATGGATATTGAGGTTACCAGCATAAACAAATATATGTAAATCTTTCTTTGAGTTCTACGGATTAAACACAAAAATAAACAATATACTCAATATCCACAGTAGAGACACCTCCAACTACATACTCGTAGTTAAGTTTATAGGTACACTCCATAATAGTTTTACTTTGTATTTTCTTTTAATGCATTTAGTTGTTTCCTCACCTCTTCTTCCTGGCAGGTGGCCAGCTCCGGCTCATTCTCCTCTAGTTTGTTCAGCAACTTATCCTGAAAACAAAAACAAAACACCCATTATTATTATTATTTTGACGGCCTCCATGGTCGAGGCTCTCGACTACGAATCCGAAGGTCGTGGGTTCAAATCCCGTAAATTTTATTTAATTAATTTGTGCTGTTTCACAATTAATTACTTTAAAAATAATATATAGTATATTTGCGCACGTTCCAGAGTGGAAGATACTCTTAGTATCGCCCTGGTGAAAGACCACCATTCAGAATTGAAACGTTTCTTGAAATGGCTTTTAGCCGTATTTGGTGACCAGATCTGAATAGCCAGGTATTTCCCCACCTTCCTTTTCCCGTTCTCCTTTCCCTCCCCAATACCTTCAGCCTCACAACATTTCCCAATTTGGAATGCCATAGTCTCACTGGCTCCAGACGGTTGGGAGCAGTTGGGACTCTTGTGCGGTATTCATATTAAAAAAATATATATGTATATTTTATTATTCCTAAGAACTTGTCACAGGATTTATATAAGTTATTTAATATTATTTTTAAACAATTTTTTTTCAATTTGATAATATTATTTTTAAACAAAGGGATGGCTTATCGATGGGTTCTAGTATTAGCCTTCTAGTAGCTGATATTTTTTTAAACAATATATATAATAAGGTTTTTAATAGTTCTGCTTTATTATTAAAATATGTTTATTTTTGGAAAAGATATACATATGACGTTTTTGTATAGGAACACTGAAAGACAACTTAATATTTTCCATAATTTCCTAAATAAACTCTATAAAAAGATTAAATTCACCATAGAAATAGGACATTAGCATTAATTTCTTAGACTTACATATTTCTATTGTTAATAATAAATTTGAATTTAATATATATCGTAAAGATACTTATACAGACATCGTTATACATAATACTTCTAATCATCCTTTTGCTCAAAAATTATCAGCTTTTCATTCCATGCTTAGTAGATTAGTTAATGTACCTCTATCAAAAAATAATTTTAACAAAGAATTAAATATAATTAACAGATTGCAATAAATAAAGGTTATAGTACTAAATTAATAGATAATACGTTAAATAAAAAGTTTTAGAAATAACTTACTAAATTTACACCACAAATTCATATTTTCCTGCTATTGTACAACAATATCTTAAGTTATGATCTAATTATTTAAGCGATAATCCCTCACCAAACACAAGAACCTGGTTTCTTTGTGGTGTGGAACAGATATATTATATTTTTTGTTACACTATATTAATCATGTTTTATTTATATACTTACTGTAAAAAAAATAATCATATTAAATTTAAAAAATATATTAAATCTTACGTACGAGTATATCCACAAATAACTGAGGTTAGTAAACAATGGAGAAAAATATTGTTTTTAAATAATAATAATTCAAATTTAATAATTAAAAACATCCCAAATACTATCCAACCAGCTTTTTATACTAATAATAAAAATATATGTATTTTAAATAACAAAGATAAAGATAACATTTTAAATAAATCGGAGGTATATAAATTAATTTGTAAAGATTGCAACTATTTTAACAGGAAATTTCAGTGTTAGAGTTGAGGTACACCTAAGGTGTTTAACCGTTTGAATGCCAATCGGCGATATTCGTCGATTCGTGTTTTTACGGAGATTGCCGATCGTCGATTTCCGTCGATTGCGTCAGTTGTGTTTTTAAATCGCGCGTACGTCGGGTGTGTTGCTGCGACGTTGGTAAATATTATCGTAATATTATCTTAATAGTTGTATGAAAGTAATAAACCGTTTAAAATTCGGATTCACTTATTATTTTTTTTATTTTAGGTAATTTAAAAATGATAATGTCGAGCGAGTACTAAGAAATGTCTGACAGCGGAAGCAACGATTTTGACTACTCTAGTAGTAGTTCTAGTGAGAATAGCTCTGATGAGAGTGAGATCAGTGATCAGATATCAGTGTTTCCCAACCGCAGGATGCGAATTTCCAGTAATGCTTCGGATCGTGACCAAGAAATGGAGAGTAACACCAGAAATGACTCATTTTCATATGTACCGTATTTTTAATTATTGTTTTTTTTTTTAATAAAATACTGTGTTCATTTATACAAGCGTTTTATTCCAAATATTTCAATATTTTTTAATAAAACACCGAAAAAATCATCAAAATCCATGGAAATTCAAATAATTTACGGGATTTAAAAAAAAAAACATTTTTTTGGTGGCATTTTACAAGCAACTATATGACTTTTTTGGCACTCAAACGATTAAACAATAATAACTGCATATTTATAATGTGGGCAAATTGGAATGCTTTCCCGATTTGTCGACAAATTTTTTTTTTCTGTGGCATTCGATAAATACACATATTTGTATTTTTTTAATCTAATGTGCTAAGAAACACCTAAAATGCGTTTACAAATTTACAGAGATATTTATATAATTAGAGGCATATCAATATCATATCAAATCACCGGCAAGGGAGGGTTAAAAGAAGAAAAAAAAACATTAGTTTTGATTATATCCATAATATCGACTGCATAGATTCCTAAGTTGAAAGCTGTAAATGGCAAAATAACACATTTTTATAAAGCCGCAGTATTTAATACAAAATATACAGAATTACTTAAGTTTTTGTTAAGTAGGACCAGTTTTTTATTCTAACGCTACGGTGAAATTGCCGTGAAGGGTCCCGTCAGGTTAATTAACCTCCCAACTAAATCGCAAAGGAAATCTTTTAGTCGTCGCCCGGCAACCAAATTTACCTGATTAACTCAGGCGCTAAAGCGGGTAACACAGACACTGTAGGCAGGTACCATCCATCGCACATTGCAAGTGGGAAAACTCTACGCCACGTAATGAAAACGTTAAACTGCGATCGAAAAGTGTATCTCTATGGTTTTTTTATATACAGTTTATTATTACAGATTTTGCATAGAATTCTAGCTGCGCCTTAATGTGATTTCGGGATTTACAAAACAATTTGGCAAAGTACGTAGTTACCTTGTTAGTCCGTGATACGAGTATACACATATTATATATGCTTCGTGATGCTTAGGGCCGGAATTTCAGTTGCTTTTTAACTTGAGAGATATTTACGTACGTGAAGTTGCTATTGAGTAGATTTCATGACAAGCTTAAAAAAACAACTGAAATACCGGCCCCATATAATGGCCCTTATGTCAACTAAAGGACTCGAGTCCTGAGTTTCGTTGCCTTATCACCCATTCATAATATATGCTGCATGAAGTTTGTTAGATGGAAGTAAGTAAACAAAAGTTTGTGTTTTATTTGTGTAAAACACAATTTTATTTGATATTACAAGTAATAATAATACACCCTAATGAGTAAGCACTAATTACAGGATGGACAAAATCAAGAATATATTTTTAATATAGAGAAGCGACACAAATATATTATTACATGGCATATACGGTAAAAAGACCAAAGACGAAAATGAGACCAAATGTAAAAATAAGGTCGATGAATTATGTACCAATAAAATAAATAAGATCAATGGAGTAAATAAGACCAAAGGAGAAAAGAAGACCAAAGAATAAAACCAAAGATGAAAATAAGGCCAATAAAGTAAATAAGCCAATATAGTAAATAAAACCATTAAACTAAATAAGATCAATAGAGTAAATAAGACAAATGAAGTAAATAAAACCAATATACTAAATAAGCCAATAAAGTAAATAAAACCATTAAAGTAAATAAGATCAATATAGTAAATAAGACCAATGAAGTAAATAAAACCAATATAGTAAATAAGACCAATGAAGTAAATAAAACCAATATAGTAAATAAGATCAATAGAGAAAATAATACAAATGAAGAAAACGAGACCAAAGATGAAAATAAGACCAAATAAGAAAATAAAAAGTGTTTTGTTAAAGTTGTGTTGTTTTAACAAGGCATTTAAATTAAATCAAAGGCAGTATGGTAATCTGAAAGTATTTTAGCAAGTATAGTTTTCATTATTAAAATGCATTACAATACTATATTTCACTCCTTGTTTTGTTCACAATGCTATCATTAAGTTAGCTCAGTTTCACCTATTCGCTTTTGTCACTATGTACTGACCTCCATCAAAACGACACATTGATTACAATTTTACCACGACACAACCAATGGATCAAAACCAATAACATTTTTAATTTGACCATGGAATGTAGATCGCCTTGCCCCAGCAGTTAAAATAAGTACAGTAGATACTCCATAAACACCAGTCAACAGATATAATATTCCTAATCTCTATTCCCTAGCTTGACGCATTCTTCGAAACCTTTATAACAATATTATTAAATTTACTTTTACGCAAAACGTTTACTCTATAATGCACTCCCCGCACGCTAAGATACTGTGCTTTAGCATAAAAATGCGTATTCTTCATATATTTGCAATCCCCTTAATTTATTTTAGTTTCGGTAATAAACAAATAAAAAAACAGACACATGTTGCCTATCTAAAATCAATATCTAAAACATAAATAAATACCCAATCATAGCCTGTTTTGACCCCGAAGATTCGAGTATAACATATACGTACATATCTAAGAGAATCTAGTATTTTGCATTTATGACTTGGAAATACATTGAGACGGTTAGTATGTACTTTGAGATTTTCATTCTGGGTTTTAAAAGGAAAATTATTTTATCCTCGACTGATTCGACTATTGAATTGATAATTTGGTTGATTTTATAATAGCTCAACTCCCACTATCTTCTCTCTGCCTCTCTCAGTTCCCTCCAAAAACTTAAATCCAGTCCTCTTCTTTAACCTGGTAATCATTTTGTATGCTTTATTCGAGTCCTGATAGCCTCCACACAAAGTTCTGGAAAAACCGTAACACTAATTTGGATTCCTGGACATGTTGGCATCGTGGGTAATGACATTGCGGATTCCTTGGCAACAAGCGTCCATTATCGTTACCCTCGTAAACCACATTCCCTTATATGAGATCCTGCAATGTTTGGACAGATAATTGGCACATTGTTATTTAATACAAAGGAGCCAATTATGCCTCGATACAAAGGGTTATCTCATCAAAACCGCGGTTTCAACTAACAGTTCTCCAATATTAAAAAATATTTTTAAAAATCCTCATTTATTCGAATGAGAATTGGACATTGGTCCGTTCCCTTTAGCCTTTTTAAAATTCACATGCCTGTCTCCCCAAATTATGCTTTTTGCAGTCTAGAAGGGGAACTTTAGATTACATGTTTTTTGGTTGTTCCTCTCTAAAAAATATCTTCTCTCTCTTCTATTAAGCCCTGCCTGAAATTGCCTCCCCTCCGTTGAACATTTATTTTCACCTCTTCTAAGTCTGAACTCGACTCCAATCTTCCATATAATTATGAAATTTCCCCATTAAAATTAATTCTAGCATGTAAATTCACCTTCCCTCTTTCCATAATTAGAAATGATGGCCAAAAAAATAGCACCCAGCGTTAATTAATATTTTAATTTTAAATGTACGCCCCATGCCCAGATCTAAATATACTATCATAGTCAGGAAATAATACGAGATCATTGATGGCATAACCACTTATTTATACCGATATGGGCCGGAAGAAAGGGGAACGCGCCCGTTGTTGGCATTTCTAATTCAGACCGTGTGGTATTAATACAATCCATTTATTTTTCTGGAATGATCTAAGGGACTTTGGGACCTACTATAACTCCTGGATATCCTGGCGTGTAACGCAGAAACTACATTGTCCCATGTAGGAAAACTCTATTACTTACTTATTTAGTTGTTAAACTAGGTTAAACGGTTATAACATTTTTTATATAAACGAATTGTAAATAAATCAGTATTTTCTTTATTATTATTTAGGCAGCGCTGCTTTTCAACAGCTTCCTAAAATCTTTGTTAGAAATTTTTTTTTTATTAATTTTCCGTAATAATTCGGCTTCGATAATTATTATTGTTTTTACAAAAACATGTTTTTATTCTTTTTTAAGATGTGTCTGGATCGTCACTAATTCATTTTTACCGCCCCTCCACCAGAACACCTGGTGCTATGACCATCGATAGGTATATAAACTACTGGTCGATGGCCATGTCTCATGACCATTGACCAAAGATAATTTTTTTATTAATTTGACCCGACGAGAGCCCCATCAAACATAATCTGTAAAATACAAGGCTGCCAAGGATATAATTTTATGATTAAATTATAAACACGTTCTATCTAGTATAATTCATTCCATATTTATACAGAGAGTGTAGATGTATACTTTAGCATTCATCAAATTGTAGTTTTTGTAACTGCGGTACCTACCTATGTACCTGTGTTCTAAGTTTTTTTTTTGTTTTGTAGGAAAACTGTCGATACGGAAATTTGATGACACCACTGTAGGTACATTATATGTGGGCGAATAGCGCTTGCGTCTACACAAATAATCATTATTTATTGACTCTGTAACAATCATGCATTAAATTGTGATCAGTTTTATCATGCAGATTATATTATTAGTAAACGTTAATAAATAGAAGAAATATATAACCTTGCTGGAGATACATCCGGTAAATAATTAGAAAATATAGGTCTAGAACTCCTTCCGGTTCCCTACCACTGTTGGCAATGAACTTTAGATGATTACAAAATAAATTTAAAGCAATTAATCTGTTTTTCCTCCTTAACTCGTAATAGAAACACAAGCGTATTTTGATTTAAGTAAGGAAATCAATTAATCAATTAGCTACCTTGGCATACATTTCACATTCGAAGTTGAACTCTCGCTAATATGGCCTGTGATAGGTAAACGACCTTTATTAACATTGATCTAAGATTTTTAATTGAATGAATAAGCGATTATTTCTTAATTGTCTTGGCATTTATAGAAACCAAACTTACTGTACTAAATTAATTTAAAATATTACTTCCTAATGAAAATATCCTAGGTCGTCTGATCGTATAAGTGTGAACTTATTATGTTACAGGAACCTAGTATTATAGTTAGCGCAGTTCGAGTGGCCCAAACAACACACACTTAGGATTATGTGTATTGGAGAATATGTTTACACTTTCAACAGTGATGTACTTCCAAAACGTCTCCGAGAAGCAGTCATTTGTCTCGGTTACTCTTACCAAATACCGTAGAAATATTTGAAATGGCAACATGCTACACCCGCAGCCCTAGCGGCGCGAGTTGGCGGAATTGGTCTATGACATTTGATTACATGCGTAGTTTTCTCAAAGTACTGGCAACATACTACACGAGCGCCTCTAGCGGCCCGGGCTATAGCGCTTCCGGACTGTATTGCTATAATAATAAATATATGTTTGTCTTTCTAAACAATTTTGACAGTGCGTGAACAGCGAGGCTTTAACTGTTAATACAGTCCTAGTGGCTTCTTTTAAAAATACATATTTTGCATTAGCAAAAAAGGAGTAAAGTCACCTAAAGCATATTCTTTGAATTTTCGATTTCTATAATTTATTAAGAATATATTTCGCAGACAGTAGTACAACTCGGGCCGCTAGAGGGCGCTAGTGAAAGTGTTGCCATCAAATGTCAGGAGCTGGAGATATTGTCAGTTTAGAGTATTTACGCCTACTTAATATTATAAGAATTAATTTAAAATTTCCTCGCTTTCCATAAATACATGTTTTTTAATGTTTTCACCCCGCACCAGTTGGGTGATGACAACAAGCGGGAATGACGATTTGCTTATGAAATATTTTGGGATTGTTATGGTAAACTTTTAGGTAAACAAAAATACGAAAAATATGAAAGAGACAAAAGAAAATCATGAGAAATTTAAATGGTGGTTTACAAAGAAAAGGGGAAACAAAGATTAAGGTTGATCAACGCGATTGACGAGATAGTGCATAATCGTATTACGTATTTCGAACAAAACATTTCGGCGTTTTAAAATTTTTTACCATACCATTTTTGTCGAAACATCACTTCATTATTTAAATGTTTTGTTGGATACCCATCACTACAATATAATGGTAATCCATTTTTTATTTAAAGACTTTAAAATTATATAATAAGTATTATTATTCAATTTATAAACGGTTAATTTATAAAAAAAAGTTCTGCTAAGTATAATTACTTAGTAATTACTTATAATTACTTAGTAATTACTTAGTAATTACTTATAATTACTTAGTAATTACTTATAATTACTTAGTAATTACTTATAATTACTTATAATTACTTAGTAATTACTTAATAATTACTTATTACGCACAACCGCTATTTCGCTTTCCGGAGTTTGATAATGTCTTCGGAAGTAATTTAATAATAATTACCCAGCAGAACTTTTTTTTTAAAGAAACCTTTTTTTAAATTGAATAATAATAGTTGCTATTCAATTTTAAAAACTTTAAATAAAAATAATTGTGCATTATTCTAGAAGGCATGCAATGGTAGTGTAATGCAATACGTTCCATATGTTATAATAATAACACATACAAAGAAATAAAAATACATAACAAAAGAAAGTAAAATAAAAAATATATTAAAAATATGAATTATTACGAAAGGAAAAACGTTTACGACGGATATTTAACGAATGGCGTGCATCATGTGCCATTGCAAGAATTAAATCAATTAATTCATTCATATTTTAGTTTGAGCGTGAAGGAAAATAAAAGCAACACATCGAAAATCACTCACGAAAAGTTGACGGAATGCACTTCAAAGTGATGATTTAAAGTAATGATTGAGTGTGTAGCCTAGACAACGTAGAGTTAAAAAATACAGCGTGATGAGCTAATATTTTTAGACATTCTAACGTACGTAAGGTTCTGCCACTGAGAGCTCTATTGTAACCTCACGTTCTGTTTGTTACATTATCGTTTATAAGATAGAGGGCAAAAGTTGCAACGGATCTATCGGACGGTGGGTCCAAGTGAGTATTGAAAGCACTGCTTGTACGAAAGCAAAAAAACCCTTCCTTTTACACTTTAAAAAATAATAAAAATTGTAAACCATTAACCAACACTTGAAATGGTTCGTTTAAATTCAACTGAATATAATATCTAACATGTATGCGCTTCGGATAAATCTCGAAATGATGTTCTGAAATCTAATTTTAAAAATATATACTATTTGGAAAACGATTTATTATTTTTTTTTTATTTTATTTAAAAACATACAACAACATTCCCATGAGTTATCAGTTCCACTCATTTTGGGACTCCTACATCACCTACATCAGAATCTACAAAGTTTAAGGGCGGCTACCAGAACAGAGTTGGTATCTAAGATAAATGGCTTTCCAAATAGCATTAAAAAAAATAAGATCCCAGAATATCGTTTCAAGATTTGTCCGAAGTGCACACATGTCTCAATTCCTCAGGCAACATGTTATAGCTGGTATAAGCAATGTATTCAAATGATTTCAGTCCGTATTTTGTCGAGTGTATTTTTGACTGTTCAAAAGAAAAGGTGAATTTTGAATTTTCGCGGGCTGTGTACATTCGATTATCGATTTTTTTTTGTTATTTTGGTACACATATTATGTTTATCATATGTTAGCATTATCAGCCATTTTGGATTAGTGGTTTGTTTTTGACAACTGGAAAGGTTAGTCACGTTTTTGTGTGTTCTTCGATTTTTACTTTTGAAAAAATGGATCAAAGAATATGTATTAAATTTTGCGTTAAAAATGGAATAAAGTGCTCCAACGCACTTAAAATGTTGACTGTGGCATTCGGCGAGTCTACATTGTCTCAAAAAAGTGTAAAGTGGTACAAGCACTTTACAGAAGGCCAAGAAGATGTTAATGACGATGAGCGTCCTGGAGTTGCAACCACGTCAACAAACGAAGAAAACAGTGAAGAAAATGGTTTTGGAAAATCGTCGAATCACTATTAGGAAAGTTGCAGAGGATGTTGGCATATCAATCGGCTCATGCCATGCAATTTTCTCAAACGTTTTGGGCATGAAACGTGTGGCAGCGAATTTTGTTCCGAAATTGCTAAATTTTGAGCAAAAGCAACGTCGCATTAGTATCGCTCAGGAGTTGTTGAATGACGTCAACGACGATCCAGATTTGCTCAAAGGGGTCGTACTGGTGATGAAACGTGGGTATATGGTTATGACGTCGAAAACAAGGCCCAATCATCCCAATGGAAGCGGCCAGAAGAGCCAAAACCGAAAAAAACACGCCCAGTTCGATGAAATGTGAAGGTTTTGCTTACTGTTTTCTTCGATTACAATGGCATGGTGCATCATGAGTTCTTGCCAACAGGTCATACGGTTAATAAGGAATACTACAAGGAAGTTATGCAACGTTTGCGTGAAGCAATACGGCTCAAACGATCGGAATTGTGGAAAAACAAATCATGGATTTTGCATCACGATAATGCACCAGCTCACACATCAATGCTTGTTCGTGATTATTTGGCCAAAAACAACACCGTAATCATGACTCAACCACCGTATTCACCAGATTTGACTCCCTGCGACTTTTTTTATTCCCGAACTGAAGAGATCAATGAAAGGAAAGCGTTTTGCCACAATTGATGAGATAAAGTCACAATCGAAGAACGATCTGATGGCGATACCGAAAAGCGCATTCCAGAAGTGCTTCGAGGATTGGAAGAAGCGCTGGCATAAGTGCATTATATCTGAGGGGGATTACTTTGAAGGGGAGAAAATGGATATTGATGAATAAATAAATACTTTTCGAAAAAATTCGAAATGCACCTTTTCTTTTGAACGCACCTCGTAGTCCGTGGCGTTGCCGTGTATCACGTTGGTGAACGTCGTGATATATATATTTGTGTGAATATGGTATTGAATCATATTTAAAATAGTTTTTTATCTCATGGCTAGGAATAACCTTAAACGGTTACTGCTACTTGCCGGTAAATTTTGAATTATCTGTAACTCCGATATCATTTCCTTGGTAGCGAAACCCCAGATGCTCGAAAGATAGACCAAGTGAGAATTAATCATAGCGTAGTACAATGATAGTAGTATAGAGGTGGGAAACAATCCACGTAATCTGTACATTACACATGGAACACAAGATATCTACGAATATCAGTCGTGATCATTGTTTAATGCCGCGCGTGCGTGCGGTCAGGCGAAATAATACTTTAGTTTAATTGATATTTTGCCGAAATTTGGCTCAAAATCAGAAATTGCCCTAGATTTAGTTACACTGGGGCAGACGCTCACGGCTCTCCTAGAGCCTTGGCGCCAAGTAGGTAGGGTAAAATAGTGCCTATCTCCTACCTAACCTATCTCCTACCTACCTAGTAGATACCTACATACTTTAGCCAAGTTCCAGATATCACGTAGCCTGTTAGTAGAAGTCTAGAGCTTGGCCGTACCATACGAAACCTTGAGGTTCTTGTGAGGCGGATCAACGTTTTAACTTTATAGTACAAAATCTGCTTACTGCGTTCTTGGAACCATTTTAACCACGTCCTAAGGATGACGTGCAAGGTCAAGGTGGAGTGATTTTTTTATCGTCATAATAATAATTGGATGATTTGTCATACTATCATAGTAGGCACTTGTATATCCGAATATAGTAAAAATTATATGCAAATATAAAGACGTTGTCTACAACATAAAAAAAAATCTTGTAACCGCAAATCCATTTTTTAGTGGATCGTATAGAAAGGCATAAATTCGAATACGAAATCCTGCAAATAAGGATTTTTGAGTTGATAAGGTTAAAAATTTTATTAATTTATTGATTATATATTTTTTCGTAATATTGGAATATTGAACATGACGACAATTCCTGCATAATTTCAGCGAATACCTACATGTTTTTGACATTTCACGGGTAGGTAGTTGTACCTTGCAGTTTTTTTTTTAATATGAACAAGGTATAAGTTGTTAAAAAAACAAAAAATTATATTCATCCAATTTTCTTACTGAACAGTTGAAAAATATGAAAGAATCAATATGGCATCAAGAATCTTATATAAATTTTAGGCATGGGGGGCAGAGGACGCTGTCTATGTACTCATGGCCGAGAAAACTCACGATACATTTTTACGATTCCTCTACACGAGAGAGTTCGGTTTTTACCCATGGCAGTTTCCAACGGCATTTATCTCTGGAATGCTGGGTATGCGCAGCCTGTGTTCTAGGGGGGATAAAACATTACTGTTTATGGTTTATAAACTCCTGAACGTTGTATTATTAATGCCTGACATCCCGGCTGATATAGGATTCTATGTCCCTGAAAATTTCACGCAAGGCCGCCAACACAAGCTTCTGATTTTTCCCGGGTGCAAAACTAACTTACCAAATGGTGATGCCCCTGGGAACACTTATTAGTTTAATTAACTGCCTCGCAGGAAATGTGGGTATTTTTCACATGACCAACAATCGCTCTATTTAGCTGTATCTTATTTAAAAATGTTAAGTATATATATATTTTCTCGCTTTTACAATGCATTGCCATATAACTGTTTTGCAAAATAAATAAATATATCTGAAAACGTATCTCACATACTTATGATAATAAAAATCTGTTTTTTATATCTCTTCGGCATTAACTATGTAACAATTTCTAGACATTTTGTTTGAAGACTTTAATCCACTATGTACGACACAGGATCAAGACAAGAAGAAGATGCTGGCCACTTCGACGCTTCAGAGCAGGTTAGGAAGGAAGGGGGAAGGAGGTGCCTTGAGAAAGGCAGTCGAGTGCTTTGCAGGGAGGGGGTGGTGAAGGCGTCATGAAGAAAAGTCTTGAGCGGTTTTCGGGCCGGGTGAAGATGCAGGCGAAGTAGGCAAAAGAGGACTTGATTCCGTGAGAATACTCTACTTTTTTTAGAATTGCAACCGTCGCTTAAGTACTCCGGTGCGGTACCGTGCTGGCAGGAGCCGGTGTATCGGGAAGTTTTTGCTCGTGAGTTTTTCGCGAGCTGTCGTAAATTCTGTCAATCTTGGATCGACTTAACCAGAAAATTAGGGTGTGAACCTCGACCTCCTGCTTGGATTAAGCCTATTGCAATCTTCACCTATTTTTTTTTAAAGAAGCCAAAATTATTACAAAAAATGTAGTGGCGATCAAAGTAGGACAGTTGATACTTTGCCGCCGAATTACAAAAAAATGCATTGTAAAAGCATAAGTTGAGTAAGGTTATTCGATTCCGCGGATGCTAATGAACAGATCAGAAAAGATCGTTTATTTAGAAATCGCTTACAAAGACACATAATTTTGATAGAACAATAATTTTTGACAAGTTTTTTGTGGATCGCAAGGGCCCAGCCAATGGGGGCTCGCTTAGCTTTCGGGACCGTCGCCGGGAGCGACCGTAGGAGTGGCGGGGGTCGGGGGAATGTCCCGTTAGTGGCCAGTGGTGGGTAGACACCGAAAAACGTCATCCAGTGGCGTAGAAAACGAAGACGATAACGTGCACTTTATCGTCCTCTTCTTCTCCACGCCCGAAATTCCGCTTATCGAGAGCCATACGAATGAAATGAAATCGAGCGTTGCACTAATCAAAATTGTGCAGACATAGTTTGTATAGAGTGTTGGGCTCTGCACAAAAGGGGATGTTGTGCAGATATATACAATTCAGTCGCTGTGTGAGCCCGAAAGGTACAAACCAGGTCGCAGTCGGGTCGTCTGTGTGAGCCCGACAGGTGTTTCGTACGAGTTCGATATAGAGGTTTGTATCTAAGTCGCGCCTCTATCGAAGATGCACGAACTCGATGGAGATTTGTATCTCGTCGCGTCTCTATCGAGAGTTTCGTACAGGTTTGATGTTATGCAAACAAAGGGCATTACGAACTTGGTTACCACGTCTGGTACACACTATGTACTTTTGTTACTTAATTTACATAGTGGATAAAACAAATATTTATATAATGTACTCGTATATAGATTTTTAAATCGCTGCTTTTTTATATTATATAGACCATATATATATATATTTATTTTTTTCTTAAGTATTACTAATGTAAGGTATTCCACACATATTTACACAAAATGGCTTATTTTATATTACCACCAACCGAAATGAAATACTTGCCACATTATCAAATATCGTAAAAATATGTATAATAATACGAGCAGACATTTACCATATATTGAGATAACAACATGCTACACTAGCGCCCTCTAGCGACCCGAGTTGTACGAATTAGATTTTCCATACAATTTAATAGTATTTGCGTGAAATATATTCTTAATAAATTATAGAAATCTAAAATTCAAAAAATAAATATTAGGTGACCTACGTATGATTTTACTAATTTTTTTCTCAAATATGATTTTTTTTTAAAGAGGCTATTAGAATTGTATTAATATTTAAATCCTCGCTGGTCGCGCACTGTCCTAATTGTTGACAAAGCTACCCGTGTAATCAAATATCATAGACGTCAAAATATTGGCAAAGTGCTATACTACCGCCTCTAGCGGCCCGGACTATAGGCTTCCAGACTATATTGCCGTTGTAATAAATATTTAATTTTCTTTGTAAACAATTATGGGTCAAGAGATGGAGATATGAAACTAGTATACTATGACATGTGCAATTCCTTACTAGAATGTTCATCTTTGGGATGGGGCGAATGTGCCAAAACAATATAGGATCCACTAGCAAAGTCCCAGAAATCACTACTAAGAGTCGTTCTTAAAAAACCTTTTAGGTACCCCAGTGACGTATTATTTAAAGAGATGCGTGTTCTCGATGTAAAACAATTATACATGAGAAAAATTATATTATACACACAAAAACAACGTCACCACTACCCATCCATAGACCACTATCACGACACCCGTCATTCTAGAAGTAATCCAATAGTTCCACCTACTACCATGACATCCCTCGCTCAAAGGCAATTTTCACACTTAGGTCCAAAAATTTTCAACATCATACCCGATACATGGAAATCGAAAAGTGCAATTGTTCTTCGCAAATTGGTCTATGATTGGCTTCTTGGTTTAGGGAGAGTCAAAAGCGAACATATGCTGACTGACAGTTAATTCTTAATTTTTGTTTATTTTTATCATTACAAACATATACATTAGTGGCGCTTTGGCCGTATTACTATTACCATCTCATGGTTCGATTTGCTTAACTAAATTTGTGTTGCATTGTTTGTGCTCTTTGGGAGGGGATCTTGGCTGGATTGAAGGCCCTAACCAAGGAATGGAAAGGGACAAACATGTGGTGGTAATAATAATTGGATTACTTCTATAGCGCCGTTTTCGTAGGAAAATCACCTCAAGAGCGCTTTGTAAAGAATTTGCTAAAGTTGCTTTTTGTACTTGCTGGACGAAATATATTTAATATGTTTTTTCTATACTATTCTTTATATCTCTATATACTTTATTACACCTTTTTTCTAAATGTATCTTATTGCCATACTGATTGGCAATACTTTTTTTTTCATTCTATTTTGTATAATGTCATTCTGTTTGGAAGCTTTATTTACTATGTACTTTTGCTATTTTTAATTTAATTTTTTATAAATCAAAAATAGCAAAAGTACACAATAAATAAAACTTCCAAACAAAATGTCTAGAAATTGCTATATAGTGAATGCCGAAAAAATACAATTGTATAATGTCAATTAACATAAGCTAAACTTGTCAATTTGACTGCCCTAAAACGGGTTTTTGTTCCCAGTTGGGCAGTCAAAGCTTTCTAGTTTTTATTGTTTAATAATGTATGAAAATAAATAAATAAAATAAAATAAAAATATTGTCATTTAAGGGTATTTGATAAGACGGCCCGAGCTAGAGTAGTAAGCGGGGAGTATCTTTACTAATTCCCTTAATGTTAACATTGTTTGTTGCTAATGATTTGTACATAATTTCAAAATGTTATAGAATATAAATAAACTGTCTACCATAATATAGCGGAGGCATTTAATAAAGCAACGAAGCCGAGAGTTCGCGTAAACAATGTAATTTTTCTGTTTATCGATTTTGACATAAACGTTTTTTTTCTGTTTTCCGCCATATTGCAAGCATCCAACGCCGTTGTGCGGTTTTGTAATGAAAGTTGACAATGGAACCTTGACTCTGAGACAATACAGAACAAAGCAGCTAAGCCCAGAATTATTGCCAACAATGGTCACAGGAATTAATTCAAAATTGCGTAATGACATGGGCAGAAAATAATACTGAGTCTTCTGTTGCAGAATACTCCATTACTCCCATTGCAAATTATTATCACGTTTTGTACCCACGTGAGGAATAACGTTCCTCTGAATTTTATTGTCAAGAAATAAAACACTAATTAGTACCTGTTGACGTAACAATTCATTTTCCGGGGGCACATCTATGCTGAGTCACCTGGCTCCCGATGCCGACGACTGGCTGAATTACTTCAGCATCCCACTACGATCTCCACCGACTCTCCTTCACAATACAATTCAAGTTTTCAGGATTCCTATCGAGTTTTACATCCATCAATAATGTAAGATATATTTAAATAATACACCAGAAGAGCTGGAAAAACAATCCGTTCTCTCTGAAATTTCTAGGTTAAAGCAACTCTTGCCATATTTATTCACAGATAAAGGGGGCACTAAAAATACGCACTTTGTTGTCTGCTAATGCAAGAAATATATACATATTTTTTTTTTATATGAATACTCCACAAGAGTTTCAACTGCTTCCAACCGTCTGGAGCCAGTGAGACTATGGCATTCCCAATTGGGGAATGTTGTGAGGCTGAAGGAATTGGGGAGGGGAAGGAGAAGGGCAAGAGGAAGGTGGGGAAATACCTGGCTATTCAGATATGGTCACCAAACACGGCTAAAAGCCATTTCAAGCAACGTTTCAATTCTGAATGGTGGTCTTTCACCAGGGCGATACTGAAAGTATCTTCCACTCTGGAAAGTGCGCAAATATACTACATATTATTTTTAAATGAATTAATTGTGAAACGGCACAAATTAATTAAATAAAAGTTACTTGCGCACGCCGGGATTTGAACCCGCGATTCGTAGTCGAGAGCCTTACCCCTCGACCACGGAGGCCGTCACTTACGATTTATCTATAAATTATACACGGGTAGTTAGGAAAATATATATTGTTTCCAATGACAAAAGTTCGAAGACTCGCTTTTAAGTTCTACATGAAATAGTTACTGGAATTTTAGGTAAAACGCTCCAAAAAGCCTTCACTAGTTTTCAAACTGTACATGTTTTCAAATGTTTTGGTATGTATTTCATAGAATTTAAACGGTTACAGTTTTGGGATTTTCGTCAGTGGAAACCTTAGACATTTTCCTAACTATCCGTATAGAATCTACAGATAAATTATTTGTTATATTGCTTGCGTTAGCAACCTGCAAAGTGCTTTATTTAAGTGCTCGCCCTTAAGTAGATATTTCAAAGCTCCACAGCTGATGATAGAAATAAAGTTACGAGAAAGATATTCGAGGATCGTGAAAATGATTACGTAAAAGTTATGCAATTTTCACGACCAAATTCATCGCAAAAATTTATCCTACAGAAAAGACATGTAATCATGCATGTAATTATTTTGAGCTAGGTAGGAAATATTAAAATAGTTATTATTACGTAGGTAACTATAATCATCCTACTTAAATAATATAAAACATATTATATTTACATAAAATTTGTAAATACACCTGCAAAAAAAAACTTTTAACCTTAAATCACCGTAATAATAATAATGAACCTTGGGCAAGCGAGCAAAGGCCTAGAATCTGTCCCAACCACCTCACTACATACTACCTCAACTACCTGGTACCTGCATTGCGTAAGACAAACCACTAAAAATACTCGTACATATAAACATACGCACATGGTGTATATATCTCATATTACAGAAAATATATTTTATGAATGGCAGGTGGAAGTGAGCGTCTACAGTAATACATATTGCAGAAATATGTTTTTTTCTTATGTGAATAGGTACCGCACAAGAGTCCGGGAGTCAGTGGGACTATGGCATCCCCAATTGGGATATATTGTGAGGCTGAATGTGGTGAGGAAGGAGATGGGAAGAGGAAGGTGAGAGAGGTGGGGAAGGAAGGAGATGGGAAGAGGAAGGTGAGTAGCAATAACTCGAACTGTAGCTTCTGACGTTTGTACAATTTATTATGTCTGAAATTTCTAGGTCAACTTAACTATATTCATTCTCTACGTCATTTCCATCATGAGCTATGAAGCGTTGATCTTTTAATTATCAAAAAATAAATCCACACCAGAGACCATCTTGTTGGTTCCACACTTTTCAATTGTTTATTTTTTAACACAATCTCCCTGAGGAAAATAATTACCCTTGGGGATGTCATCTTTGGGGATGCTATGCGAAGGTTCTTTTTGGGGAAAGGACGGAGAGGAAGTTCGGGGATAGGAAAGGAGTTTTGGAGGTGGGTAGGAATCTGGGAGTCATTGTGTCCAGGACAGCGGCATGCAGTCCATAAAGGCTGAAAAGCTGTGCCTACCGAAAGAAAAATGAACCGTAAGAAAAAACTACGGAAAAATTTTAAAAGGCCACAAATTTCTAATAAAAATGTTTTTTTTTTCATGAATTCAGTATAAAACTTGTTAGCCAGTCAGCGGAAGATGATAATAAAATAGTCATTTTCAAATATTCATATGGTCATAGAGCAATACACGCCACTAGCTCAGAAGTGACGGGCGTATGAATCCATCCCTCCCACTACGGGGCAAGACGATGGGGATCAAAAGAGTCCGGCTAGAGAGGTCAAAGGGTCTCACTCAACCGACCTCTCCCGATTCCGACACATTCGCTGCCAAGACCTAGACAAACCTCACCCCGCGAAACCAAGCATCCCTGCTAAGTCACCAAACATAGCGAATTAAAAAGGGTGACCTATCGCAGAGGTGTTGGTTATTCAATGAATTGTTCCCTGGCAGCGTACACACACCAAATTGATAGTTTTTTAATTTTTTAAAATTGAGCTAAGCCGGATAGATAGTAGCAATACTCGTTCTTTATAAAGTCACAATATTTACCAAAAAAATTACTTTTTGTTGAAAGGAAGTTCGGTTGAAGAATCGTGATAAAAAAAACGAATCTAAATAAAATTAACGAATTTGTTTACTTAATTGACCAGGAAGGTCAAGTTTCCGACAAGTGCTAAAATGTTACCGAACTTCCGACCGTTTAGTTATATCATCACCGCTGTAACTAAATGCCTTCTCTCATCGGTCAAATCTCATCGGAAAACATCACGGGTCATGAAATAATGAAATGAAACCAAGGCTTTTCTGAGAAAAAAATGTATAGGAGTGATCACCGGGTGTGAGGGACACTTACCTTTTGGATTGTACGTTGTCAAGCGGAAGACCGAGTTTCCAGAAGTTGATGCCCGATTAAGTTTTTTTTTTTTGTTTTCACGGGCGGAAAGTAATGAAAATTATTAAAACGTATCTTTCATCAAAGCCTACTTGCATGGCGGAGGAGTGTGGCGTGAAGGTAAACACCGCAACCATAGGCATAAAGATATGGAGGAAGCATAAATTTATTTAAGTACAAATTATTTCATAAATTAGGTAAAGAGATTCAATTCATAAGAGAATTCGCTGAGATGTCCGCTGTAACCTATTTTTCTTGTACAAGTGTAATTTGTAAGAAAGAGAAGGGTGTTACGACGGAGCTATGTGACAAAATGTATCTGCTACTAATGAGTTGGAAATAAACTTATCCAGCAGGATAATAATAATAAAAATGAAATTTAAGGAAAAAAATCTAGAAATTGTTAGATAGTTGATGCCCAAAAAAAACAAAAAATGTTTATTGCTATATAATGTTGACATTTTAAGAATATATAGCATAAAAACTTAGAAAATTTTCTTAGTCCTCCTCACTAGGAGATCATGTACTGAGGCGAAGTAGATTTTGTATGGAGTGTTTTCAGCGACTATATTTCAACTTCTAAATTTGGATAGGGTATTTTCAGTGACTTCTATGACGATGTTTTTAAAATACAGTTCTTTTTCTGATAATTCCTTAAGCCAAGTTTTACTGGACTTAACGTAGTTATTAATTGGGAGTTTGTTGTATAACTTTACAGTTCGAAATTCAGTTTCTTTGTCCAAAGACGTTTAGGTACATTTAGCTTGTTTATTTGTTTTGAAATTATGATTATTTGCTCTGGTATTATGATTATGTGAGGTGTTTCCCTTTGTGTCTTTTTGGAGATGACGACCCAGAATATTTTGGGCAAAGAGTGTTTGTATACTTATTTGGAACTGTTTGAAGATGTTCAAATTTCAATTATTAATTATTTTTATTAAGATTTAAAAACCTCATTTTCATATTTAATCATTGTAGAAAATAATATAGAAAAATATAAGACACTGTCTAGTTTGCAATAGTGTTCCTTAGGAACTTTGTAATTATTATAAAGATAGCTGCCAATAATATGGGATAAAAAATGGAGGATAGCATAAATTGAACTGGTCTCATTAGCTAAGTTGGTTAAGCGGTTGCCCCGGATAGGCAGAGGTCCTGGGTTCGAGTCCGTCATTTTTTTTCCGTTTTCGTATTTCATTTAGGTTATGTTGATATTATTTTCTACAATGATTAAATGTTTAAAGATGTTTAAATTAACAAAAACAAAGATTAGAAAATTAAATTAAAATTAATTAATTTAATTGACATTTGTAGAGGTGAGATTTGCACGCCCTGAAGAGATGAACCGAAGAAATGTATTGTGGGCTTATCCATGTGCCCGAAATGAGCTCAATTTGTCCTTATTTCTGCAGAAATGGATCAAACATTTTCAAATATCGATAAGACTTTTTCTTGAGAGGATTTTCACTGGCTTTTCTAAGGTCTACAAGTTGAAAGGTCTTTTAAATCGGTTTTTATCACACTTCTATGAATCTGTTCAGAATTTTTAAGTTTAGAATTCCTTTTAGGAAATGTTCTTTGGTCGCTTATGTCATTTTAATATTATTTGCTACTGGTGCTACTTGCTAATTTTATTATATCGAGTAAATGCGAAGTGTCGTAATAAGTTGAATCCATCGACCAAGGATGGTTGGATCGATATTTAGTTAATAGTTAAAAGTATATTAAGTGTATTTTGTTAAGCTAATTTTGTTAAAATAAAAGCTGGATTAATTTGTCATACCGATTAGAGTGGGTTATATTATTTTTGTAAGTCGCATTTTGTGACTTCTGTTAAAAAATCTGTTCAGATTCTGAACATATATTAATTTAAGGCTTGATCCCCACCAGTGGCGTGCATTCCACAAAGGCTGAAAAGCTCAACCTACCATAAGAAAATATTATATAAAAATCATTTTATGTACATATAATAAATAAGGAACCTGAACGCTCATTTATTAAGTTGGCCACAACAATCAGCAGAAGATGATAATATGATAATGAACTTGAAAAACTACACACAGCCTACCTTTGGTCGTAGATCAACGCACGCCATTGTTCCCCACATCTCTACTCCGCGTCACATGGCCTGAGTTATCTAGTTATTATCTAGTTAGTATCTGGGGCACCATTACCAAAATACAAGTAATCCAAAACAGAGTCATAATATATTCCATCTACCATGCGATACACATGCCAAAAGAGAGTCATAATATATTCCATATACCGTGGGATACACATGCCAAAACAGAGTCATAATATATTCCATCTACCATGGGATACCCACGCCAAAACAGAGTCATAATATATTCCATCTACCGTGGGATACACACGCCAAAACAGAGTCATAATATATTCCATCTACCATGGGATACACATGCCAAAACAGAGTCATAATATATTCCATCTACCGTGGGATACACATGCCAAAACAGAGTCATAATATATTCGATCTACCGTGGGATACACATTAAAAAAAATGTATACTCAAGAACACAAATACTTCCTTTTGAAGTTCTGTTAAAATTTGATATTACTCACCAACAAACCAGCTTTTAATTCCGGCATACACCAGCACAAAACACGATCACACAATCAAATACACTTTTCGTCATCCACTCCACAACTAAATTTGGAACTAAACTAAACTCCTTACAATTAATTCATCGCACATACGCAATACAACGCATTACCTAGTGAATTAATATTTCCAGTAGCAAAAATATAGACAATTTCGATATTTTCTCAACAGCTTTATAAACCACTGATACTTTCTTACGTCAGACCTTTTTTTGCATTTCGTCGCCTGGAACACAAACAGGTGTATCTCATATTTTCAGTAACTTGCTACGCATTTAGCAGATTCTTTTACATTTGATAACATGTTTCGCTATTGGGGTAAAAAAGCGTAATTAAAACCAAGCTAAACACGTAATAAAATGCATACGTGTTTATATCGCTCTTGGATCATTTTTCAAACAATTGGTGTTTTTTTTAATCTAGTTGAAATTTGAAATAGAGATGCGAAACAATAAGTCAAATCTTCAACTTCTTGAAATAATTTTATCTCTTTTGGTAAAAAAGTCATATTGTTTTAAAACATAATCCAATTTGTTTATGTGATCTAATTCCAAAGCTTTTACATGCGTCTGACATAATTTTTCCAGTAACCGTCTCTGAAAAAAAGGTCGCATTGAGACCCCAATACAGTTAAACATTTTTGTATCTTACGAATTAAAAATAACAGTGTTTGTGAAATTATATAAATATCTCTGTCACCGAAAGAACTGGAAATATACCCGCTCAGTTGTACGACTCACTTACTTGGACATAAGGAAATTTATGGTTATGTTTTTGGGTCGAATATTTCACAAGCTAAATTGAAAAAAAAAACCGATGTTTAGAAATGTCTCATAAATGTCTCACCTACAATTGCCATTACTAGTGAACGCCTTTAAAAGTGTCTGCTGGTTTAAGTGTTCATCCCATTGACGCTTGCTACAACAGAGACGGATAAAAATTGAGATAAGATCTTTACAATTTTACCATTATCTTTATCCAAATATACGTTTAATCACCACACAGATTCAGCACTTTTACATAGTCCTGATTTATGACCAAAGATCGGGAAAAGAACGCTCGAGTTTCGAGATATTATTTGTTTACATAGACCAAAAAAATAAATAATCGTCAATATTATGACGCCCGCGCTTAACATTTGATTATTTGTTTAGGAGTTCAATGAACATACCTTACCAATATTATGACGCCCGCGCTTAACATTTGATTATTTTTTTAGGAGTTCAATGAACATAACTTACCAATATTATGACGCCCGCGCTTAACATTTGATTATTTGTTTAGGAGTTCAATGAACATACCTTACCAATATTATGACGCCCGCGCTTAACAGTTGATTATTTGTTTAGGAGTTCAATGAACATACCTTACCAATATTATGACGCCTGCGCTAACATTTGATTATTTGTTTAGGGAGTTCAATGAACATACTCAATAATGCCTGCTAACATTTGATTATTTGTTTAGAGTTCAAATGAACATACCTTACCAATATTATGACGCCTGCGCTTAACATTTGA
Organism: Halesus radiatus; assembly: GCA_022606495.2. Classification (NCBI taxonomy): domain Eukaryota; kingdom Metazoa; phylum Arthropoda; class Insecta; order Trichoptera; family Limnephilidae; genus Halesus; species Halesus radiatus. The sequence continues at coordinate 342,325 of JAHDVE020012084.1, forward strand.
TTATTTGTTTAGGAGTTCAATGAACATACCTTACCAATATTATGACGCTCCGCGCTTTTAACATTTGATTATTTGTTTAGAGTTCAATGAACATACCTTACCAATACAGACGCCCGCGCTAACATTTGATTATTTGTTTTTTAGGAGTTCACGAACATACCTACTGTAATATTATGACGCCCGCGCTTAACATTTGATTATTTGTTTAGGAGTTCAATGAACATACCTTACCAATATTATGACGCCCGCGCTTAACATTTGATTATTTTTTTAGGAGTTCAATGAACATAACTTACCAATATTATGACGCCCGCGCTTAACATTTGATTATTTGTTTAGGAGTTCAATGAACATACCTTACCAATATTATGACGCCCGCGCTTAACATTTGATTATTTGTTTAGGAGTTCAATGAACATACCTTACCAATATTATGACGCCCGCGCTTAACATTTGATTATTTTTTTAGGAGTTCAATGAACATACCTTACCAATATTATGATGCTCTTAACATTTGATTATTTGTTTAGAGTTCAATGAACATTATCTTTACCAATATTATGACGCCTGCGCTTAACATTTGATTATTTGTTTAGAGTTCACCGAACATACCTTACCAATAGCTATGACGCCCGCGCTTAACATTTGATTATTTGTTTAGGAAACAATGAACATACCTTACCAATATTATGACGCCCGGTGTTTAAATATTTGATTATTTGTTTAGAGTTCAATGAACATACCTACCAATATTATGACGCCTGCGTCGATTGATTATTTTTTAGGAGTTCAATGAACATGCCTTACCAATATTATGACGCCCGCGCTTAACATTTGATTATTTGTTTAGGAGTTCAATGAACATACCTTACCAATATTATGACGCCCGCGCTTAACATTTGATTATTTGTTTAGGAGTTCAATGAACATACCTTACCAATATTATGACGCCCGCGCTTAACATTTGATTATTTTTTTAGGAGTTCAATGAACATACCTTACCAATATTATGACGCCCGCGCTTAACATTTGATTATTTGTTTAGGAGTTCAATGAACATACCTTACCAATATTATGACGCCCGCGCTTAACATTTGATTATTTATTTAGGAGTTCAATGAACATACCTTACCAATAAGCTGGGAACCTAAACACAACTCAGAGCTCGATTTCTTTTAGGGGACACACTGTACATGCCCGTATTATATTTTAAAACAAGGTATAATAGTTTATTATATTCATCGTATTTAAATATGTTTTATAATATTTGGTACATAACAGTGTCGTGCCTACGTTTGGAGATATGGTGTTCAATTTGACACAACATAAGATTATGAAGATATTAAAATGAAAGAATAATCTTTGTATCTCTCTTTTTGAAAGAAATCGGTGGAGATAAAGAAGTATTGCACCGATGTGTTTTCGAAATAATGCAAGGGTTACTGAGGGCGTGTGGACAGGAGTGTGTGGAAGACGATGAGAGGTTTTTGCATGCGAAGCGGATGAACATAAAAGTTGTATCAGGAGAGTGAGAGACCCGGAAGTGAATGGTAGTGGGGTTCTGGGACGCCCGAGGGAGACGCGATCTGATGCATCGGGTGCTTGAGTCGGGTTATGTCGGGAGCCGTTACAACTTGAAAAATTATGAAACGATGTGTGTGTGTGTGTGGATGAGGCGGGGACTGTGTGTGGGGACAAGGTGGTGTAGCGGTCTGTCTACTCCCTGTAAGCCCAGAAGAGCCAAGAAGAAACAAAAAAATGCAAGAGAGCCAAGAGGACTCAAGAAAGGGCGAGAAGATTCAAGAAGATGCAAGAAGAGCCAAGACGAGCCAACAAAAGAGCCAAGAAGAAACAAGAAGAGACAAGAAGAGCCAAGAAGAAACAAGAAAAGCCAAGAAAAGGGAAGATACAAAGAACTCGATCAATTCCTTTATTCCTGCCCATCTTAAATTCCAATATTGACTTGTTAGATTACCATGTATACCGGTTGATTAAACTTCAACCTCCTTCCCATCCTCAGAGCACGTGTTCCAAGTCCTAACAAATCATTGTGTACCGGTCGCACCGGGACAGGAGTGGGTTGGTACTAGTTGGGGTGGTACAATCGTAAAATCCAGTAAAAATAAAACAGTTTTTTGGCTCTCCTGGAAATATGAGATACGCCTGTCTATACTGTGAGCGACGACATGTATTCGTATATTTTTATCATAGTTTCTCTATGCATATGAATATGAGTCTCTTGTTAAATGTATCCATGAACACTTTTGTTCTGTTTCTACTTAGTACGCCGCTGTAAAAACATGTTTTCTTCTTAGTTTATATAATGTTGTCCTTCCCAGAATGAGATTTTTAACTCATTGGGCATAATATATTATAAACAACGTAACTTTTTTTGTAGTACATTATCAATTAATTATTTTAATTCATGAGAAGCAATCACTGGGTGGTTAGACAGTATATTAAATAAAACAATAAATTTGTTATTAACAACTGTTGAATGATTTGCCATCCTCTGTGTTTCCTCCCTCCTACAACATGGGTCTCTTCAAGACCCAGGTTCACTTCTTCCTACCCTCTAAAAGCCCTCCACACACCATCCCCAAAGATGACATAGGCCTTGAGGGAAATCATTTACCTCAGGGCCTCCTGTGTGGAGTTACTGTAAAAAAACTATTTTCTTCTTTTTTTTGTAGTATCTACTTTCGTAATCTATTGTTTCTATGCCAATATATAAACGATAACTCTGTATTATTCTTTAGTTATTAGAATTGCCGCACCGAAGCTTGGTCTAAGCGAAACCGGCTGGCGTAAAATATACGTGGTTTGTAACAAAGTGATTGTTTTATTTAAAACAAATAAATACATATGCATTGTTAAATTACTCTCTACCGATGACCACTCAATTCACTCGTATAAAAGTAAAGCGGTTCACAGCTTCGTTCATCGCTTTCTGTGTGACAGCCGTTTCGACCTTCTGAGCCATTATCACACTAAACACAAAAAAACAAGCATGTCTCACGAATAATAATTCACACACTTAGTAAAACTCACTACAAATTTGCTATAAAAATAAGTGAAGCTGTTACTAAAAAAATGTATTTATATATATAGATACGCTACACTCATCAACTTCATAAAAACATAACGCATAAAAAAGTCGTGATTAGCGATAATAATTATTATGTAGAAACTGGCGATTACGTTGTACCGTCGTCCGCCAGACGAGCACAGCCGTGCGCGCCGGTCAGCTGTCGCAGGTCGTAGTAGGATGTAGGCTGTAGACTGGGTGCACCACACGGTACACGCGAGCCGTGAACCTGGCCTTGGAGCGTGTGGCAATCGTTCTGCTATGGAAATCCTCGAGCAGGAAGTATGCGTGGTCTTTTTTTCTGCACAAGCTTTTCCGCCCCCCACCCGTTGGCGCCAAACGCGCCCCTCCTCGCGGCCGCATATCAAATGGAATCAGCCGATTGCCGGCTTGAATTGCGCGGGAACTTTTTATTTGACGTTTTACCGCTATAGCAATCGCCTGTTTAAAACGTCTCGATCGTGTTGCGCACCTATGAACAACATATAAGTGATAAATTGAATACAAAACTCATAGAAGTGTCGATAAAATAAGAAGAAAAAAAATAAAACCTAGTGTTTAACGTTATAATATACGAGACGTCATTATCATTAGCTAGCCCTTAAAAACTTAAACGAATTTAGGTATACTTAGATTTTTCTACATTCCGAAGATGATTAGTGGATTCCTAAGAATGCAATGTTTGTCATTGCGGGAATAAAATGCAATGCTAAATGTAAAAACAGCTGATAACTCTTTTTAATTAGACATACCCTAAAAGTGACTGAAGTGTGAAACTGAAATCTATTGCATTACTAAATAATAAAGAAATCTCGGGAAAATGCCCCGGCATTGCCGTTGGTGCTGAAAGTTTTGTAATAATTTTTTTTATTTATTGAAAGATAATTATAATACAAGATTTGCTCCAAAAAGTGCTCGAAATTTGTTCGACTCGAAGGTAAATAATTGATTAAAGAAAACAAAATGGTCAACCTATTTACAGCAGCTATTTGTCAGATCTCCACTGTTTTATTGGGTAAGTTGTTTCTAGTATGCACATATATTTACAATGTTTAAATATTTTCAACAAAATAAATGTTTCCTTAGCTTCATTGAATTGTAGAATGACAACCTTTTTAAGATTGCTCTATCAACATTGACTAACTTTTTTCTTGTTTTGTAATGTTTCTGAGCGTAAAAACCATTCATAATTTTCAATTCACAGTGCAACACTGTTTCTTTTTTAACGAGTACAAAGAGAGTTTTCTAATTGTATTAATTTGCCCTTCACCCTTGAACGTGTTCTAAGCCAACAATTTGGAATTAAAATAAATACAAAATGTTCATATAGTTTGAGGTTACTTTTTATCATAAAAGATTATCATCTCAAATGATATATGAAATAGAAAACACACAGAAAAAAAGGTAACGGTCACATCTGGGACTCGAACCCAGGTCCTCTCGGGACCAGCGCTCCAACCAATGCCAACTTATTGCTTTCCGCCATTTTTGTCGATAGATATCATTCTTCAATTTAAGAACTGTTAATACCACCTGCAATTAATTCTCACATATTTTTTACTGCACTTTCTTTGTTGAATACCTGCATGTATTTAAAAAAAATCAGAATTGTGTTGAGAGTGAAGTGCGTTGAAATGTTGAAGGCATTAAATATGATTGAGAGAGTAATTTTCACAAAATTGTTGACCAGATTAACAATTAAATACCAATGCATGACAAAGACAGATTATGCCGGGAAATCTCAATTAAAATAATTAACAAATTGGTAGATTTACAAGCCTTTCCGGATCGTCGGTATTTCAGATATTTGGGCTACCAATGCAAAACTAAATTAGTTCGTTCGTTAGTTCATCTTTATACTGCCTTTTATAAGTTTTTTCCTCCATTTTTTTTAAGTTAAAAATCTATTTAGGCAAGTATTGGGAAAATTCATACAGTTACACCAATGGATTTTAGAAGGTGAAACAAATCAGTGTTAGTTTCAGAGTAATTCAGGAAATTCAGGAAAAACAGAAAAATTAAATAAATTCATTTTAGTTGTAATAAGTTAATGTTGAATTGTTTCATTAAACATAATAGTAGGTACACGTACATACTTTTTTTTTTAGTTTTTACAAACTTTCTAGAACAATATCGTTTTGTGGATGAAAGAAAAATATTTTAATTTTAAAAATAAAACAATAACTTTGTTTACATCACTTTTTTTATACTTTTGCCGGCCAAGTTTCTAGCTTCTTCAGGGCAATATACAACACTTGTACAGTTGTATACAGTTGTATACTGCACTGAAGAAGCTACGGTAGTAGCGTGTACAGTTGTATACTTGTACAGTTGTACACTGCCCTGAAGAAGCTACGGTAGTAGCGAAACCCGATCGGCAAAAGTATAAATAAAAGTGATGTAAACAAAGTTATTGTTTTATTTTTTAAATTATAATGTCACATCACCAAGTTACCGCTTCATATAAAGAAAAAAAATATTTCACCTTCTTCCTCTTTCCATATAATAATGTTTACGCCCCTGATATGATGTATACCAACTTAACCCTTACCTTGCGGTGCTAGAAAATCCCTCGAAGTCCGGCGCTGTACACTCAGTGTACAGGGTACACACTTAGAATTGGACAAAAATGAATAGTTAACATTTGTTGTTTGTGTAAATCATTTTATTAATGGGACAAAATATGTACACACGCATATGTAATAAGTAAACTATAGTAAAACGAATGATACGTCCATTACAACCGGCAGTCTGCCGGCTACTACAGACGACCGCGTATCGTGGCACGGTGAGCGAAACCCCATACCCCTCTCGCTCACTACCGCACCACTCGATAAGTTATCAATACACGCAAATAATTTCGAAAAAACTTTTTTTTCTGTTGCGTTCGATAAATACTTATATATTTTAATAATTTTTCCGACAAATAAATGTATTGCTGAGGAACATTTAAAATGTGAACTCTGTGTTTAGTACATTTTATCAGAATTATTTAAATGATTAGAGACATGTCAAATCAGTTCCAAGATCAATCACCGGCAAGAAAGGGTTTTAAGAACGTTGGCATCGAATGACCTCCCAGAATAATAAATTTAAAAAAATATATGTGTTGCTAGATCAATTATTGATCTAGCAATAATTAATAATTCTTCTTAAATAATTGCAATTATAGCAATTTGGTGTATATAATCTCACCCTATTTTCAAGACTGTTCTTCCTTCTCGTCGTCGACTGATTGTGCTATTGATTAGTTGTTGTTAATTACTTGTGGTTAAATAGCTCTCTTTAGTCTGCGTGTCTCAAGACTTGAAAAGTCTTGCAACTGCAATTTACTCCAATAAATTAAATTGACGCTTCAATGAATGTTGCGAAACTAACAATGTTGCAAATTACAACTAGTATCGATAAAGATATCTATGTAAATAGACAAAGAAAAAAATACTGTTAAAATGCACCTATAGGTGTATTAGGTAAATTAAATAAATCCGAACACTGGAGTGTGAAACATGATGTATAGAAAAACGTTTAATTATTTTTCAGTTTTTCCGTACAAAAAGTTGCAATGAAAAAACACCTAAAAGTATCTAAATTGCATACGAGAAACTAATTGTACGGAAAAACGTGAAAATCAGGAAAAAAATTATTTCGGGCAAGCTTTGAATAATTGGGTGATTATACAGGTCCTCTGGTTTTACTGGGTAGGGGTGGGTTACAAAAAACAGTTCAGTGGCATGCTAACTAACTATGAGTATCTAACCTTGAGAAATATTTATGTTTTAAGTTTGTTACATATGTTTTTTTTTGTTTTTATTTTTATTTTGTATAGACATGTATGATATCATATATGTCTATACAAAATAAAAATAAAAACATATGTAACAAACTTATATATTAAAACTAACTGCCTAGGACTAAATATTGATAAATGTAAAATTATGTCATTTTATGGAGCAAATAAACCAATCCTGTTCGATTACACATTAAATAGTATCTCCCTATCTACCGTCAGATCTATTAAGGACCTTGGTGTCACCTTAGACTCTAAGCTTTCTTTTCGTGACCACATCAATAATGTCACAAATAAATCACTCAAACTTCTTGGCTTCATCAATAGAATTGCCTGTGACTTTAAGAATATAAATACCCTAAAAACTCTCTACTGCTCACTAGTTCGTCCTCATCTTGAATATGCCAGTGTCATTTGGTCACCTTTCTATGCTGTTCATATTCATCATATTGAATCTGTACAACATCGCTTCTTACGTGGAATTGCAATGAGATTAGGGCGAGAAAGAGGCGATTACTCCTATGTTGAAATTGATCAAACCATAAGCATTTCTACATTAGAAAAGCGTAGGAAAGACTTTAATCTTATTTGCATTTTTTAAATAATTAATTGTATTATTGAATCACCTTCTTTATTGCAACTCATTCAGTTCAACATTTCTAGCCGTAGACTCAGAAACAATGGATTGCTTTTCCTCAATCAACACTCCACTAATTATGGGTACCATTCTCCACTGTCCAGAATGTCGAGATTGGTTAACTCAAGCCAGGGCCTTGAAATTTTTGGAACCAGAGTTAATGACTTTTGTAGAGCTTTACGAAATTAGAACTCTAAGATTATCATTTAGAATATCTAAAATCATGGACTCTACTAACACCATGACTTGAATGTTCTCTCAAATGTATATTTTTGTCCTATTTTTGTCATTGCTTCATTCTTGTATAATGTATGTTCTGTTATGTTTCTGTAGCTCTTGTTTATCTCATTTAGTGTTATGTATATTGTGTAATTGGACATTGGTCCGTAAATAAATAAATAAATATATATATATATTGTAACCTTATCTGTAAATTTTGAGTTTAAATAACAAGCTCCCGTTAGACAAACTACAGAAAAGTTGTTTATCGGAACTTCTTGCATTGTTTTTTCTTTTGTAAAATGTAAATAAAAAAATAATAATAATAATAATAATAAACCATAGCGCCTAGGCGCAGAGATAGGCAGATAGGACAGACCGCGACAAAAAATCGGTCTTAGCACACACTCCTTCCTTCATTAACATTCATACATACCCTTTTCTTATTCTTTCTCTTGTGACGTGCAGGACTCAAGTATTTGATTCAATTGATCGTGACATGTCTTCCTCGGGCGACCCCGACTTCTATAATTCACAATCGCGTCATAAATCTCCTTGCACTCCTTTCTTCAATCATTCGCTCTACATGCCCAAAACATCTAACCATCCCTTTCTTAATCCTACTCATCATGCTTATATCAATCTTTCATTATTTCCGAATATCCATATTTTTCACAGGGTCATTTACGGTTTTACCACACATTTGCCAAATTGATTTCATTTCTACATCATTCACCTAATACTATTGCTAAAAAGATTTTTCTTTATCTTTCAATGAAATTTTATGAAAAAATTTCAATATCTGAAAAGGAGATTTAAAAAAGGCAATTTTCGTTCCTTTCCTTTCGGCGACAAAGCAAAAAGTTTTTCATCTCGAAAATCGCATTAACCGCATGGAAGGCACAACAGAAATATTGTAAGGAAAAATAGAAATATTCGGGTAAAGTTCCACCTGAATATTTTATAATGTTGTTAAAAAGCCTGTGACTGTATTGTGGTAATACTTCGACGTATGCAAGTGTGGGTGAGCACTGTGCATCTACTTTTTCTGCTAATTGGATTTGTGGAAATCTGATCTTTTCACGAACTACCTAGATTATACGTATAGCTCAGCTAATAAACAAAATTATGTTATATATATTTTTTTTTTATTTAGATTTTTATGGCTGTATAATATATGATGCCTAGAACAAGCAAGTAGTAATATATGCAGTAGTGACACTTACAAAAAAAATTAGACGCTGAAGAAATTTTAATGTCGTCATATGGAGGAACATAATTGGAAAATAAATTGATGCTCCGGCATAATATGCTTTGTCTTGTTTCGTTCTATTTTTGGTAAAATAATTGCTAGCAATGGATGGTAGGCTCTTCGACAGCACTTAACATCAAATATCATATTGCAATCTGTTTGGCAGCACATGTTCTATGCCAAGATCAGGGAAATTACCGTAACTTACAAACGAAACCCAATATTCGGAAAAAAATATGTTGACCTTGACACCCTTCATACTTACCAAATGTCAAAAATGTAGATACACCAAGGTTTACCAAATTAAAATGACTACCTCATTTTGAAAAATCAAGCCATGATCGCCAAGTTTGTTTTATAAATGGGTTATTAATGGTTTGGAGAAAAATTTTGAGGTTGTGATGTGTTACCCAGTAATTTTCCTCTTATTTTGAACGTCAAGTGTGCAAAATTTCATTAAGAAGTACTAAAGAAAGATTAATGGAAGATGCTCTGAGGAACTAGCGACATTGATCCCTTCGGCACCAGTGCATAGTGGGAAACACGCCAAACGCGTGCCCACTATTTGCACACAGTACACATTTGTCACACGAGAACGGGTCGCTTTTACGACTCGTTCCTGTGTTCGAGAGCTCGGCTGTGAAATGATCTGCCGGCCTCTGTGTTTCCTCCATCCTACAACATGGGTCTCTTCAAGACCCAAGTTCATTCCTTCCTATCCTCTAAAAGACCCTCCACACAGCATCCCCAAAGATGATATAGGCCTTGAGGAAAATTATTTCTTTCAGGGTCTCCTGTGTGGAGTTACCGTAAAAAAAAAATTGTATTAAGGGGTGGGAAAGGATGGTGTGGATGATGTTTTGACATCTTACGTAGACTGAGACCTTCCTCTTGTTTTGAAGGTCAAGTGTTCAAAATGTCATCAAGCTCGGAATAAAATTGTAGATTTCTACAAAAAACAAACCCACCCACCCGACCACAGACACTCTTCTTTATAAATATGTATAGCAGATTATTATATTCATTACTGTTTCATCCTGAACACCCCGCTACCGGTTCGTGATTGGAATATTTTTATGTAAAAATGTAATATTTTATATCGTGATTGATTCAATATTATTATTGAGTATTTTTAATCGTATTCCAAAAGTCGAATAATACAATATTTCCGTAATTGGTCGAAACATATATCTATATATTTTATAACTTATTGAAGTTTATAAACCTCATTGTAATAAAGGCTGCGTAATGTCACCGTGGTTATTCAATCTATACATGGATAATTGTTTGCAAGAATTGAAAGAGGTGGGCCTGGGCGCGAAAATGAGTAGTCTGCAAGTATGTTGCCTGTTGTATGCTGATGATGCGGTGCTGATTGCTAACAGTATGGAAGATCTACAGTCCCTCGTATCTAGGATGAGCGAAGTATGTATGAAGAATGAGCTAATGATGAATGTAAGTAAGTCTGAAGTCATGGTGTTTGAAAGAGAGTACGAAAACAGTGTGCAATATAGTTGTGAATGATGAATACTTGAAGCAGGTCGATGAGTTTATATATTTGGGAAGTATGTTTACGAGAGATGGAAAGACTGATACGGATATTGAAAGAAGGGTGAATGCAGGAAACTCCATTAACGGAGGACTGAACGCGGTTGGCGCAAAACAAAAAGTTGTCCAAGGAAGCGAAGCTAGCAGTCCACAATGGAGTGCTAATACCAACCTTGATGTATGGCAGTGAGGCATGGAACTGGCAGAGGAAGGATGAAAGTAGACTGAATGCTATAGAAATGAGATCTCTGAGACGAATGTGTGGTAAAACCATGTATGATCGAGTGAAAAATGTTGAGATTCGTAAAGAATGCAAGGCTGATGTAAACGTAGTGAGCAGGATTAAGAAAGGGACGGTTAGATGGTTTGGGCATGTAGAGCGAATGAACGAAGAAAGGAGTGTAAGGAGAATATATGACGCGAATGTGAAGGGAAGAAGAAGCCGGGACACCCGAGGAAGACATGGCACGATCAAGTGAATCAAATACTCGAGTCGGGCCATGTCAGAAGTCGGAATAACAGAAGAGAATGTATGAGGCGTTGTATGAATGTGAATGAAGCAAGAAGTGTATGCCAAGATGGAGTTGTTTGGCGGTCCGTCCTCTCTGCCTACCCCTGCGGGGAAACGGCGTGATGGTTAGTAGTAGTTGTAATATTTAACCATTGAAGAAGATAATATTAACACATCCCAAATGAAACAGGAGATCTGATTTCAAGCCCCAGATGCGACTGATACCTTTTTATTTTTCTGTTGTTTTTTTCGGATTCGTGTTTCATTTGGGATGTGTTAATATTATCTTCTTCAATAAAAATTATTCAATAATATTATTATTTGCATTATTTAGGTACGTACACTAGTACCTTCACCGATTTATATATATTTTATTTTTTTTACATCACCTTTTATCTTTCAACAACATGCTAGCCATCGACGTCATCCTCCCGTATGGTCTAGTGGCTAGGATAGCTGGCTTTCACCCAGCAGGCTCGGGTTCGATTCCCGGTACGGGAAATACACTATGTCTGTTTGTATTTTTTTTAATCTTTTCCTTATCGGTACTTTTTTATTTTTTATAAAAAAATATTTTCATGAAATAACTCTGCAAGGTGTTTTATTTGGAACAATTTTTATTTTATTTCGTGAAGTAGCGTGCATAACAAGATTATTACCATTTTCATACTCTCTGTCAGAAAGTGACTCATATCCCTCTACCTCTTATCACCTTACCTCCCATTTTAGGTACCTACGTACTTATTTGAGTAGGTACCTACCTACTTATTTGAGTAGGTACCCAAACTGAAATATTATTATTATTCATGAAACAAAAATAGCGCCGAGAAGTTCATAGTTTTCGTAGGTAAATTAGCATTTTTTATTTTAAATTAAATAATACGTGCGGTCTCAAGGTCTCATTCTCAGCCTATTTATTTGTTTATACCAAATTTATAATAAAAATTAGCAAACACTTATTTTTTATCGATAGTTTGTTTTGTTTACCTGAAATGTGAGGTTAGCGGTCTAGAGGTGGAATCTTTTTAAATTTGCAATTTAACTAGCTAGCTATGTATTTAGTTATTTTAATTTATGTTGTTATTTAACTACTAATATGATATTTTTTAATTAATTGATTATTTTCATGATCATCTCACGTTTAAGTTTAATATGAAGATAATACAAAATAAATATTTTCGTAATGGAAGGTCAGAGACAAAAAGATAATTAACAATAAAAAAAAATTTTTTCTTGACGTATTTGGCGGTATTTACCATAAACACAAAACAAATTTTGCTATTCGAGGAATAGAACAGTTTGATTTAATTAGTCTCGCCTTGAAGACGAAAATGTGTATATTTATGTGTTCAACTATGTTCTATATTAGATTGAAAATAATTTAAACATAACTATAATAGATTTGATGCTTTATTTTTCTAGATAAATGTATATTATATTTAAAAAAAAACTTTTGTATGTAGTATGTTCATCAATTGTTCCTATTTAATTTATACTGGTACAGTCACCAGGGGCGTGCCGTGAGATTTTTACAGATTTTTCAGATGATGTTTAATATTTTCAAAATGGATCAACGCATTGAAAAATGTCGCGGTTCTGATTTTGTACATGTACGAGTACATAAGTTTGGCAGTAATTGACGAAAATTGATCTGTCTGAAAACAATTGTTTAGATCGGTTCAAGTAATAACGAAAACTTTGGAAGTAAAATAATATATATTTTAGGTATTCTACCATGCCTTACTTACTCCATCTCTTACCTTCACTTATGTCAGTCTCAATAAATTAATCCGTATTCCCTCTTTTCATAATGTCATTTAATGAACATTTTCTTATAATGGCTAAAAAAATGGCTTCTGGAACGAAATCGTACCTCATCGTACCCAACACCATCTATATAAAACCAAACACTAGAGGTGAGTAAAAAAACGTAAAACCGTTTTTATGAAAGCGTTTAAGTTAGGAAACGGTTGCAACCGTTTCGAGGATTTTAGAAAAACCGTTTTAAAAAATCTGTAACTACGTCTCCAATAAACCCGCGCGAAATGATTCCAGTAGAGGAGTAGAGGATAATTCGCTTCAGAATTACGCACGAAACATTTAAAACAGCTCCCCTCAACATTTACTAAACTCGTAACCGTCGTAAACCGTTTGAAAACGAACGCTTTCGCGTGAAACGCTTTTTCCCAACACCCCGTTTCTGACCGTTGCGGCAAAACGCTTTAAAAAATGTAACGCCCTCCCGCAACGCCCGCCCGCAACGCTAAACGCGAAATGCCGTAACGCTTTCTTGTAAAACGCTTTCTCGTGAAACGCTTATTCGAAAAACGGCTTCGAAAAACGGCTTCGATAAAATTAAACGCCCGAGTTAACTTTTCTTGTTCACTTTGATTCAAAGAATTAAACAATATTTGGATTTAATTATCCTTTATTTTATAACATTATAAAATACAACAAGCAACGTACAATTTCAAAAGGAATTATCATGTGAGCAATACGACAAGCAACTGCTTGGATTCATTCGACAAGATAGATTAATTCACTTAGGGTGAGGCAGCCACTTTTATAGCTGTCCTGGTTAATCTAATATCTAAAGTTTATTTGGTACAAAACAACAAAATAATATTATCAGTTATGCAACGGATGTTGACGTTTTGTATTGAGTACATATGCATCGATATAAGACGGAACTAGATAATGTAATCTTATTTGAGAGTTCAATGCACTATTTTATCTACTAGACAAGGTGAAGTGAGGAATGAAGTACGGGGCGTCCTGTGTTGTCTTCTTGGAGGTGAAGGTCAGCTGGGGTAGTTAACTCTCCCCCCTTTAAATGGGAACTCCTTCGGGATGCGAAGAGTTTACATATTTTCCATAGGATATATCCAATTGCCATTATTATTAGGCAACTTGCTGGTGTGATATGTGGACTTCCACTGGTGGAGGTGGTTTCTGTCACGTTGGTGGTGATGCTGGAATCGTCGTGTGGTTTTTCTATTTCGTCCATATGTAATGTGGGTAACTTTAATACATGTAGTTCTTCTCTGGAATACGTAATGACTAATGTTTCCTTGTTGATAGTCCGTCCCATATTAAATGTTTTTCCTTGTATGCTGCATTCATCGTTGGTCACGAGTACTGATTTAGAAATAACAATACTCTGTTTATGTTGTGGGCAATGTGCTTGTAGTGGGGTTGGCTTGTCACGAAATACATACATCATATTGTCTCCTATAATATGGGTATATTCTTCTGGGCATGTGATCTTGTGAAGGCTGCAGTTCTGCTCGTTTTGAGTTTCTAACACCAAGGTGGTGCAATCATCAATGGTATTTACTTCTTTGTTACATAAGCTGTTTTGGTCTGAGATTATTTGGCATTTGCTTGCGACATACATTTGTTTTCCATCTCTCAATATTCATCTGGATGGGAGGTGGGGTTGGAAGCATTGGGAACCTGGTTTGGATATTATGGGAATAATTTCATTATACATGTATACTGTATTCTCTACTAGTGGGAGGGATAGAATAAAATGCAAGGTTTGCTTGGTTTTTATGAGTTGAACTTGTAGAAAGCGTTGAATAATATCAAAGTCTTTAGAAAATAAGTTTTCTGAATTTATTTGTGATATTGAGTCCATGAAGACTTTTGGCTTAATAATGCTAGGGTGGTACATTCCATGAGGCAAAGTTAATTGCTTCCGTGATTCTAGTTACTAATTCAGTTATTGTTTCCGTTTGATAATTTAAATGTGTGATCAACAAATCAGTTTGACCTTCATAATGATCGTGGCTTATTTGAGCCCATATAACTAACTGGTTAAGTGAAATATTTTTAAGTTTAGTGTAATAATCTTCTAAGGTTTTTCGAAGTAACAGAGATTCGTTGTTGATTCAAATGTAGATTACTTTCCGTTTGTTGCGTTATCTTATTTATATCATTATCATCTAAATTTCCCGTTATTAATTTAATTACCGACCCGATACCATTTATAAGACCTCGTTTATGTCTAGTTACAAAAAGGTTATCTATCAATGCTTTATTATGGTCAATTAAATATTTTAAACGTTCTAAGCCTACATTAGGTAAGGTTATATTATTATTTCTTATAAATATATTGTAATTAAAATATAACTGTAATCAGTTCTTTTCTACAACATTTACTGACGATTTGGTATAACTTGTCGTCATTGATAATTACCGCATATTTATTCTTGTTTAAATATTTTACATAATTTAAAAATATACATTGCGCATTATCGAGGGGGATACACCAAACATGATCCGTACCTGCTTCTTTTGTTTTCAATTTACGTAATGCCTGATTACTCGATTCTGTAAATATCCTATTCATACTTGGGGGTGGATGCTTGTGACGAATCGGGATTCCTCCATTATCGTCCACATGGCTATGCATGGTGTCCGCGACACTCTGGGCATCCTAAGTGATTTCTACTCGTAACGAGTCTTGATCATCACTAACCTCACTATGATGGATCTCTACTCTAGATAATAAGTCGGCTACATGATTTGTGCAGCCACGTTCATTATTCTCCAATAATTCATCAAGTTCGATTATGTCCATTACATGGAATAGTTGAACTTGCTTTGTTGGAGTTTTGTTTTTTTTTTTTTCAAAATGCGTCACAACCGTACCTCTATGGGTCGTTATGGTGTGCGCCGTTCGTACCGAAAATTCTTTGTTAATTTAGTTGCAAAAAAAAATATATATATATATGAGTAGAGCCTGAATGATTTGAACTACCAGTATCGATTAAAAAATTATGTTTTATGGAGCTTCTACATATGGAAGTCCATTACAATAAATTAATTAATGAATGTGGTTTAGTTGGGCGAGGTTTTTTGGGGATCTTCTTCGTTCGCCCAAAAATCCTGGCCTCCGTGATCACATTGGAATAGCTCCTGTGCCGTACGTCCATTACCCAAGTCTATGACTGGGCCTTTGAACGAGCGTGGCATAGGCGCTGTCTTCATACTAACATCCTCGTTACGGCGTTGTGGGTTTCCTAGATATTTAGAATTATTTTGTTGTTGCATGTTATTATTTCGAACCCCGAAATTCTGTCCGGGTTTGTTGTTCGTGAAGTTATTGTGTTGCCACGGTTTATAATTATTATTATTATTAAAATTGGTATGATTCGGTCTATGACCGTTTGGATTATATTGTGGGTTATTAAATGTTCTATTACAGTGGAGTTCACCATGCGCCTCCAACATACGTATCTCAACACACAGGGTGTCGTAATTTTTTGTTAGATTTGCACATTTAATATGTGTGGGTAAAAAATTTAACAACGTATTACGTGCCGTGTCTTTATATGGTTCCATTAGGAGCTGCGCACTCGCTGGTCCATATTGGTCCGAAATTTTAATTTTTATTGAAAATAATATTTGATTCATTTCATGAATCAGGGTTCCGAAATCTCTATTTCCCCGATTGAAGTTAATTAGTTCGGTCTGAAGTAATGTGACCGACTTGTTGTCACCACATTCAATTTTTAACGATTCCAAAATTTTTTCGATATTATTTTCGTGATCGTTCATAAGGATCACCTGTAATGCCTTGCCGCGCAATCTCGAAATTACTCTTTCGACATTGCTTGGGGTATTGCCGTTTCGTGCAATGTAACCCCTAGCAGATTTTATAAACAAATTAATATCTTGCGCAGAACCGTCATACTCCAGAATCGACTCTGAGTATTGGAGAGCGGATCTCTCGTTTGGCTGTGCCATTTTATAAAAAGATTTTTTTATGGATTTTATCTCTAACCTTTTGGATAAGGTAGGGAAAGGATCTATCGTACGGATGGGATAGACGAACAATTGAAAAATGTACTTACATGAATGTTGTCGCAGTTAACGATTTTTTTTTGGTTGGTCCTTCGCGTTGAGGTATTTAAAAACACCTAGGGAGTCCTGGCTACGGCCAAGTTTAACAGCTTCCCCGAATTTTATGACCCACGTACTGGGCGCCAGTTAACTTTTCTTGTTCACTTTGATTCAAAGAATTAAACAATATTTGGATTTAATTATCCTTTATTTTATAACATTATAAAATACAACAAGTAACGTACAATTTCAAAAGGAATTATCATGTGAGCAATACGACAAGCAACTGCTTGGATTCACTCGACAAGATAGATTAATTCACTTAGGGTGAGGCAGCCACTTTTATAGCTGTCCTGGTTAATCTAATATCTAAAGTTTATTTGGTACAAAACAACAAAATAATATTATCAGTTATGCAACGGATGTTGACGTTTTGTATTGAGTACATATGCATCGATATAAGACGGAACTAGATAATGTAATCTTATTTGAGAGTTCAATGCACTATTTTATCTACTAGACAAGGTGAAGTGAGGAATGAAGTACGGGGCGTCCTGTGTTGTCTTCTTGGAGGTGAAGGTCAGCTAGGGTAGTTAACTCCCGACTGCAACGCCATGCGATATTTGCCGTGACCTGTTTCAAACAAACGCTTTCGCCGCATCGTTCACCGCGAAATGTTGTGGTTTAATAATCACGATTCCAACGTTTTCGAGTTTGGGAGCTACTTTTTACCTTAATTTTTCGTGGACATCAACTTCTAAAAATAATTTTATAAGGATTTTAGCTGTTTTTTTTGTTGTTTTAGTATTTCAGAACTGCAGATAAGTACGAATCTAGCAAAATCAATTTGTCCTACAACCATGGTATTATTTTTATCTTTCATGGTTATGAATTTAAATTATGGGAATGATAACTATTTTCTTCGTAATTGTTAAGATTGAGAAAGGACTCTTAGATGTTTTGGGCACGTTGAACGGATGACCGAAGAGAGGTATAAAGAGAATATATGGCGTGGAAGATAATGGTATAAGAAGTCAGGGACACCCGAAGAATATATGACATAATCAAGTGAAGCAAATACATACTGGAGTAGGTTATAATACGATATATGAATGTGAATGAAGCAAGGAGTCTATACCGAGACAGAGTTGTGTGGCGGTCTATCCTCTCTGCCTATCCCTGCTGAGAAAAAGCATGATGGTTAATTAGTTAGCGTAGTAATAAATGCCGTATATTCGCGTATAATATCAGCCGGGGTATCTAGACTTGAAAGAAGAATGTAAGTGTTTTTTAGACTAGAAGAAAAAAAATTGTAATGATTGTAATGTACAGAAACGGCAGACCTACTAGTGATAAAAAAATATATTCTCAAGCAAACACGGTTCCTTTTGATGCGATATCTTTTCCTTTCGTGGGTACGTACTTCATCGAGTGCAATCCATCTCTGAAGTAAAAAGAGACTGTTCATGAAATACAATATAATGAACCACCACCAGCTAATGTTAGTAACGTAGAAAAAAGGTTAAACTATTTACCGTAGTGAATTGTGGCTCATTAAACAAAACGTTCTAATTTTTACTATTCGCCTTTACTTAATCTGGCTAGGTAATTCAAACCTGAATGTTTACAAAAAAGCCGACAGATCTGTTTATGGCGTGTCTCAAGTAAGTAATAATAATAAAATGTTGCAGATAATCAATATTATCTTTCCAAAAAGGGCCAGAGCATTTTGGTAATATCAAATATGGCACCGGGAAAATAAAAATCTTCGATTGTTCAGTGCCACATTTTAGGTGATATCGGAATACGCAAGAACAAGATTGCTTATTATTGTTTCGATTTTTAGATCATTCTGGAAGATTCCCTTTTCAATCCATACATGCAGTCATAAAGTATATTATTTGGGGAGATTTAATATTTGAACATTTTGTCAGTTTAGTATGCGAAAAATTGTATTAACGCGAACATTGACAAGTGCCGTCGTTCAGTTTTATAATTTTTTGTTATTATTATATCAAGACTATTTTACCTACTTCTATGATGTCGTCGCATAAACGCAGAAAGGTTAGTGTTCTATGGACACATTTCGAAACTGTTGGGGATGATTTTGCCTAGTATAATATATGTAAGACGCGCATTTCATTTAAATCTACTGTGTCTAATTTGAAAATACACCTAAAGAGAAAACATCCCCTAGTACATTTAACTTTGTTCAATTCGGAAATCTCCGGTCGGCAAAATGTGATTCTTCCGCTGGCTAGAGTGGCTAGTCAAACTATAACCGAAAGTGATCAAACAAGTGTGAGTGTGAGTGCTTCTGAATTATCAGCTCAGCCAGTTGAAAAATCACAGGTCATAGCCAGCACTTCAGGTTTTTCTCTTGGAAAAACGACACAGCAAAATATTATGCCTTTTATTCCAAAAAACATTAGTTCGCAGGAAAAAAAAAACAAATTGACGATTTGGTTATGGGCCACTTTATAGAAGATCTTCAACCCTCAGCATGGTTGAAGATAGCGGTTTCGTCAAATTGATAGCTGGTGTAATTCCATCATACACTTTACCCAGCAGAAAATATGTGTCAAATAATTTGTTGTCATTGCATTACGATAAATGTGTTCTTAAAGTTGTAGACTTGTTAAAAACTGAGGCAACGAGTGTTTGTTTAACTACAGATCTTTGGTCTTCTTCCACAACCGAGAGCTACATGGCTATAACGGCACACTTTTTACTTGGTTTTTCAAACCGTTTTACTTGGTTGTGCCTCTTTTAGCGGGCCCCACACAAGTGTAGAGTTGGCTAAAGAATTAAAAAGGATCTTGGAAAAGTGGGAGTTAGGTGGAAAGGTGCTAGTTGTTGTGTCCGATAATGCATCTAACATCAAGGGTACTATAAATGACATTCTCAAGTGGAAACACTTTGGCTTTTATGCACATAAAATAAACTTAATTGTTCAAGATGCGTTAAAAATTGTTTCAGATACAACCAATAAATTTAAAACAATCGTTAGACATTTCAAAAAAAGTAACCTGTCTACTGAAAAATTATTAAAATATCAATTAAATTCGGGAGTTGTACAACCAAAGAAGTTACTGCAAGAAGTTCCGACACGATGGAATTCAACATATTATATGTTAAAACGCTTATCGGAGCTTCAAGAACCTGTACAATGTACGATAGCGGTAATTAACAAAAATCTACCGTGTCTTGCATCTGAAGATTGGGAACTGTGCAAGCAATTAATCGAGATTTTGGAACCGTTTGAGCAGGTTACGAAAAACATCAGCGGGGAAAAATACATGACTGCCAGTCTTGTTATTGTTTTAACATCGGGCCTATTGAAAGTTTGTGGAATTTTATAGAAAGAAATTTTAGGTGCACAAGCAAAACAAGTCCTGGCAAAATTAATATTAGGAATAAATGATAGATTCGACGACATTGATCAAAATGAATCCTTAGCATTGTGCACATTATTGGATCCGAGATTCAAAGCGCGTGCATTTAAAAGAACGTCAGAGGCTGAGAATGCTAAGATAAAAGCTATCGATTTAGTCATTGAACTCTTAGATGCAGAAGCGGGAGAAGTTTAGATAATACCACAATGTGTTAATATTACCCCCACAAAACGTCACGAACTGTGAATTCTATTTGACTTTGATACTGATTGTGAACACCATAGCATCGCCAGTTCCTCGTATTCCAGATCATCACGAGAAGTGATAATGTTTTTGGAAGAGCCCTTATTGCCACGACAAAATAACCCATTAGAATGGTGGAGACAAAATCAATATGTGTACCCCAATCTATCCAAAATATTCCGCAACAAATGTAACTTCTTGGCGACGTCAGTTCCCTGTGAGCGAATGTTTTCAAAGACAGGATTAATTTTAAGTGACAGAAGAACAAGATTAAAATCTAAAAAAGTCGAGCAACTGATGTTCTTGAATATTAATAAATTTTGAATCTTTTAAAACTCATAGAAATAGTTAACTCAAAATATTTAACCCAAAAATAAAGTGATGTAATAATAATATAAATGAATGCTGTAGTACTAATATTGAATCTCAGTTGGCCGTTATTATAATTGAAGTATATAATATTATCAGAGTGTGTGCATACTTTTGTGGCCTTATTTGTGATTGACTTTATTTTAAATTATCGCTAAAGTTGACCCCAACCCCGTCCTCACATTTTGGTAAGTTCATATATATATTTTTAATAGGAAGCCATGAAGCCTATGATTTATATTATCTAAACAACCTACATATATTACTTTTTATCATTCAACGTAATTATAACAGACGATAACTTTTATTTATTTTATATTTTGTATATGAAAAAAAAATTACGTTATTTTTAAACGGTTTCTAGAAACCGTTTATTTTGAGAAACCGAAACGGTTTCGGTTATTTTGAAAATGAAACTGAAACGCCCACCTCTACCAAACACCGATATACTCGTAAATGACCAAGAACATCCTTATAGTATGGCATACTCATACAACATGACTTTTTTGATAAATTAGCACGCAGAGCACAAGGACAATTAAGTTCCTCTCTTTCAAAATGGTGAATTATTGTAGGTTGTTGGTTTTAGCCATTTAAGCTTTTGTTATGAGAAAATATTACGTAACAAATCGCGGGAATGGCTGCAGGGGGTTGATTCGGCTTGTTTGATTTGCAAATTTGTTTCGGCTTTTGGCATGCGCGGTATGTCAGTATGTGCAAAGTGCATTCTCTCTACACTCTCACTCGATTTGTCTGGTAACAGTGGTAACGTGCTAATCCTGCCCATCTGGTAATCTATGGGTAATCTGGTCGTTAACTTATTCAGGAGGTTCCATAGAACGATGTGATTTATATTGTTAATTCGCTCGGAAAATTTCCTGGTACCTCAGCGACCACGTCAAATTATACGTGATAGAGATTCAAATAGCCTCTCGGTTGTCGCTGGGGAGTTAATATAAACAAAGCACAAAATTATGTATATTTAATGGCTTAATTCCGGAAATTTTTATTGTGTTTTAAGCACACGTATCTTTCAGATGGAGTGGCAAAAATGTTGGTATTTTTTGTGAATTGTGAGCTTATAATGGTATTATTGTGTACATTTGTGCGTTAGTATTTAAAATAAATTGTACGGCCTCACAATTTTCTCGAATAACTCGTTTCAATATATGTTTAGCTGGGCTTAACAATTGACTCTAATTTTAAATGGGGAATTACTCATACCCAAAAAATGGCTTACGGCTTCCAACTATAAATAGCAAGCAGACTTCATAAACAAAAAAAATTTTTTCCACGAAATACACTAAGAAAAGTATATCTATCATTGGTGGATGTCTTATGTTATGTTCATATTAGAATACATATAACCAATATGTGTATTCTATTTTTAGTTAAAGAAATAAGTTTTGGAATAACTGCATTCAGTAAAAATAAATCTTAATTTGGTTCAAATTTTCCAATATTCAATAGTCAAATTGCTATTAAACAAAGTTTAAAAAACACAGAGATCATGTACCTAAATCATTGCTACACAATTTTGTACATTTATTGTCTGTTCGTGCTGTATTGTAGCTTAAGGCGATGCAATGGGAAGTAATGCAAAATCGTGTGTTTTAGGTTTGAGAATTTGTTGGCTTAGAAATATCATAGATAATTGAATTAAATACTGCAAGTAGATCACACCTTAGCCTTTCATTTAACCGTCCATTTTTTCGGTATGTCTTTTTATAACCTTAGAAAAAAAAAATAAAGTATGAGACATTAAAAAAATGTTTAAAGCGAAAAATCTCCTACTCATGAACTCTTTTTGCCATATTTTCGTATTGTTCATTGTGATAAATTAAGTTTCTTAGATTATGAATTATGACCGTAAAACATTTTAATAATTATGTCTGAGCTATACAGAATAGAATAAAACACGCATTTTGGTGATGTTTTTTTGCCGAAATCGAAACATGCGGCCGATGTATAGCGGGATTTTCAACCTTGTCGCCACCTGCATAAAGAGCGCGTGATTTCGTTAAAATTTTACCCGGTGGATGGCCTTAAAATTATTGCGAGTTAGCACACATCTCGATTTGAATATAACAAAATAGTGGTACGTGCTCATAGCACAAGACTAACTACTAACGATGGACTTCTAATTCCCAGATACCTAAATAAATAAGGAACCTTAAAATACTAGATATGTCCCAAAAATTTACGACACGTTGACCTGTATTGTGAACTAATTTTCAGAAAGAGATGCGTGCTGAAAAAATGGCTATGTGAAAAAGATTTTTTGTACTAATCTTGTTTTCTTTTTATCTGATTTTTACTGTATTTTTTGTACCCTTTTTTATTTTTTATAAATATATAGGTCTTTATTGTAATAATTTTGTAACGTTTGGAAAATAAAGGAATATATTTTTTTTAAATATCAAAATTAATGACTTATAAATTTATTTTAAGTTTTTTTTTTAATTTATGACGAAACGTAAATAAAATAGTGAAATTATTGGGCCATCAATGGAAATTTTCTCCTCCGAAATACGTTCTTGAGGGGAAAAGGAAATGCAATGATTGCAATGCGAATTGCTGTTTCTGTGACGAAAAATAATAATATTATTTTTTATTTGACACACAAACCCGAAAGTGTTTATTTTGACAATAGGATGTATTTTCAATGTCGCCTATTATTTGGCCCAATATATTTTCTTACTTGTTGTATTTGCATTATTTTGTTTCTCACACGTAATTTTTTTTTTCTTTACAGCATATGCTCCAATAAAAATAAACATATTACCGAAAGGAGATTGTTTTAAATGCTGTCCCATTGATGATGACATTGATATGAGATTTTTGTTGTATACAAGGTAAGACAAAAGTTAGAATGACTGTAAAAAAAAAAAAAAAGAACTGCATCGGCCGGGAATCGAACCCGGGCCGCCCGCGTGGCAGGCGAGCATTCTACCACTGAACCACCGATGCCACGAGATGATTGGAGATTATTTTTAATAAAAACTAAGTATTTCTCACATCCCCTCATTATAAACCTGTTCATTACTACATAGAAATCAAATTAACTAGCAATAAAAATATTCTGTTTTAGAGAAAACCCTACTGTCGCAGAGCAAATATTTTCATATCGCGAACTGCCTAGCGATACCAAGTTGAATTCGTCCCGGCCAACGGTAATCTACTTGCACGGGTTCACAGAGATTGCACCAGGACAGAGTGGCACTGATATCAGAGACGGTAAGATTAATTATTATCATCTATAGAGAGCAATAATCGTCTTAAATATGCCTTTTTATTTTTAATCATAAACCTAGTACATATTATTTACAAGGAAAAAATATCTGAAAGGTTTCTCTCCACTTGATAAATACTTATTTATGTGGAATTACTGCCCTCTGGCGGGCGTTTCCAAAGGAGTAACCAATAAAATGAAACGTCGCATGGTATTTATAACATATTATTTTGGAACTACAAAATGTCATTACGATGGCAACACCAACCTAGTCAGGTTCTCTTTGAAATGTGTTTTTCACATAAAAATGTTTTCACGCATTCGCGTTTGACAGTTCGTCAAAGAAACATCATAATTCATTATAATTTATTTATTTAACTTCATAATTTTGATCTGTTAATTTAATATTGTTTTTAATTTATCTAACACCTAATACCAGCATGGTTATTTCTATACTTATATAAAATTTCATAAATACAATAAATCGCCTTGTTGCAAAGCGTTATAATAAAAGGAGTTTGAACATAAAATTATATTATGTAGAATCATCTCCTTTGGAAGTGCCACTGATTTCTGAACACCGTTTGGTTAAAGTAAAACATTTGCACTTGGACCATTGTGCATGTTTTTTTTAAATACTATGATTTTCCTATGAGACTTATTTCCGTTGCTATTTAAAACCTTTTTAACGATCGCAGCGCCCTCAATTTGTATCTACTTTTATATGTCAAACTGCAGATTTGTGTACGGGTAAGTATTACGTAACTAAGTAGGTACTTGTAGTGTACATTATAATTTTGGGTATTACCAGGCATCGATACCAGGATACAGTTTTTTTAAATGCATTGAGGGGGATATATGAAAAATGCATACAATGAATTTCTCAGTAGGTACGGAAGAAGTGTGCTCAGTGGTGAGAAATTATTCGTTTTAATAAGCACCTAATATTTGTACGTACGTACATATAGATTTGCAAACTGCAAGCGACCAAAAGCGGATCTAGCGAATGAACATTACAAAGCTTTTTTTAACTATAATATTAACTTTATTTTTTATAACTTATTAAAGTTTGTAAATTTCATTGTAATATTTTAATCATTGAAGAAGATAATATTAACACATCCCAAATGAACCACGAAACCGAAAAAACAACAGAAATTAAAAAGATGAAGTATGATATCGGTGTAAATGGCGTAAATTGAACTGGTCTCATTAACTAAGTAGGTTAAACGGTTACCCCGGATAGGTAGAGGTCCTGGGTTCGAGTCCCAGATGCGACTGAAATCTTTTTAATTTCTGTTTTTTTTTCGGTTTCGTGGTTCATTTGGGATGTGTTAATATTATCTTCTTCAATGATTATAATAGTAACACCCCGAATTCTCGGATTGTAGATCTGTACCAAAAAAAAATTGTGTTTTCAGGAAACCTTATTAAGAATTCCTCGATGTTTAGGAAATTGCAGGTAGGTAAAGAAAATCATTAAAAACACAACGGTATAATAAAGGCGGTCTTTAATTCAAGAGTGAAATTATGAAAACTTATAACACGTAATAATTTGTCAGTGACTTCAAGTTCAGCAGCTGTCAATGAAACTTATTTTCCCGATAAAAGCTTTAATTTTTTATTACCTTATTCGTGGTTAGTTTTTCTTAGGGTAGGTACAGCTTTTCAGCCTTTATGGACTGCACGCCACTGCTACTGACCACGTAAAGCTTTCATCGGTTTCTGAGGTAAAAAATATCACTAGCTTTGATCAGACGTGGGTACAACCTTAGATTTATCGAATCGAACCGTTGAACTCAACCCTTTAGTAGCGGTGATATCCACGTAAAAATACACCGCAAAATATGATTTAAAATGAGATTTAAGCTTAGTGTAAATCGCCAAAAAATATTTATCAAACTATTTCGGCTAATAGATAATCTTAAAATAAAGTTTTAGATTTACCCGTTATGTATTCAGCAGTGGGTGCATTGCCCCATGACCAAAGGTAGGCTCTGTGGAGTTTCATGTATTGAATATTCAAAAATGGCCATTTTATTATCATTTTCCGCTGGTTGTTATGGCCAACTGAACAAAGCGTAGAAGTTGTTATTATTCCTATTTCTTAGATATTTGTCACATTTAAAAAAATCTTTTAATTTCTCAATGTGGTTCGTTGTTTGTCTTGGGGTAGGCACAGCCTTTATGGACTGCACGCCACTGGTATACAGAGTTAGTATTTCTTGTAAAACATATGGTAGTAAGTGTGGGATTCAAAATGCACTGATGTATCCACAACAGAAAGAAAAATTTAATATATTTTTTTTTACTTAAAATTACGAATAAAAAATAGAACCATTCTCTGGACACCGCAAAGTGTGGTAATTTCGTGATAAAATGATTGTTTTGTTTCAGCCTACCTGTCCACGGGGGATTATAACGTTATTCTGATCGATTGGGGCGCTCTCATTGCTTTACCATGGTATGTTTTATTTTAATTACAACGTCCAAGATCTTTACCGGTCTACCACATTTATTTTATTGTCTCCACTGTTTATAAAAGTAAAAATACCTATAATGATTTTATTGTTTACATTAAAGTTATTAATGATAATATTGACAATATTACATATATATATATATATAATTATTATTATTATTATATATTTATTCCTGAATTTGGGGAGGTTAATGAAGTCCCACACACCCCATAAAGTATATACAAATAACATAGATGTGCAGATGATATGGTTTTGATGACACCGTCGATAAGCGGGTGTCCTCCTAAGCCATCTGTGAAAAGTTCGCACACGAAACAAACATGCTGTATAGCCCAAAAAACACCACTACTGATTATCAGATATGGACAGGGTCGTAAAAGCATTCCGCCAGCTTTCTTGAATGCCGAGTGAATGAATATTGTATGTACCATCGATATCTAATCGATATCTAGTCGATGATATGTACTTGTATACGTTGAGTTGTTTGACAACGCGCGCTGTTTCACCGAACTGAGTCCAGTGGACACACTTGAGACTTGGTGCGTTTGGTATCACACGCATTCGTTCGTCAAACAAGCAGTCATCGGTTGCCACAAACATATACATATTTAAAAATAAACATATACGAGTTACATTACAAGCATAAATTATTATCCTCTTCACAAGCGTTGTTAGCCTTAAAACTGAAAACAAGAACGTGCAACATTTTTTGTTCGATTAGTACGAATGTAACGTGTTTGGTGTTTCTATAATGTCATTGAGTAGAAACTGGTATTTTTTTGTTGATTTTTTCATTTTGTTTGTACACTCGTTTACGTTTTTTATAGGAAGAACCTTTATTTGTCTAATACCAATATATTAAATACAATTTTAAAGTGTTCTTTGCGTTTCAAGTTGTTGATTTGCAGAATCATCTTATCAGTTCGGTACGCATTATTCATGATTGTTTGGGATTTCAGATTCCTCAGCTCACTGCAGATGGTAAAGTATTTTATTATTAATTACATAGTTTGTATTTGTTACTTGTTACTCTTCTGATTCTGTTACCATTCGTTATTACAATAGAACAGTGGCGTAGCAAATCGGGGCTCGGGCAACCCTGTAACGCATGATCGAAACATTTTCAAGTGTAAAAATCAAGAATGCATGACAACTCATTTCAGTACCCACCCAATTAGTAGTCTCATAACATTGGGTACATTTTATAACAAACACGTGCGTATTCGGAAATTCTTTTGAAAGCTTCTCAAACTCTATTTTTTGTACGTACAATTCGGTTTAATTTTTTTTTTTTTTTGATTTTACGGATTCTTTCGTAATCCTCTAACTAGCTGGGGCTTATAGCAATACCCTCAGGTTTCTAGCTAACTAGTACTGCGGCACTTTGGCCTTATTACTATCACCATTTGATGGTTTTATTTAATTGACTGAGTAATTAATATTACATTTCATAAGTTTTTAGGGAAAATATCGTAACTGGATAAAAAAACCCTAAACAGAAAAGGAGAAAAACAAACATTTAGTTCTGAACTATTTACTCGTATTGACTTTTTCATTTTACTGAAGTTAAATATTTTATTTAAAGGCTGCGTTTTCTCCGGAATCTACTGCCCTAGTCCTGTGGGAGAAATGTAGGAAAAATCATTCATTCATTAGTTGGCGGCACCCTCCTTCATTTATGTTGTCCTAAAGTCTTAAGATAGAAAAAAGGGAAAGAGGATGTGTTCCAGGTGGATAACGAACTTGAAGCATTTTTCATTAGTAGGTCGTATCCTCCTTCAGTTTGAGATGTCCTAAATTGCTAAGGGAGAAAATAGGAAAAGAGGATGTGTGTCTAGTGGACAGCGAATTTGGATGCTTTGTTCGCTGTCTGTTTCGTTGATATGATCATTCTCATGGAGCTCCAGGATAATGTGTTCTGGCATTCTGTGCTTGTAGCGGAACGGGAGATCGTCGGGCGAGTTATAAGCTCCCAGTTCGTTCACGAGTGGGTTTTCCGGGTTTAGGGTATCATAAAATATTTTTCTTAGCTTGTGGGAGGATTCTTGGAGTATGGGGATTTCTTTTTGTTCGTGTTGGTGTGTGAGGTTTGTGTACATAGGTGAGTTAAATGTGATTTTTATGCATTTGTTTTGAAGTATTTAAATTTTGTGATATGTAGATTTAGATATGTTTCCCCAAACCGGAATGGCATACGTAAGGACCGGACGAATTTGGCTCTGATGTAGAAGGAGATTTTTCTTCTCAGCTAGCGGACTTTTCCTGTTGAAGATGAGACTAATTGCTCCTATTGTTTCCTGCGTTTTGATTCTCGCATTTCCTGTGTGCGCTTTCCAGTTTAGGCGGCTGTCCACGGTTAGGCCTAGATATTTTACTTCGGGCTTCCAATCTAGTTTTACTCCACTCATGATGATTTTTTCTTTAGGTGTTTTGTTTTTCAACCTACGTGGGAATGTTATGGCTTCAGTTTTGGCTTCATTTAGTTTGAGTCGCCATGTACGAGGTGTTTTCAAAAAAAAAAGGTGAATTTTGAATTTTCGAGGGCTTTTTTTTTGTTATGTTGGTACACATATGTTTATCATATGTTAGCATTATCAGCCATTTTGGATTAGTGGTTTGTTTTTGACAACTGGAAAGGTTAGTCACGTTTTTGTGTGTTCTTCGATTTTTTACTTTTGAAAAAAATGGATCAAAGAATATGTGTTAAATTTTGCGTTAAAAATAGAATAAAGTGCTCCAACGCACTTAAAATGTTGACTGTGGCATTCGGCGAGTCTACTTTGTCTCAAAAAAGTGTTTATAAGTGGTACAAGCGCTTTACAGAAGGCCGAGAAGATGTTAATGACTATGAGCGTCCTGGAGTTGCAACCACGTCAACAAACGAAGAAAATGTCGAAACAGTGAAGAAAATGGTTTTGGAAAATCGTCGAATATTATTACTATTAGGGAAGTTGCAGAGGATGTTGGCATATCAATCGGCTCATGCCATGCAATTTTCTCGGATGTTTTGGGCATGAAACGTGTGGCAGCGAAGTTTGTTCCGAAATTGCTAAATTTTGAGCAAAAGCAACGTCGCATTAATATCGCTCAGGAGTTGTTGAATGACGTTAACGACGATCCAGATTTGCAAAATTTCATAAGGGTCATAACTGGTGATTAAACGTGGGTATATGGTTATGACGTCGAAACCAAGGCCCAATCACCCCAATGGAAGCGGCCAGAAGAGCCAAGACCGAAAAAAGTACGCCAAGTTCGATCAAATGTGAAAGTTTTGCTCACTGTTTTCTTCGATTACAATGGCATGGTGCATCATGAGTTCTTGCCAACAGGTCGTACGGTTAATAAGGAATACTACAGGGAATTTATGCAACGTTTGCGTGAAGCAATACAGCTCAAACCATCGGAATTGTGGAAAAACAAATCATGGATTTTGCATCACGATAATGCACCAGTTCACACATCAATGCTTGTTCGTGATTATTTGGCCAAAAACAACACCGTAATCATGCCTCAACCACCGTATTCACCAGATTTGGCTCCCTACGACTTTTTCCTATTCCCGAAACTGAAGAGACCAATGAAAGGAAAACGTTTTGCCACAATTGATGAGATAAAGCCAGAATCGAAGAACGAGCTGATGGCCATACCGAAAAGCGTATTCCAGAAGTGCTTCGAAGATTGGAAGAAGCGCTGGAATAAGTGCATTATATCTGAGGGGGATTACTTTGAAAGGGAGTAAATGGATATTGATGAATAAATAAATACTTTTCGAAAAAATTCGAAATTCACCTTTTCTTTTGAACACACCTCGTATTGTTCGTGAGGCGATTTTAGCACCCACCGGAATCGCCTCCCGCCCCCGCTACCCTGTCCCGTTACTGATATTGCACATAAGCACCAAGCACCATCTATCGGGAGTGCTGGGAAATAACCGGGCCATAAAAGCAATTTATTCCTCTTCCCGGGGAATGAACGGTGATTGGATTTATCGCCGTGATGTGAAGTATTATCTACCCGCACTGTATTCACATTTACAGTATCTGCAATCGACACACTTTCAAAGCGCACTTGAAGTGAAATAACACAAAACTGCGCTACATAAATACTTTCTTATTATTATTATTATTATTTCATTCATACACTCATATTTATTTCATGGAATCAAATTTCATACATGCTTTCCAAATTGTTCTTGTGATCAACAGCTCGGTTATGGACTGATACAACTTCTAAGATCTCTTCAAGATCCATATTCACTCCTTACTTTCCTCAAAAAGGCCCTCCACACAGTATCTCCAAATACAATACATTTCAAACATCAAGAAGTCAAATTTCATAAAATCAGATTTCATGCATAAAAATTTATGTTTATTTCAGTGTACTGGGTGTGCGAGCTAAATTGCACAGCACTCATTAAAAGTTAAAAATAGACATTCCTGAAGCTTGCGCCTTAGGCCTGTGCCCTACTTTATTTTCTTTCTTTCATTTTGCCACCGGAAGAAAAGGGAAACTTTTCCTCCCCATCTCCCAGGCCGCGTTTCATGCTCAAACCGCTAAAGATGAAGCAAGTTTAAAAAAAAATTATGTTAACACTTTATT
Organism: Halesus radiatus; assembly: GCA_022606495.2. NCBI lineage: Eukaryota > Metazoa > Arthropoda > Insecta > Trichoptera > Limnephilidae > Halesus > Halesus radiatus. The sequence continues at coordinate 373,538 of JAHDVE020012084.1, forward strand.
TTAAGCCACTAATTTATTTTTAAATCAACGCCAACCAGTTTCGCTTATCTCAAGCTTCATAAGGGAAACATTTAAAAATCAAACCAAGAGTAAGGGAAAGAGTTCAAATATTATGTGAACACGTGCTAAAACGATTCACGCGCGTAACCTTAGTAATGAAAAGAAAAACTAGTCTTTTCCAATATAAAAAAAAGTAAAATAATAATATCATCATAATAAATACCACGTAAAATTTCACAGTATGAGCGTGAAACATAGTGTTTAAGCAATAACCATTGTAGACCGTGAGGATTGGACGCTCATGGCAGTAAACTGCAGAAGGATCGGAGAAAATAGAAAGCTTTACTGGGAAATTGATGAAAACTTTTGCCTCGTGGAATTTAATTAAATATATAAATTTGTTTCTTTCTCAGGTATATATCGGCGGTGCGCAACACGATCCACGCGGGCACCGTGCTGGCGCGCTTCGTGTCATGGCTGGACACGCGCGGTGTGCGGCCGCGTACGCTGCACGTGGTAGGCTTCTCGCTGGGCGCGGAGGCCGCGGGGCTGGCCGGCAAGGAGCTGGCCACCAGGGGCCTGCGCCTCGGCAGGATCACAGGTATGGACTATGGATGCCTTCAATCTTTATTCCTCAACCCTTCTCTTCCCCGCTCCTTTCAGCCTCTCTTCTTTACATAAATGGGGATGCCACATCTCCACTGGCTCAGGACATTTGACGATTATTGTGCGATTGACAGGTTCGCAAGTAAATCAAGAAGAACTACCGTTTCCTATACTACACAAGACTGCCGATGAGCTGAACATTCGCCTTTCGTACTATAAGACACAGATCCTTCTATATCGTCACGTCGTATCGGGACTCAAAAAATGTTTTTTTTACCGGCTTCTTGTACATCTTGTTACACGTTTCACTAATGGGGTTTTAATTAGCATTTTTCCTTACTCCGTTAGCAAAATATGTAATATGTTTGTGTTGTATACGTTGAACAATATATAAGATGATAATCTTGCAACACGTGATACACCCACTGCTACACATAATATGTTGTCAACAAATTCACATTAGGTATTTCGCTGTGTTCATTATTCTCTTTCACTCGAACAAATAAATAAATGTATGTAGTTCGTTTTAATTAAATTAATGACAGAGCTCTCTGGTGTTCCAAAATAAACCTATATAATATTTAGTGAGCTGATTTGAATAATCTTCTACTAAATAATGAATTGTATATAATTCAAATTGGCCAATGTTGGAAGGAGTATGATCCAATCTTGAATCAAATTTATGCAAGTCATTCATCGTACTTCATGTCGATAATAAGTTGGTTTTAATTTCTTCCTAGATATGAAACATATTAAATTAGTGAAATAATTAAACAAAAATATAGTAGGCACTGCTTTTCACATCATCGTTTTGACTTAAATTCCCCGCGAATTCTCCGATTTGGAACGTGACATTTCGTCTGCGTGACCTTTTTCTGAATGTAAATGTCACGTAAATATAACTCCAGTTCCCCAACCTTTGAAGGCTTATTAGGTACATTAGGTATTCATTAAAATTCTAGAAGGTACGGGTTATGCATTACGATGTATGAGATGATCTTTGTATTAGACTCATATCGCGGAGGTCCCGAGTAGGTACCTGGTGCCTGGTGCCTGGTGCCTATTCCCGCATACGAAAATATCCGTCGTTTTCCAGGCATGTTAATTCTACGAGTATCTTCTATAATATATTTTTTTCTTAATAATAATGAAGGCATTTTCCACCCTTGATGGCCGAGCACCAAGAAACTCAGCATTCGCAGAGTTTGTGGTGTTTTATTCTCGGTTAGTTGAGCGCAATACCAAAAGTACCTATTTCTTTGTTATTATTTATAATAATTCTAGATTACTGCGCATATGCATTTTTCTCTCCAGACGATTGACTGTGCTTTTATGTAATCGTTAATTCCCGTATTACGTCAATACGTCACAATTCACAATGAAAAATCTGTGTAAAATAATGTATCTCGAGTGGATTTCATCTATATGTACAGATGTCATATTTGCAGAGAGGGATATGCCATCTCTAAAAATGGGTATTTCAATTATCGTGTGGGTCACATTTACAAATACAGGCGAGCTTTCGGTCTAGCAACTCCAGGACAACTCGAGTGGTCTGCTGGGTTAACTAATCAATAAGAGACCTCGAGGAGGCTGCAGAAACCTGGGTAGACAAAAGGCCAGCTGGTCTGATGGACCAACGTCCAATATTGCAGCTGAAAAAAAAGAGTTTAGAGTGAAACCAGCGCCAACTAATCTCAACAATGGAATGAAGTTATTTCTTCCTTGACTGAACCCAACGCAAACATACGTTTAAGTGTTGTAAAATTGTTTGAAATGCGATACATTTAATGAAAATGTATAAGAATCCAGCAAAAACAAAAACATTTTTTAGGCTCCCCTGGAAATTTTCTAAATACGTGTGTTTGTGTTACGGACGACAATATGTGATGTCTTCTTTACAAAATTGATTTTTTGTCTGCAGGATTGGATCCCGCATTCCCCTTATATAATCTGATGGGAAGGAAAGGGCGTTTGAGCACAGGAGACGCAATCTTCGTGGATGTGATCCATACAAACTCGGGAGTTTTTGGCTACCCAACTCCCATAGGAGATGTCGATTTCTACCCCAACTGGGGATCCCCAATCCAGCCTGGCTGCCTACCACAAGACATCATCAGAAGGAGAATCCTAGATCAATTACGTAATCAATCTTTCAACATTATTTTTGTATTTATAATTCTGCATGGTATAATATTAAGTTTTGTGTAAAGGGGTTTCCATGTATATTTCCATTTCCTGTTAGTAACAAAGAAGAAATAATAAAACAGAAGACTCTGACAAGGGGGTCTTTAATTCCGTAAGTTATGATTCCGACTGAATCCATTTTCTTTGAATAATTTTGCTGTAACGATGGATACTAACGATTACGCTTTCTTTTCAGCAAAATTCAATTTTTGTCGAAGTTAATCGGATCCGGTGAAGTAATTAATGAAATCATATTAAATAATATATGAGAGTTCGTCTTTAAACGGGTGAAATCCCCTCATTTTTATGACAGTATAAAAACATTTAAACGAACGTTTAATTTCGCTAAACGTATTTTATAAAGCATTTATTCAGCTGTCATTCACAGAATGTGCAAACATTCAATCAGTCTCACACTAGAATGGGTCACGTATTATTTACACAAACGGAATTTGGAATGATCCCAGCACCGATAACGCTTCCACCTACAATTTTATTAAAAAAATAGCTATTGATTCGGAATTATCAGCCCAATTAAAGTAAGCATCGTTACCACTCGAACATTGGCTATCCCCGCGGGTACAATTTGCCAGTCGATTAATCTTTCGAGGAGTGTACCGCTAAAAGTGGGAATTAACTTCCGCCGCACAATTGATTTGTCGTAATTAAAGACTATTATGTGTATATTAGTTTCTGTATGATCAATAAACGCTTCCACTAACGACCTAGAAAGGTTTCGAGCTTATTTAATTGGTACCTGGGAATGTCGACGCATTCTTTAATGATTAAGCATTAGGTTATTAGTTCTTACGATTTTCCACTTAACGTTTTCTTCAGTTCCTCAGCTAAATAGCTTTCTTTGGGTGTGACTTTGGGGAGACAAATGTGTATTTACGTTTTGAGGTTCGCCACAATTATATGTATTCTAATTTGGGGCATAAACAAAGGTGGAAATTAAGGGGCCGAGTGTTTAAATGTTTGATTTCATGATGGGAGGATAAGTAATGCTTTTCTTTTAATGTGATCTTTAATTAGGGTTGTTTTTCTGTAGATCGACATTACTGCTACATGAATTAATACCGTTTTTATCATGTTTTATACCTTCGTGAAAACGATTAGCTAGAAAAAACTCTTACTTATTGCTTTTCTTATGTATGTTAATTTACCGTCGCAAATATTGTATCCGTATGAATAATAATTCATTTATGAGATTGATTAATTTTGCGTGATTTATTCGAAATCCGAAGAAAATCATTCACTGTAAAACGAATCCCATTAAATAGCTGGCTTAATATTTGATTTTTAGCTGTGGTACTCCATGACTCTCAAGGTTCAGTCTACATCGACAAAAAATAATCAATAGAGATTCTATTTTCCAACGTTTCAAGGTAATTTCAATGAAACTTTCGCAAAACTTAAAAATACGAAAATGATTAATTCATTATTTGATTAAGACTCGGTCACACGGAGCGACTTCGTTCCTACTACTAGTATCCGCTAGTAGGCAGTCACACGGAGCTACTGAAACTTCGAAGGTAGTAGCGAGTGAAATGTCCTACATGTCAAAAAGTACGTAAAACAAATCAAAACCATTCAACTAGCGACTTACGATGTCAGACCAAGCGATAGTAGCGCCGCGGTTACGTGTCCGGTAAATAGGTTACGTGATTGCCAAAACCACGAGATTTCCACAACCAGATTTGAACATGCTCTAATCGAATCGCCCCTATGTTTAAAAGATGCTAATTGAGTTACTCGCAGCGAATACCTTATCACTCGATTTTTTCGCTGCTATTTAAATAGTAGCAACTAGCAAATATCGGCGACGAAATGCAGCTTTGGGAAAGTTCTAGCGATTTGTCAAGAACATTTAACATTAAATTTACTTTCGCCGATTGATAGATTAAAAAATACTTTTAAAACTTCTTGACCCATTTTGGCGCCATATTATGTTTGGATTATGATGGCTTTTAAATTGATGACGTACACGATTATTACGGAAACCGTTGGATTACAATGGCTACTGTAATAAATTTGGTGGTTATTTATCGCCTAACCCCGTTATACGAGTCGATCGCGGGACATATATGTGTTAATAATAGTTAAATGTGTGTTTTCCAGGGGACGCTTGTAAAAGACTAAATTCACAGAATCTGGCGACATGCCAAACACATTTTCTAGGCTGGCATGATACGGAAATGCAATGGACATGGCACCGAAGCTAGCAAATACCAAATCATCTGGGGGAAATAAATTCGAGATCGATTTTTAAGCCTTTCATTTTTAATACCATTGCATGCACATTGCACATTCAACATACATACAAATGGTTGTCATTAATCACGAACGACCGGCTGGCTTTATCAACACGGGTATCATAGTTTGTTGTTATGCAAGTAATACAGAAGCTAAATTATGGTTTCAGCTTTCAGGCCTTGAAAGATTTATTTCAAATCGATCTGCGACGTTTGCTGTTATAAATGTGTTACATATTGCCCGAATGGTATTTTGTCGATTTATGTTCGGCATTATAATGAAAGAATCGATAAGTTGAATTGAATGCAGCGAGGCACGAACCCGCACGTGAACTTCTGGAAATCGCATGCGGCCTGATCAACATAAAGAATCTAACGTGAATGATTGCGCGGTTCAGACTCGAACTCATTTCCCGTAAAGTTGGCAGCACTGCCGGGACGGGGGAGGAGATTGGACGTTAAACCTATTTGACTTGTTGAAGAATGTGAAAATCGGGTCAATTAGGGTAGTTTGCTCGTGCAGTGGGGTAAAGTTTAGCAGCACTGCCGGGACGGAGGACGAGATTGGACGTTAAACCTATTTGACTTGTTGAAGAATGTGAAAATCGGGTCAATTCGGGTAATCTGCTCGTGCAGTGGGGTAAAGTTTGACAGCACTGCCGGGACGGGGGACGAGATTGGACGTTAAACCTATTTGACTTGTTGAAGAATGTGAAAATCGGGTCAATTCGGGTAATCTGCTCGTGCAGTGGGGTAAAGTTTGGCAGCACTGCCAGGACGGGGGACGAGATTGGACGTTAAACCTATTTGACTTGTTGAAGAATGTGAAAATCGGGTCAAATAGGGTAATCTGCTCGTGTAGTGGGGTAAAGTTTGCAGAACGATTCTGATAATCCCATTACGCTCCTATAGCCTTATAACAGACAACTTCGCGGGCGGGTTGTTCAGAATATCTACATAATCTGTCGTTGATATCAGAAAATGAGATAAATTATGCCTTCTTACTAAATGCTCTAAAAATACGTACATTAGAAGGTAAACATAAAATAAACGATTTAATTGTTTTGTTCAAATTACTAAACTCCAAATTCGACTGTTCCGAACTCCTGCAACTCATAAACCTACGCATACTCACAAGAGTTACAACAACAACCCGACGAAATACACTTTTGAGTAACAATATCATTAAGAGTATATATAGATCTTATTTGTATTTTTAAAATAATTAATTATATTATTGACTCACCTTCTTTATTGGAACTCATTCAGTTCAACATTCCTTGCCGTAGACTCAGAAACAATGAATTACTTTTTCTTAATAAACACTCTACTAATTATGGGTACCATTCTCCACTGTCCAGAATGTTGAGACTTGTTAACTCAAGCCAGGGCCTTGAAATTTTTGGTACCAGTGTTAATGATTTTTGTAGGGCTTTACGAAATTAGAACTCTAAATCATGGACTCTTCTAAAACCATGTTCAGGCTTTGACTTGAGCGTTCTCTCAATTGTATATTTTTGTCCTCTTTTTGTCATTGCTTCATTCTCGTCTTATGTATGTGCTGTTATTTTTCTGTAGCTCTTGTTTATTTAATTTCGTGTTATGTATTTTATGTAATTGGACAATTGGTCCGTAAATAAATAAATAAATAAATATAGGCACAACTACATTGCCCTTTCTCCGATACAGCGGTTTCACACTATGGAAATATGTGAATTTGGAATGGTGATATTGACGTGTTTAACGTTAATTTTGTGAATTTTGTGAACCATATCAAACACTATTCCAACAATATTCATATAAACCATCTTCTGATTTGTTTTTTTCTGTAAAACTACCTGATCACTGCATTTTTTTGTTTGTTCTGTTTTATTTCTTGTATTTTTTTTTATATATTGCAATTTTTTATTATTTCACTTCTCGTGTACTGTTTATGTAAAAGCCCTATGGGGGTTAGAATTAATAAGAAATAAAATAAAAGCTAAACAACATTATATAAATAAATAAATATATTTCTATATATGTATGTTCAAAAGAAAATGTGAATTTTGAATTTTCGCGGGCTGTGTATATTCGATTATCGTTTTTTTTGTTAAATTGGTACACATATGTTTATCATATGTTAGCATTATCAGCCATTTTGGATTAGTGGTTTGTTTTTGACAACTGGAAAGGTTAGTCACGTTTTTGTGTGTTCTTCGATTTTTTACATTTGAAAAAAATGGATCAAAGAATATGTATTAAATTTTGCATTAAAAATGGAATAAAGTGCTCCAATGCACTTAAAATGTTGACTGTGGCATTCGGCGAGTCTACCTTGTCCCAAAAAAGTGTTTATAAGTGGTACAAGCGCTTTACAGAAGACCGAGAAGATGTTAATGAATGTGAGCGTCCTGGAGTTGCAACCACGTCAAGAAACGAAGAAAACATCGAAACAGTGAAGAAAATGGTTTCGGAAAATCGTCGAATCACTATTAGGGAAGTTGCAGAGGATGTTGGCATATCAATCGGCTAATGCCATGCAATTCTCTCGGATGTTTTGGCAGCGAAGTTTGTTCCGAAATTGCAAAATTTTGAGCAAAAGTCACACACGATCCAGATTTGCTCAAAGGGGTCATTACTGGTGATGAAATGTGGGTATATCGTTATGACGTCGAAAACAAGGCCCAATCATCCCAATGGAAGCGGCCAGAAGAACCAAGACCGAAAAAAGCACGCCAAGTTCGATCAAATGTGAAGGTTTTGCTCACTGTTTTCTTCGATTACAGTGGCGTGGTGCATCATGAGTTCTTGCCAACAGATCGTACGGTTATTAAGGAATTACTATAAGGAAGTTATGCAACGTTTGCGTGAAGCAATACGGAATGGTGGAAAAACAAATCATAGATTTTGCATCACGATAATGCACCAGCTCACACGTCAACGCTTGTTCGTGATTATTTGGCCAAAAACAACACCGTAATCATGCCTCAACCACCGTATTCACCAGATTTGGCTCCCTGCGACTTTTTTTTATTCCCGAAACTGAAGAGACCAATGAAAGGAAAGCGTTTTGCCACAATTGATGAGATAAAGTCAGAATCGAAGAACGAGCTGATGGCCATACCGAAAAGCGCATTCCAGAAGTGCTTCGAGGATTGGAAGAAGCGCTGGCATAAATGCATTATATCTGAGGGGGATTACTTTGAAGGGGGGAAAATGGATATTGATGAATAAATAAATGCTTTTCGAAAAAATCGAAATTCACCCTTCCTTTTGAACACTCGTATATATCAGGACATAAAAAAGATCACGTTGTATTTGACTATAATAATTAAAATATCATTTTATTCTTTATTTACCTACAACATTTTTTTACATAACAAGACTTCTCGTGAATGTGGTTGTTCAAGGTTGTAAAGCGTGGAGATACACAAAATGATTTCATTTTTGTTCAAATGCCCTAAAAAGGTAAATCACTAGACAGTTTAGACCATTCCATCCAAAACATCACCCGAAAATAGAGTGAAACATTTTTAAACTCGGGAACCTTGAAAATTTTTTTGGTATTTTAATAAAGGAACACGTAAAATTTCGTATGGGTTTGTTTGTAGTCGGCTGCAGTCACCGGCGCGCGTGGCAGCTGTACGCGGAGTCAGTCACCAACCCCACGGGCTTCCCGGCACGCCGCTGCAAGGGCGGGGCGTGCAAGAATACCAAGGTGGCATACATGGGCATCGCCGCGGATCCCAGGTAAATACTACAAATATCGCTGATAGATCCGTTGTGACCTTTTCTAATAAACGATGCATGTATAGTAAAGAGTCAGGTATCTTAGGTTGGTTAAGCGAACCCCGTCGAATTTGATCCATGATTTTAGTTTTCTTTGTTTTTGTTTTACTTTAACTCCACACAGGAGGCCCCGTGGAAAATAGATTCCCTCAGGGAATCTTTGAGGATGCTGTATGGGGGGCCATTTTAAAGAGAGGAAGGAGTGAACATGGGTCTTGAAGAGACCCATGTTGTAAGAGGAAGTAAACATAGAGGATGACAAGTCGTTCCACAGCCGGGCTGTTGAATTTAAAAACAAGAAACCACCCGTTCTCATGTGACAAATGTCAACCCTGTATAAATATTAGGCGCGCGTTAGTTGTGTTTCCCGACTATACACCGGTGCCGAAAGGATCAATGACGCTAGTTCCTCAAAGCACCTTCTATTAAAATACCGGTAGAACAAAGACAGCATTCCCACCTGACGCCTGTGCTCTAAAGATTGCAACCGCCCATTTCTGCACAGAGTCAAGGGTTTCTTTAAGGTATTTTGGGACTCCAGACCAGAGGTGGCGACCAGATCGAACAGTTAGCCACACTTGCGATTTGTACAGTTGTGTAGATACTATTAAAGTATCTGCAGGCTCTGTACAGTACGCTCAGCTTCTGAGAGTCTAACTTTACTCTGGCTTCAAAGGAGCCCCCCATACCTGAGCTGGTCTCATAGGGTTGTTGGGAGATTGCTTCCATTAAAGGATACTAGATTGTTATTTCGATCCCTTTTAGACATAATCAAACCTAATTGGGTCTTCGAAACATTAAATTCGACGAGGTTATTCTTACCCCAAGAGGAAACCCTCTCGAGGTAACCGTCTCTGCTTCAAAACTCTCCGAGCCATTGGAGTTGGTGTGCCCTTTAGGGGCTTGTCAAACAAAAAGCTATCATGGACTGTACTGTCATCCGCGTAACAATGAATTGGTGCACATGTTAACAGGTCATTGATGTGCCAAAAGATTTGATGTGATCCAAGTCGGCGACATAACCGATCCCTGTGGGACGCCAGTATTTTTTGAATGCGAGGAAGAGATGAAACCGTCGGCAACCGTCTGAATCGATCTCTCCCTCAAAAGTCGGCAACCCACCTATACAAGGATACGGAAAGTCCGTAAGAAGGCAGTTTATTGACAAGTCCTCGATGCCAAACCCGGTCAAAAATCTTGGAAATGTCCCGTGCAGCCGTTTGGGTCTCACCGTAATGTTCCTGCACCGCCCCCAAACATGCGACACATACGCGAGAAGATCACCGCACGAGCGGTTCCACCGGAATCCGTATATACGATCGTTAATAATTTTGTTTGTCTCAAGGTACGAGTATATGAGCAGTTTGTCGTTGATCATACGTTCCATCACCTTGGACAGAACTGATGTGATCGCTGTCGGGTGGTATTTGGCCAGATTAGAGCGGTCATCTTTCTTGAGAATGGGATGAATGAACGCTTTTTTCCAACTAGAGGGAACAGATACACAGGGACATTAAAAGCTTCATCAAAATTGAAGCTATTTCTGCAGCACACCTCTGTAGTTCCAGGGCAGGTATTCCGTCAGGCCTACAAGCTTTGTCGACGTCGAGCCCTCGTAAGACGTGGAGTACATCCCGATGCCGGATCCTCAGCTTTTTCATGTGGAAACCGCAGTGAGGAACCGACGGTGGGATAGAACCTTGAACATCAAGAGCAGAGTTTTCCGCAAACATTTTACCTAATAAGTTGGCCTTTTCGGTGGCGATGTTTACTAGTGAGCTACCGGGTCTACAAAAAGGTGATAGACTGGATTTGCAGAAATTTCGACCTATAGAGCCCGCTAGCGACTAGAACGCTCTTCTGCTATTCGGGCAGGCAGCCAGCTTTTTGCTGATCTGCAGGTCGTGCTCGAATTTTGACCTATTTATGATTCTCTTGCTTTCCTTTGCCAATTTGTTAAATTCTTATTACTTTTTTTTATTATTGAAATTGAATATAACGGTTGGGAGCAGTCGGAACTCTTGTGTGGTATCACGTAAAAATAAAAATAAGTTTCATGCATAATGTAATAAATAAATAAAAAGTCTTTATAAACACCCGAAGTAGCGGAAAAGTGTGCGCTCAATTTCCTAGTTGTCCTTTTTTTCTTTTTATCATCATCACATTCTTCTCTTCTCTTTTATTTTAAGAAATTATATTTTATGATAAAAACGTACTTTAACTACATGATTTCTTTTTCCAGTTTAAGGGGACAATTTTACCTTGGTACTAATGGTGAAGAACCTTACGCGAAGAACGCCCCCTGAAGATTTTCCAGTCAATTACCTCCGCTGATGCAATCAATACTGTGTACTTGCCACTGAAGCATATTCTTGCCCAGCTGAAACCCTAGTTTTAAAAACACAGTGATGATATTAATCTGTATAATTAAGTACTTATCAACATTTAATGTGGTATATTTGCACGGAAAGTAGAGCCACTGGCCGTTTTCTCTAACGTGCGTTTGTTCAGTGAATTACCGTGAAAAAGATAAGTAAGTAAAACAAATATGGATCGTGAGTTTAATACACTTTAAACAGCGGGCTCTTAAAATTCGGTATTAAAAAATTCACCCGTCCGTATAGGTAATACCTACTGCCTAAGAGCGAGTCCGAAAGTATTCCATGTATGCGTTATGAATTCAGCGTATCCATGGGGCTTTCTGTCCTAAGAAATAGTTCAGCAGTAAATTTACTTACGTACATTGTGATTTCCGTTTTTAAAACCATTTTTTGTAACCTTCGACATTTTATTATTCTTAGCCACGGACGTTTTAATGAATCGCCGAATTGTTTCTTGTTGCTAGGTCGCTTATTGCTGATGCAGTGATATTTGTTAATTATTTATGGAAGTTTTTAATCCATAAAATATGATGAAACTCCTTTAGAATTGGGTTAAAATATATATATAATATAGAAAAGAGAAACATAGTACTTTTTTATATATGGAAGGAATTTTTTGTTTCACTTTTTGAATCTCCTATTGAACTTCCAATGAGATGGGCCACGAACCACCACATTAGACCTAAGTGTATATTTGCAAGGAAGTTAAAGCTAAATGTATATTTAGGATAAAATTATTTGTTATGGTGATTTTGGTATGGACTTTGCAATAGACCTTTATATAAGTTCACTGTACATAATTTAGTAAGTAAGTAAGTAGGTTTAGTATTTAAGTACCTACACGTGATATTAACGTTTAATGAATGTTACCACTTTTTAAACAAAATAAAATATTTAAATGTATTCATTGTTGGACTGTAAATTTATTTGTTTATGTCTACCTGAAGAACAGTGGCACAATCGACCAATAAAGCATTAAGTAAAATTGAAAAATATCGTTTTTTACCTACGTAGACGAGAAAGATATTTTTAAAATTGGTACCTATGTATTGCGTGTTGTGAAAATTATAAATAATGTTTTTTTGTCTCTTTTTTATTTTTATTCGCGATTAGTAAAAACAGGAAAACTACTTTTTTTTTCAAGAGCCCTTAAGTGTTCTTTGAGTCTAGTTTTTTTTTCCAAAACGATGGACAAATATAACATTTAAATTTATGTATTTACGAATGGTATTTACTTTAGTAACGAGTACCTAAGCTTAAAATTCAACTAATGTTTTTACGCACCTTCCTGAGACGGCTTTGTCGGTGTGATTATTTCAACAGATTAGTGTGAATCTCACTACAATACCCTTCGGGTTGCCTAGGTAGACACCCATTTTTAACATTAACTCCGCACATAAGGCTGAGGAAAATAATTCACCTCAGAGCCTAATATGTAATACCAATGTCTGCTTATGAAGAAATACAGACATGTCACTTATTGTGTTTGGCCTTTGATACTTGCATTAAATCATGATTACGAACAGATGTCAGGAGAATTGTTTTCTAAATACAATGGGAAGCCGAACACAATTTCAGGGTTACGTTTATCTGGATTGATTTAGCGTGGGTAGTTCCTAATATGTTTATAAATGGCATAAGACCTATTTGAGTATTTAATAACCTTTAAGATTATTATGATGTGGGTTTCTTAATGGAATAATAAATGTTTTGTGCATAATCTTCTTGTTGTGTTTTATAATAATTAAAACTTTTTTTTCTGTCGAAACTGTCCAAAATTGTTGTAAAGAGCTGCAGAACGTCCATTAATACGACCAGGTATTACGCAGAAGAAAAAATATGATTTTATTATTGAATAAAATCAGGAAGCAAGAGACAATTTGCCATTAGACACAGCAGGTACATAACACACAAGGCTTCGCACAAATTGGCTGGCTCATTTAAAACCGTATTAGCCGCGTTTCTAGGCGGCAGGAAAAAAATGTCGGCGCTTCCGTCAGATGGCATGTTTTCCATTTACTGGACTGCGGTAACTACCGAGAACATAGTGCCTGCACAGAATTAGAGCCCTACCCGGCCTGGTGATCGGTCTTACTGGTCAGTCCTAGGGGCGGGGGACGGGGAAGGTCAAAGGAGAATGGGGGAGAAAGGGGACTCCATCCATCATGGGCGAGGGGATGGGAGGAGGGATGCGGTCAACGGCGAAAATTATTCGGGTGACGTCACATAGATTTCCATTCTTCGATGGATTTAGGACATTTGGGTAAAAAGCATCGCAGTATCTATTCGAGTACCCGGTGAATTATTGGATATTGGAAAGTTCCACACAACGAACGAACAGAAAAAAAAACTTTCGTTTTACGTTGTGAAAAATGTATACCTTTATCTCCCCATTATTAAGTCCTCGTATGATCCGCCTTGCTTATTGTACGTATAAGGCTCTCTTCATTCTATTGTTTCCATCACCTAGAGTAAAGTAGCAGTAGTATCTAGTAATTTTAATAACAAAGCACAAACACAGTACAAACGAAGTACAAACAAAGTAGGGACAAAGTACAAACAATGTACGGACAAAGTATAAACACGTTATTAACAAAGTATAAGTACAAACGAAGATTTTTATGCTAGCCTTATTGTAGAAATACAGTAAATAAATATATTATAATATTTGTCTTGAGCCAAAATGCAAATCTGCTAATCGTATAAATTCCAACGAACAACACAAATTCGGAACATTCAGATTTGTGACAATTTACCATCCGAGTTAATATTCTTTTAGTGAAGCCACAATGCTCAAATAAATCGCTCCATTCGGAAGCTAAGGGGTTAAAGTTGAAGGCGCCGCAACGAAAGTTAAACAAAACCGGAAACGGCTGACTGGCGGCCATTTTAAGCTAACATCGCGTGATTCGCGTTTTCTCGCCGCCATATTCTTTTAGTCGACAACCTCACAGCCGATAAGAAATACACTAACTCGGGTTATCTAATTCTGGCTGGCTCTAAGTCGTAGATTCAATCGGATTTAACTAAGTGCGCTTTCTTGAACCGCGAAGCATCTATGCGTAGGTACTTGTCTAGAATGTTCAGGCACAAAAGGTTCAATTTATTGAAATAACGTATTGAAGCTTATAAACCTCATTGTTATATAATCATTGAAGATAAAAAGAATTACACAACTCAAATGAATGACGAAATAGAAAAAGGCAAAGAAAATGAAAAGGTAAGGATCGCATCTGGGAATCAAACCCAGGACCTCTGTCTTGCCGGCACTAGCACTCTAACCACTGAGCTAATAAGACCTTATTCCTTAGCGTCATTTTCCGAGGTCGATTTCCAGATGCGATAGTTACCTTTTTTATTTTATCTGTTTTTTCTGTTTCGTATTTCATTTGAGAATTATCTTTAATGATTAAAAAAAAGCTATTTTTTCAAAACCATTTATCCCCCTTTTTAGCGTGTTTTCAGACTGAAATGACCACTGAACAGATTTTTCCTAGAAATGTGTTTTATACCGGTTTGGAAGATATCACATGTCGCCAAATTACAAAGAGCCCTTTCGACTCCTCGGCCCCAGAAAGGCCACTTAAATTGGTCTTCTATTCAAGAATAATATCCATTTTTGAAAATGTTTGATCAATCTTACACTAAGTGAGGAAAAATAGTATGCTTCGGGCACACGGACACGCCAACAAAACACTTCCAACGGTTTATTTCTTTAGTGGAAACGACGTATGAAACTACAAAAATCAAAATAAAAAATCAACATACAAATATTTGAGCAAAAGGTAGATATTATTACCAATACGTGTTAATTTTTTTTTTTAAATCTTAACGGTTCCAGTTTGTCTTCGATTCTCGGCCAGGTTCAGCTTTTAATCAAATTGTGATCAGCCGTCAAGTGTAACAGTTATGCTGTTATGAAATACTGTTTGAAATATCTCAGACTCAGTCCATGCGATTTTCATAATAACTTTTTTTATTAAATTTCAGAATTTGATGATTTGTGATCTTTAGGTTGTCACATAATCATATTTTACTTCGTCGATCCTATGACGCAGTCAGAACCAAAGGATTACATATCAATATAAATCGTATTTCAATCTAAATTTACACCCATCAATCAAATAACCGCACAAAAAAACCGTTATAGCGCGGGGCTCTTCTTTAAATTCATAAATTGAGCCACGAAAGCTATAATTTTCAACAATTTTAAACAAATTAAATAGAAAGCTTCCGATTGCTGGAGTAAAATGCTGTGAACTGCATATTTCCTTTTCATAAACACAGTAAAATATAGTCCTGATCTTTAGGATTCTCCTTTGGGAGCTTATGGCGTGTTGGGAAATAGACATCCCAGCAGGTTGGGGGCGAGACCCCGAAACACAAACATGTAGAGACCTATGGACTGGCAGTGATGCACAACCGCATGCAGCCTGCGAGTCCATTCATGCGGCCGACTTGGCTAAATAAAAATAAACAGCCTCATTTTATTGGTTTGATCTTGGGCATTTAATATCCGGCGTATCTGTCAGGAACCTAAGTTGTAATATTCTGTTTTTAATGGTGTTTTAATTTTTTTGTCTCGTTGGCGTGATGTGATTTCATACTACAGTGAAAAATATAATGGATTTAAAAATATATATTCATATAGATCAGCAAACACCGATTCTGAATATATAACTTTTATTGTATATAATTAAACGTAGAATTTATAAATCGTTATTTAAAAGCGAATAAAAAATCATCTCATCAAAACACCTTGTTATGTTGGTACCATTGCATTTGAAACATCTGAGGTCACGTGGAGATTCTGTTTTTGGATTAGTATGAACATTTTTATTTTTCGATTTTGTTTTGTATTTTTTTAGTTAGCGAAATTTTAACTTAATTTGGGTGACTTTAAGCTCTATAATTGAATTCAATACAAAAAAACTATTATTAATGAAAGAAATTAGAGTATTCATGAGCGAACCAATTATCAATACGGATATTATGATATATTATAATGTTAATGCTCAATACTATTAATATATTTTTAGTTAAAGTTTCTAAAATGATACACAATTGTATTACTTATCTTTATTTATGGTTTGCCATGAAGAGAATATAAAAGTATGTACGGTAAAGCTCATCATTGTTTTGACATTTAACATTTCAACATCAAAACTAATCAAAACCGACCGGCCATAGATTTGGAGCGTTTTGGCGGGCTTTGAAATAAATTGAAAATTTGAAAATTAACTTTAGATATAATTTTTTTTTTTAAAACTGTATATACGGGTATTTAAGTTTGAACGTCATTATTGATATATATATATATTTTTAATTCGACTGTAGTTCCTTATTACTGCTCTGATTTAATTTCAAAGGGTACTTGCCTAAATTCAAATAGCTCAGGCGCCATTTTGTTCAGGGCTCCCTGACACTTTTCTATGGCCATAATATCTTAACAATGACAGACTACTCATTTTTACAAGACTCGATTTGCACAAGCGACAATGACTTTGTATTACTATTAAATATGTATTTCCGAAAGGTCACAATTCGTATGAGAGCAAAGAGCAAGAAGTATTATAGAGTTCTACACAGTTAGTGATGTAGCTCACTGTTACCGCTATCTCGACAGCCCATTCCCTCCTTAGTTTATGGCGCAGACTTGGTACGCAAAAACAGATAAAATATTCCGGTTGCCTTTGTTTAGCAAATACCGCCAGTAGCCATGAAAGATGCTAAATAAAGCTCTTTATGGGAACAATTTTTGGAAAGTGCTCTAAATATATACAACAGATTGTATTCTGGGATTTTTTACATTGCCATGAAAGCTTTATGGCATCTTTTTAGACAAAACTGTTGTGATGAACAATAATTTTGTTTAAATCCTGCGATGTTGGGAACTGTGATGATATAAGCAATAATAAAATATCTAATACTACCTAGATAGATATCCTCATTTCACAATTGGCCTGTAGTATCTAGACGCCATGATAACATAAAAACATTGGGTAAATTTAAATTAATTCATAATAAACTCGTACGTAGGTATAAACCTATTAAAGGCAAAGCATTAAAAACCTTCTGTCAGATATTAAACCTGCATTTTACTCAGACAATTATAGGAAAAAAATATTAATGGTAAAGATAAAGAAGACAGTTTAGGCCACTCGGGCATTTATTCACTTCAATGCAATGATTGCCCGGCGTTCTAGTATGTAGGCAAAACGTCGCGTAATGTTAATATCCGGGTAAGACGTCTAAATAATAATGGTTTCTCCGAATTTGCCAACCATTTCTTAGAAACAGACCACACATTCAATAAAAATACAGGCACTAGTTTACTGCTTAAAAATGGAATAGGCATTCGACTAGATAACTTGGAAGCGTTAGAAACAAGAAAAGTCAAAAACACTAATAGTAGACTAATAAATAATCAAATAAATTAAAATAAAAGTCCAATTCTTAAATTATTCAATAACAAAGTTCACACACTTCCCGGTCAGAAGGTACCTGCTGATCTCCCACCCTTGGCCCTCCACTCGCCTGTTTTTATCAATCCATAACACATGTGTATCTTAGTTCATAGTTTAGTTGTATACTGCTCTGAAAAAGCTACGGTAGTACCGAAACCCGGTCGGTAAAATTATTAAATAAAAGTGATGTAAACAAAGTTATTGTTTTATTATTTTTATTATAAATAATAACTCACTGACGTCCCTCACCAAAAAACATACCTACAATAAAAAAGGTTGAGCTGATGGCATCATAACTAGCCTGGCGGCAAAAAAGGGAAGGTAGCAGGTTTTTAAATAATTATGTTGATACCTATCTATGTAATTTGACAACACCTGGGACGTATGTAATACCGAAGTGAGTTTTTTTCCGTACGGATCATAAGCCCGGCTAGCTCAGTCGGTAGAGCATGAGACTCTTAATCTCAGGGTCGTGGGTTCGAGCCCCACGTTGGGCGAATATTTTTGCCTTTTTATGTCAATATTGAGAACATATTTTTAAGAACATTGAATCAATGACATTACAAATTGTCATTGCATTGCATTGAATAGTTAAAATTTTGGTACAAATAAACAGCTACATTTTGTTCATCATTTCCCAGCAGATGTTAGAAATATTAGTTCCACAGTTTTCAAAAAAAATCGCTGCGAAAAACTACTATTTGTACAGCGCCCGTGATGTGATTTTTCACAAAAACAGCGATACAAATCATTCAATTATTATTATAATTTTTAAGCTTGTCCCGCAAAATATTTTCTTATATAAAAATAAATTTAAAAAAGACCAGGTTCCACCGAGATTTGAACTCGGATCGCAGGATTCAGAGTCCTGAGTGCTAACCGTTACACCATGGAACCGACGAGCAATGCTTTCTAAATAATTTATAAAAGCAATTACAATTTCAAAAT
This sequence comes from Halesus radiatus, assembly GCA_022606495.2. Lineage (NCBI taxonomy): Eukaryota > Metazoa > Arthropoda > Insecta > Trichoptera > Limnephilidae > Halesus > Halesus radiatus. Next base: position 392,153 of record JAHDVE020012084.1, read on the forward strand.
CAAAACGACAAAAATCCTCCTCGGCGGGAAATCGAACCCCGGTCCCCCGTCGACGACCGGACGGAAGGTAGTAAAAGATCGTATGTTTACAAAATGCCAAATAATTATTTATTCAATACATTTTATCACAAAAATCTCACGGCAGCAAGCTGAAAACGGGAACGATAGATCTTTGAGGCAGGTACGTACCTATAATAATAATTTTATGATTTGTATAGCGCCGTTTTTGAAAACAAATCACCGTAAGGGCGATAATATATAAAATATTATTTACCTAAATGCTAAAGACACAGTTTCGTATTTGCAATATTCTTTAGAACCAACTAAAGGAAAAACGCTATTTTGATTGGTAATTTTGAAATGTCATTGCTGGCAATGTATTAACTGCCATTCTAGTTAGCTTAAACGTATCTCCATTTAATTTCCCCTAAATATTTAGTTCCAACTTTTTTGGTGGATCGCAGTACACTTCAACGGGAATAAAAGAAAATTTATATTTCACACTATCTCCACATAGTCGTAAAAGTTTTATTTCCCTTATTCCAATGAAAAATAATGATTCTCCGTTAAAAAAAATAATGCACTGCCCGGGAATCGAACCCGGGTCGCAAGAATGGGAATCTTGCATGATACCACTACACCAGCAGTGCTTCCGTTTTCCAGAAATTGTGGAAGTTATAAATACATCCCAGTCGCAAACAGTCGTAACACTGAACAAAACGATATCATGAAAAACGGCACTTGTATGCATTACATAATTTTTTGAATTCTAAAAAATGTCAAGAATATTTTAAAATAGTGGCTAATAAATAATATTGTCTGAAAAAAAGCAAAAAACATTTCCGGTACCGGGAATCGAACCCGAGCCTCCTGGGTGAGAGCCAGGTATCCTAGCCACTAGACCATACCGGATATATTGTTCGCGGCAAAAATACATTTCTTGAGTAGTAGTATTCAACAATCGGTAGGACGTACATAATATTATGAAATAATATTGCCAACGAATCGCTATTTGTTTGTAATGTCATTGCGTATCGACGCGTTCACAGGTGGCGCTAATTTAAATATTTTAGGAAAAATCACTGTAAGCAAATAAAATTTTAATAATAGAATAATATAACAATTTACAGACATTTTGTTTTGAAGAATTGACGCGATAAATTTCAAGGTAGGTAGATCTAGCGATCAGGAAGGCAGGTAATGTTTGCACCCGAGACGCCACGAGACAAAAATAGTCTGGATAGCGGATAAAATATAGGTTGAGTTATCCGAGAAAAACTACATTACGCACACAGAATCAATTGAAACTCTTGTAGATATAAAATCAAATAAAGCACGTATGTATGGTACCTTCCTATTGTAGGTTAAAAAAAAACACACATAAGCTAAATAATGTCAACTGAAAACACGTCTTACCACCATTTCGCTCGAAGCAGAATAATTTATGTTTGTACAGATCCACTTTATTTTGTGTATCTGGCGGGTAGGTATATTTTAAACACTTCTCAAACTGTTGATAGATTATTATTCAATACAATTGTAGGTATTATCCACTGCTAGATAAACCAAAATGTTGTAGACAGCAGAGTCAATCAATGTTTAAAATATATATCATTGTACGGATTGTACGACACATTATTTGACATCGTTTCAATCTTATCACGAATTTCACACCATATTATAATATCCAAGCAAATCCGCACGTAATCCGCCATCTGCGCATAGATTTATACCTACCTACATATATTCTATGTCGAATAATGTAAACGTGACTTCATCATAAGTCGTAAAATGTTCAACAAGATTCTTTTTTTTTCTGAAATAAAATCTTGCTGTGTATGAGTACAAGGTAAATAGAAAGAATATCTAATAAAAAAAAATTCGGAGAACCTGTGTATTAAAAAAAATGTAAGAGCAAAGAATGGAAGAATGTACACTTGAATCAATAGCTGAACAGGCGATGCGACACGAATATGCGAAGTCAAGGGAATTGAATTTCATATTCGTTGGATCATGGAAATGTTTGTGCTGTTATACCCATTGATCTATTATAAATACCTCTATGGGATATACCTGGAAAAAGACCTAAAATTTTTCGATTTTGTTTATTTTCGGCCAAAAACAAATCGATGTTTCGATCAAACCCGAAGAAAATCATACCTACTGTGTCTCCTTTGGAAGACCACAATGTACCTAGATGATTGAATTACCTTTATCTTGTGACAAATATGTTGGGCAAATCCCAGTATGATAATTTATTATGACGCCATATATGATAGCAGGTGCCTTATTTTTTTTAACGTGTCCGTTACCAGAGAAAAATAATTTACCATTTACCCCATGTATGATTTGTTTTACAGATAAATCCACTCCACAGTTTTGTGTTAATTTTCAAGGCGGTACATTTATAAAATAATGATCCTGTGTGATTTCACCACGTTTAGTTACATGAGGAGCGCAGAACTAATATCATTTTTTATGAACATGCCCAGAAAGGGGAAGTTTATTAAAAAAAATATGCTGTTAAGTTTGAAAATACGTAATTGAATAAAATATAAAAGAAGATAAATAATAAAAAAATATATAAAAGGCAAAAATAATGTGCGATGGCCGAGAATCGAACTCGGATCAACTGCTTGGAAGGCAACTATGCTGACCATTACACCACCAACGCCCGTAGCTAAGGTGGGCATAAAATTATACAAATAACTAACAAGAGACAAAAATAATATTTTATTGAGTTTTAACTTACTTCATCGTATTTGACGTGGTTCTAATAATAATTTACAGCATAAAAATATAACAGCCATTGATTTGACAAACATTTTTTTTAAATTTAAGTATATTCAATTACAAACTGATGCACATATTTTCTTATGCCTCTATACAATTGTAATTGTGGGGCTATATTGAAAACTGCATATTTCCAAAAATCGTTTCAGTAGAGCCAAAAAATGGTACTGACACTCTCACAAGCATAATACTACAAACATTTTAAAAAAATAATTCAGTCGATTCCTTAGCCTCGAATTACCCCTGCATATACCTGAATTACCCCTGCATACCAAATGCTCTAAACTGACAATACCTTCAGGTCCTGACATTCGATGGCAACACGTCACTAGCGCCCTCTAGCGTCCAGAGATGAACGAACTGTTTTTTTTCGTACATTCTAATAGAATTTCTGTGAAATATATTCTTAATAAAATATAAAAATTCTAAAAATAAATATTAGATTATCTACGTATGACTCGCTATTATACGGAAGAGCTATAGCCCGGGCCTCTAGAGACGCCAGTGTAGCAGGTTGCCAGTATTTTGACAAAGCTACACGTGTAATCAAATATCATAGACGTCAATACATTGGCAACGCGCTACACTAGCGCACCGTTACCTAATATTTAATTTTTAAATATTTTTGATTTCTATAATTTATTATGAATATATTTCACAGAAAATCTTTTAAAATGTATGGAAAGACCCAATTCCGCCAACTATTGTCATATTTCTACCGTATTTGCCTATAATTAACTCAAATTAGCCTATTTTAAAAATAGACAGTTTTGCATTACAGCCCACACGAATTATTTTGTAATTTTATTATATGACGTAGAGTTGGACGGCCTATTGCATAATAATAAGTTCGTATTAATTGTAACAATCGGATTGATTGTAATAATGGATTTTCGGAAAAATTCACGAAATACGCATAACGTATAGAATAATCTCAAGAACATAAAAAGGAAACAAAATCATTTTAAATTGAAAATATGCAAGTTGGTTCTAGAGCCTGATAATAAATTTGATAATTTCTGAACATTTTTGATTTTGTATGACCGTTTGAGTTATGGTGAAACTTATTATTATGCAAATTCACGATCACAGATGGCGTTAATTCTTAATATTTTAGAAAAAAAACACGAATTGTTTGTTGGCGAGTGTACATCAATGTTATAATATTATTTCATCTAAGGCCACTCTCTTACGGTCCGGTAGGGAATCGACATAAATCAGGTGCAGCAAAAATTCAGGAAATGTTTCGCGATATTTCCTCCATCGACTCTGACGGGTCTGAAGTGATTTGTAGCCGCTAGTAAATTGTCGGTATTGCAGGTTTCTGTTATCACATTACCTCTGAATGTTATCGAATCCATCAGTCAAAATCGAAAAATGTCCAGTGAGGCAAGGGAAGAGGAGACTCTGGTATGCTATTTATTCCTTCTAGCGAGACAAAAAAGTAGGAGGTTTTAGGTCCACCCCTACATCGAACGTAACATTCATTGCAGGTTATTTATTGCTGCCGGGGAACTGTCCAGAGATGATGTCAAATTTCGGCAAATGTACCGAATGTCAAAAAAAAACATTCCAAGAACTGGTCCAACACGTTACTCCATATATATGAGATCCTATTGCACACCAAGCTTTCTCCGTTGTCCCCTTTACTGCATATGCCGGTAATTTATAGTTACAAAGGCGTGCATATTTCTCTTCTTCCATTATTAGCCGAAAATTCATATCCCGCTCCATGTTTGAACGCAAAGGATGAATGGCGAATAAACGATGGAAACGCAGATTTATCGAGAAGCAACTGAATTGTCCCGCTTGTGGTATAACAGAAGTACGTCGCGTCGCTCCCGCTTCCCCACCGAGTCGTGAGGTAACGCCCATTGAAATGTATGGCGCAGGGCCCTGTCGGTATCACGCATGAGGTTTATGTCGATTCCCTACCGGACCGTCAGAGTGGCCTAACTTAAGGAATAATTGACTTTACAGAAATGACATTATTGTAATGTTGGTTTTACAGTGTGAATTTGATAGTAGCTATAGTCGATCGCGGTCCTTGTATTGTATTTGAATTGTTTAAAAAAATGCAAGTTGTATAAAAAATTCTAATTTTGAAACTGTCAATTAATGGTGAAATTGCATATTAAAATGATTTTTTTTTATTAAAAAACCTTTGTTACTTTTTTCCACTTATTTATTTTCGACCGGATTACAGTAATAAATAATCAATTAGAGAAAAAGGCTCTCCTCTAATATATCCATTTTAGCGAAACCTTACTTGTATGCATTAATAGTATATGGATAACATATGAATGTAAATAGGAAACACATAAAATACCAGGGTAAAATGTAACTGGGAATTTTGTCGCAGACATCCAAGGCGAACTCGAAGAAGAATATTACCCTGATATGTACCTATTATAACATAATAAAACATTTTAAAGACCCATTAAAATGTACCTGGTTACTCGTAGTTCGTGTAACTACAGGACAAAAACTGCTACAAAATTCATTTTAGCAAACAAGATGGAAATCACAGGAAAAAAAAACAAAACCATTAATAACCATCTGTCCAAATAAACGTTGACACGAATGACTATACAATTTTTTTAAAACCCATAGTTTCAGTAAATAAACACAATGTAATCTGTCTTCCAGAGGGTAATAAACCAACCCGAAAGTAGTGTTAAAACATAATAGTAAACAATACCGTCAGCAATAAAACAAATTTCAAGTCATAAATAAAAACAATATTAGAAAGCAGGGGAACTCACTCCCGACATCGATGTTATATATACCATAGATTTAGTATTCATTGTGCCAGTCTGACGATGTCCGTGATAGGGTGAAACCGGTCCGGTCGAAAATAAATAAGTGGAAAAAGGTTACAAAGGTTTTTTTAATAAAAAAAATCGTTTTACAGCAATGTAGTCTCCGAAAATAAAATAATGTGCTATTACATTTCTAACTTATTTGATATTTACGTTACTTCTTTTAGCATTTTCTTTGTTACCTGTCTTCATAATATTATTAAGGCTAACATATTGTATTGAAAATGTTGCTTGTGAAATGATGAAGAACTTAGCTAGCAGATAATTGAACTCGGACGCCTTAGATCGGTCGACCAACTAACCTATTTTCACATTTTTACATGAATATTTCATGTAAAAATGTGAAAATGTTGCTTGTGAAATGATGAAGAACTTAGCTAGCAGATAATTGAACTCGGACGCCTTAGATCGGTCGACCAACTAACCTATTTTCACATTTTTACATGAATATTTCATGTAAAAATGTGAAAATGTTGCTTGTGAAATGATGAAGAACTTAGCTAGCAGATAATTGAACTCGGACGCCTTAGATCGGTCGACCAACTAACCTATCAGTTAAATGAATATTTCATGTAAAAATGTGAAAATGTTGCTTGTGAAATGATGATGAACTTAGCTAGCAGATAATTGAACTCGGACGCCTTAGATCGGTCGACCAACTAACCTATCAGTTAAATGAATATTTCATGTAAAAATGTGAAAATGTTGCTTGTGAAATGATGAAGAACTTAGCTAGCAGATAATTGAACTCGGACGCCTTAGATCGGTCGACCAACTAACCTATCAGTTAAATGAATATTTCATGTAAAAATGTGAAAATGTTTCTTGTGAAATGATGAAGAACTTAGCTAGCAGATAATTGAACTCGGACGCCTTGGATCGGTCGACCAACTAACCTATCAGTTAAATGAATATTTCATGTAAAAATGTGAAAATGAAATTGCATGCTGAAAATATAAATTCCAGACAGTTTTTTTCAGATAATTCGAAAGTTTTTGCTGAATCACACATTAGCATCTAATAGTTGGGTTGTCCAAAAATATCCAACATTGATTTAAAGCAATTCTAAAATGGCCTTAAACGCCGAAATAGCTGTCACAATAATAAATACATTATTAAATTTGATTTACATAAAATTAAAAAAAAAATGATTTCAACATTTATTTCAATATTAATTTTACTTACTTTAATCATTCAAAACCAAAACAAAAATCATTAAAAAATATATATATATGTATCAGTGGACAACGTTGTTCCAATCCGAAAATAAAATCGTCAACCCATGCATTCCACAGGTTGATTTGACATTCACAGCATGTCAGGTTAGGTGCACTCAGGATAAATTAAATGAACAATATGCTCCAACGTTCACGGAGATCAGAATAGAAGAGCGGCTCTCGACGGACTGGTGACTACAACCACCGGCAGTACCTACCGACACCGACTCGCGCTATTTATAATATTGTACTAACATCTCCCATCACTAATCACGGGCACAGCCAGTGGTCCCTGTAAAAGATATTAGGCAGTAGTGTTATGTCATCATCAAACTTTTTTTCGGAAAATTGGAGAAGTGGATACTCGTATTTTTAACTACCAGTAATAACAATTCTCGTAAAGTCGTACGTTCTAGTGTTCTACTAACTGCACCAACTATCTATATACAAACATATATTTATAATAATGGCTTACCACCTCTCATCATAAATCACGGGCAGTCACTAATCCCCAATCTGGCGTTATTTGGCTATGAAATTTACAGTACTTTTTACTCTAATAGATATTAGAGATAAATATTAATTATTTATTTGACGACCTCCGCGGTTGGGTGGTTACGACCCTCGGCTACGAATCCGGACTACGTTGGTTCAAATCCGGGGGGCGTAAGTAAAATTTATTTATTTTTGTGTTATTTCAAAAATTATTAATTTTAAAATAATATACAATATATTTAAGATACGTTCTAGAGTGGTAAATACTTTCAGTATCACCCTGGTGAAAGACCATTATTCCTAATTGAAACGTTGGTTGAAACGGCTTTAGCCGTGTTTGGTGACCAGATCTGAATAGCCAGGTAATTCCTCATCTTCCTCTTCCCCGCCTCCTTCCCCTCCCCGCTACATTCAGTCTCATAACTTACCCAATCGGAGATGCCATAGTCTCACTAGCTCCCGACATTTGGGAGCAATTGGAACTCTTGTGCGGTATTGACGTAAACAAAATTAGAGAAGCACCTCGTATTTTTTAATGGAACAAATAACACTAGTAACATGCACGGAGAGAAATGTATGGCGTATTGATTCTAAATTCTCAGCAATGTATCCGAAATTACGGTTAAAAACGGGGCTGCAGGTCTTACGAATGATTTGACAAGAAGCGGCGGCCTAATAAATATTAGGACGCGTTACTGATAAATTCACAGGACATTTAATAGGATTTCCTAATATTTTCGCATTACTATCACGATTCTCTCGACAGTCTTCCCGATAGTTTCACAGTAAACACTAACCTTTTATTCGCCCTTATACGAATGAGCTCTATAAAGACTTCCTGATATTTTATCAGTAATTAGCAATCATTCAGTCGTTCCTATATGAATACTATCTAAAGTCTTCCTGATATTTTATCACTAATTAGAAATCATTCAGTCGTTCCTATATGAATACTATCTAAAGTCTTCCTGATATTTTATCAGTAATTAGCAATCATTCAGTCGTTCCTATATGAATACTATCTAAAGTCTTCCTGATATTTTATCACTAATTAGAAATCATTCAGTCGTTCCTATATGAATACTATCTAAAGTCTTCCTGATATTTTATCAGTAATTAGCAATCATTCAGTCGTTCCTATATGAATACTATCTAAAGTCTTCCTGATATTTTATCAGTAATTAGCAATCATTCAGTCGTTCCTATATGAATACTATCTAAAGTCTTCCTGATATTTTATCAGTAATTAGCAATCATTCAGTCGTTCCTATATGAATACTATCTAAAGTCTTCCTGATATTTTATCAGTAATTAGCAATCATTCAGTCGTTCCTATATGAATACTATCTAAAGTCTTCCTGATATTTTATCAGTAATTAGCAATCATTCAGTCGTTCCTATATGAATACTATCTAAAGTCTTCCTGATATTTTATCAGTAATTAGCAATCATTCAGTCGTTCCTATATGAATACTATCTAAAGTCTTCCTGATATTTTATCAGTAATTAGCAATCATTCAGTCGTTCCTATATGAATACTATCTAAAGTCTTCCTGATATTTTATCAGTAATTAGCAATCATTCAGTCGTTCCTATATGAATACTATCTAAAGTCTTCCTGATATTTTATCACTAATTAGAAATCATTCAGTCGTTCCTATATGAATACTATCTAAAGTCTTCCTGATATTTTATCAGTAATTAGCAATCATTCAGTCGTTCCTATATGAATACTATCTAAAGTCTTCCTGATATTAGATAAGTAAAATACTGAGAATTTATTCGTTCTTATACGAATACGTTATTAGATCTTCCTGATATTTTGTTAGGTTCTTGTATAAATACTTTTTCTGTCAATACGTGTTCTGTCATGTTAATTGCCCTTTACTAATTAACTCACTAACTAACTAACCATCACACCGTTTCCCCGCAGGGGTAGGCAGAGAGGACCTACCACCAAACAACTCGATCTTGGCATACATTTCCTGCTTCATTCACTTTCATATAACGTCTCATACATTATTTTCTGTTATTTCGACTTCTGACATGGCCCGACTCAAGTATTTGATTCACTTGATCGTGCCATGTCTTCCTCGGACGTCCCCGGCTTCTTCTTCCATTCGCATTCGCGTCATATATTCTCCTTACACTCCTTTCTTAGTTCATTCGCTCCACATGCCCGAACCATCTACTGATAAAATATTAGGATTTCTTACTAGTATTTTTAAGGATTACACTGACCATTCCAGTCCTAACAGATTTTAACATTATGCATTTATAAATTAATACCATTGAAATCTTTTAAGACTGAAATGATGTACCATAATGTCAGTGCAATAATTAAAAATGTAAGTAAGAAGTCCTATATTATTATCAGTAAGTAAGGGTAATTAACACGACAGTACACATATAAAAATATATTCTTATATAACATAAATCTTTACAATTTTGAGTAGAATAGTGATATATAAAACAAGATTTTCATACTTATGTTACAGAAAATTAATATACATATTTATAAAATCATCAGTTTGATATATCACTTAATTCTAGTTAAAAGAAAATTGATTTTGATTTTGATTTTGATTTTGATTGAATTGACTTAAAAAAGGCGTTCGATACCGTTAATCATAATGTATTGATTAGAAAACAAAAAAAAAACATAAGCCACTCATCTCACTAGGATAGTCCTGTATTGAGATGAGTAGCTTTATAATTTAGTGAAACAATATAAAACAAAGATAAAAAACAAATTATTACAACAACTTGAGGTGGTTTGGGCACGTATTAAGAGTGCCAGAAGATCGAATTCCACGGGAATGTGCTATTCCAGACATAGGCGGGAGAAACAACTCCAGAGGCTGTGCGAATAGAGACTGTGCGAGAAGAGGCTGTGCGAGGAGAGGCTGGTCCTACTATGGACGGATACATTTGATATAGCACAGGATAGGGACGCTTGGAGTCTAGTGGTGGGCAAAGCGGCTCGGTTTAGTGAGCCGGATCACTAAATCAGCTCTTTGTAGTGTACCGGTTCCGTGATCCGGCTCGATTGAATGACGGTTCGCGTACCCCCGCATCATGCCCTCACCCTCGCTCCCTTGGCCCTCCTAAAGACGTCCTTAAGACGCTCTTACACGATACTTTTTTCGTCCAGTTCTCATGTGGATTGTCTTTACAGAGAGCTGATTTAGTGATCCGGCTCACTAAACCGAGCCGTTTCGCCCATCACTACTGGAGACGCCTTGTTGGTCCGAAAGGTTCCCGACCCGAGTAGGGCAAAGGGGAGAAGATAATAAAGGTAACAAATTGAACAATAAGTCGGGCAGCACAATTATAGTGGACAAGAATATTCACTGTAAACCAAATCACGGCAAATTAAATTAATGGTAAAACGTTGGTAAATGTTAAAAACCAACGTATAACACGACTGCACTAAAAGGTGCCCGGCTCGGAAATGGAAGACACTACAGATACTGCGTATAAACGCATATAAAGACATAATTGGATAATATGCGGAATACGAACAATTTATCATAATACGAGTATATCATGATTGTCCTGAGAGAATATTTGTACAATTCATATTATATTGCTCGTATATTCTTAACAATTAATAATATTACGAATAATGTATCACAACTCTTTCGTTTATTTTAATAATTTATGAGAAATATCCTAATTTAATATTTGTACATAAACTATCGTTAATGAACGGTTTGGAGGAAAGTTTTGAGGTTGTAATAAAGGTGTTACCCCTACCCCTACCGCTATTCGATAATAATCCTATTATTTTGAACGTCAAGTGTGCGAAATTTCGTCAAGCTCGAAATAAAACTATAGATTTGAATACAAAATTAACAAACACTACCCGCCCGGGACATTCTACTTTATATAATAAAAGAAGAAGATAATATATTACTATCCAAAAGCACCCTTGATGTGGACATACCACAAAACAGCGCTATATAAATTTTCCCGTTTGAATTGCATCTTCATTATATTGTTTGCTTATTGAAATGAACGGATTATTATTAAATTGTAAAGCCGCCCATCTCAACACAGGATTGTCTCAGTGAGATGGGTGGCTAATGTTTTTGTTTTCATAATTAAATTTAAGAATAAATAAATAAAAAATAAATATATTAATATTATGTGTATATTAATTACAAGTACCTATGAAAAATACCTTTTTTCAGATATTTATTATACATAATTAAGAACATTTTTTACTTGGTAATAATAGTGTGTATTTAAGTACAATTTTTTTGTTTGTTTGTTTGTTTATTTAAATAATCCTTTTATACAAATCCTACAGTTCGTAGAGTCTGATGCACCTTTGTCCTCAAATCAATATGGTTTTAGATCAGGTCTTAGTACAGATGATGCCTTATTTAATCTAACAAGAAATATATATACTAATCTTGACTCAAATATGAAAAGTCTAACTATTTTCTTAGACTTAAAAAAGGCGTTCGATACCGTTAATCATAATGTATTGATTAGAAAACTCAATAATATAGGAATTAAAAATAACTGTCTGTCATTATTAAAAAAATAGTTGATCGCCGACAATGTACAAAAATCGGGGCTAATGTTACCAAACAAGAATCTGTGAAGCATGGGGTTCCTCAAGGAACAGTTATCGGCCCGTTATTGTTCCTCGTTTACATTAATGATCTATGTAATATGAAAATACCGGGAAAACTTTTCTCATTTGCTGATGATACTGCAATCACAGTACATGGTAAATCCTGGAACGAAGTCAGTGAAAATGCCAATAAATGCACCTCCATTATCAAAGAATGGCTCAACCAAAACCTTTTAACTCTGAACTGTGAAAAAACTATTTACATTCCTTTCTATAATACCAAAAGGACGGCACCTTTAACCAACCTAAATATAAGGTTCCACAACAATGTTTGCAACCCTGTTACATGCCATAATTGTACAGAAATGAGTTCAGGGAATACAGTTAAATATTTAGGAATTATAATAGATAGTCAACTCAAATGGACATATCATGTAGAAAAGCTTATAAGTAAATTAAGGTATTTAACTTACATATTTAAACGTTTGAATAACATACATGATATCAAAATAATGAAAATGGTATATCACGCACTGGTGCAATCATCAGTATCTTATGGAATAATCGGATGGGGGGGAATATATAATACTTACCTTAAACCACTTGAAACATCGAAAAAATTAATACTAAAAATAATGTTACATAAAGAAAGTACTTTCCCCTCCGTGCAATTATTCCATGAGGCTGAACTGTTAGATATAAGAAAAAAATATTGTCTACAGTGCCTAAAATATGTATTTTCAAGAAAAAAACTATTCCCAAAAAATGAAAATCGTTCTAGTAACAGGATAAATAACGTACTTGAAATACCTTTGTGTAAAACTAGGCTTGCGCAGAGACATGCATTTTTTATTGCTCCTAAAATTTTTAATTTTCTATCTACAGAATGTAAGTGTCCAAACATATCATCTTTAAACACATACAAAAATGAAATAAAAAAAACTGGATTAAAACCAAAGATATCAACCTTTTCCTGCTATAACTGTATATTTTCCCCACTTTTCTTTTTTTTTTTTTCGATTTGTTTTCTTATCTAACTTAAAATCTTTTATTTAACTTACCTTTAACATCCATGTATTAATACAAATAAACCAATATACTGCAACTAACTGATACCAGGTATACCCACGCACTGGCCTTGCCTATGTGGATTTTTTTGTTTTATATACATTACTCATAGGTTGTTCAGGTGTATTTATAATTTAATGTTAAAAAAAATAAATTATAATCATTGTTTATAATTATTGTGTATTTGTTTGAATGTATGTTTCAAAAAATGAATTAATAAATAAAAATAAAAATATATATTTTTTAAATTTAATACCTGCCTAATTGAGAAATTCTCATGTTTAGAGAAGGAGTACTAATATGACCTACATGAGAATTTCTCAATTAGGGAGGTATTAAATTTGAAAAAAGGAAACTAAAAGGATTATTTATTAATAAAAAAAATTGGACTTAAATACACTTTTGTTATAAATGTAAACAATGTTCTTAATTATGTCTGATAAATATATGAAAACAAAAATATATATATACACATTTTACACTACATAGGTATAAATATTTTTTTATCAGTCAAAGTATTAACAATTTATTAAGAAATTACCTACTATTTATCAAGAATGTGCCATAATATATATTAGAAATAATATCACGATAATATTACAGTTCTTTGTGAATTATTTAACGGGAAAAATGTATAACGTATTCTTCTTTTAATGACTTCTTATTTGTCACTTCATAAAAGAACAAAAGTAGGTACCCTGTGTACTGTATGATTAACATGTCGCCATCTTAAATAAATAAAAAGTATCCGAATTAAATGGTTTTATCGTGAAGCAGGACTATTACTATTATTAGTGGGAAGTGGCGGAATAGATGATTAGTCATAAAATTTTGTATCCTTATAATATGGTGAAACTGTTATTTTTTTAATAACATGCGTTTTAATAACAAATCGATAAAATATCCGTATATTGATATTTTATTAATCATGCGTGTTAATTTATCACTAGGGCAAGAATCGATATCTCTCCGTGTGGTTGAATGAAAGCAGAGGCTGTCTGGCTCTACCGGGAAACAATTCATTTAAATGGTAAAAAATATTTTTTTGTTCGATTAATTCATGCCAACTTTGTTACGCCACTGGCGCGTAACCGTCATCAGCTGAACAGTAATTGCTTAATTGGAAAGCTGATTTTTCGATGGCCAATTATTTTCGTTCAACATATTATTTATTATTACAAAACTTATTTTATCGACTGGTTAACCATTTTGCTGACAATACATAACGCTCTCCCATTTTCTATTTTCTGTTCGTAATTTTTAAGAATCAATTTTTGGACCAGCATTTTATTAGTTTTTCGTAGTAATTATAAGTATATTTTCATAACAAAAACATAAAAAAATACATATATTATATTTATGTATTTTTTTATATGAATATCCCACAAGGGTCCGCGAACTGCTCCTAACCGGCTGGAGCCAGTGAGACTATGGCACCCCCAATTGGGGAATGTTGTGAGGCTGAAGGTATTGGGGAGGGAAAGGAGAACGGGAAAAGGAAGGTGGGGAAATACCTGGCTATTCCGATCTGATTACCAAACACGGCTAAAAGCCATTTCTAGTAACGTTTCAATTCTGAATGGTGATCTTTCACCGGGGCGATACTGAGAGTATCTTCCACTATGGAACGTACGCAAATATAGTACATATTATTTTTAAATGAATTGGATTTGAACCCGCGACCTCGGATTCGTAGTCGAGAGCCTTACCCTTCGACCATATATATAATATAGTAAATTGCCTATAAATATTTGTAATATTTGTTGTGTGGGCAGCGATAATACGCTCGGTCCATGGACCTTTGAAATTAAAACGAAAAAGAATTATACGTGAATTTATGAAATGTCAAAATCCATGACTAATCGTGGGTTTAATTTAGTAATGCGACCAACTGCACCCCGATATTCCGTGACCAAAATAATAGTTTGGGACGGGCCCCACAAACCTGACAAGGCAAACAGAACGAACCCTCGTGGTTTTACAACACGGGAACAATAATTACACACCTTATATGGAAATGTAGTCTATTTCAGGGCTCCAAATGTTGTTTAATTCATGCGGGAGGTTGACGCACAAACAAGCTACTGTATAGACTCCTGGGGCAGTACAACTTTATTTTAGGGTATTGGATTATGATGTACTGTCGCTAGTACTCAGAATACATGTCAATTCTATTTGGGAAGCACACTACGAGTATACTCTTTAAATACTACTAATATAATTCGTGTCATGTTTCGGTAAGGTTAGTTGGGTTAAATATGTCCAATCTATCTCTTCATTCGACCTTTATATTGTAATTATTATTTTATTTTTATATTTTTATTCGGGTCATTTTTTTACAATTGTGTTTTATATATGTCTTACATAACTGAGTATATTCAGTTTGAATGTGAGATATCCCTTAATTTGTTTACATATTTATTTGATTATAATTTATATCAAATATTGTCAGTAGGTTTTATTTCGGAAAACTTAAAATTTAATTGATGTGTATTATATTAAGATATTTTAATTATTTTAGCGTTAGTTTTTCTACGGACGTAGAATGATCTGACTTTTATGCGTATTTTCAAAGCAGATGTCTCTTTTTTAAATGTTCAGGTATGCATCAAACATTTCTATACCTCTTTGTTTTATCTCCGTATACATTTTTAAATGTTTCTTTTAATGTATAAAGTTCCATCTTTCATACACAAGGCGGTATTTAAAAAAAAAATATAGATTAAATGGAGGAACTTAAATTGACGCAATTGCACAGGACGCATTTATCTCAAATGATTATGTTCAATTGGCCAGGAAGTTTCCACCCGAGAAAAACAATACGTTTATAAAATAAGATAGATAAGGGGAGTCCGTCTAGTGCCGTTCCCCTAAAGTTTTTAAATGATTTAAAAAATTACTTATTTGGAAATTAAATACGCTTTGCTCTATTTTGAGCATTAATATCTTTGCACTTAAACTAAACAAAACAAAAACCTACAATTGTACACTTAAATAAGTAAAATAATGTTAAATTAATTTTTCAATATTAGCAACTCTAAAAATTACAGTTTTTGAAAAACGGCTTATAGCGCCGACCACTACATTTTGTTTTCTAAATACATCTTCAGTGATCGCGCGATCAATTTTCCGAACACTTCAGAATATCAGCGAATGGTTTATGTTCATATTGAATGCAATTTATGCGCTGTTTCAAGCTTTAATCTAATGCTGTACATCTATATACATTAAACATTTTGTCAACTTTCTGGTTATTGAGTCTGTAGTTCTCACCAAACGTATTGATTCGGATGTCCTTAAAGCCAACTTACTATGTGTTTGCATAAAATCACGGAAAAACTATTTAACAGCTTCTTTTTTTCATTACTAATTTGATGGGGAATCTATGTAATAAAAGCGGTTGGCGTGTTGGCGGAACCATAGTGGAGGGTATCGGACTACTTTAAAAAATATCATAATCTCGATAAAACATAATTACAAAGGCATGTTTGATGGCTGACTCTATGGGAAAATTCTTGTATTGAGACACCCGTCGGAAGCACATAAGTTATATAATTAAATAAATAAAATAATGCAATACTTCCATGTACTATTTACATGAATATTTAAATAATTAAGTGAACCATAGTCCACATAAATATGTCAGAAACAATGGCGTGCATTGCTCCTTGGCCAAGGGTAGACTGTAGCTTTTCAGGTGTCAATCGATCACCTTCATCATGAAAACCCGAAGGTAATCCCGCCGAGAGTCTCATCAGTTAGCGCCACAAGTAGTAATGACGTTTATTCAACTCATTTTTTCGCTAATTCTGATGAACTATACAAAAGTACCTGCCACATGCGTTCCGAAAGCGATACAAAATAATAAAACAGCGGGGAAAGCTACTAAATGAATAACGAAACTCGATGAATAACCTTCACAAATATAAAATTAAAAATGTCTAATTTAAATTTGTTTCTTTTTTACATGGAGTTGTCTTTTGATCGTCATTACCTGGAGTTTTTGTGAGTTAAAATATTCCTTAGCTTCCCACGAAATAAAATATTAAAATAGTGTACCTATCAGTCAATGAATTAGTAATTACTTCACACTTTTCCATGGGAATTCTCACAATACCAACTAAAAACACTAATAAATACAATATTATTAGTAAATCTTTTCATTAACAAACCAATAGAAAAAACACCTTTACGAATTATAGACGAACCATACATTCACATTGTGTAACTTAATAAAGGTAAAATTGCCACCAAAGTGAGGAGAAAGCATACAAAGGTAGAATAACGCTTTGTATTTTGCAAAAATTACTTGACGAAGCAAAAAATTTTTGCGCCTACAAACCCGTCGATACCTCTGTGGGCTATTTTGATATGGAGTGCATATTTAGGCGCTTGGGGTGAACCTTCACAAAACAGCGCTATAAAATTTAACTCTTATTATTATTATTATTATTTTGTATGGATAAATCCAGTACGATATCTGTAACGAAACAAGCTAAAAAAATATTCAGTTTGTTTTTTTTTTTTTTTTATATGAATACCGCACAAGAGTCCCAAACTGCTCCCAACCGTCTGGAGCCAGTGAGACTATGGCATTCCCAATTGGGGAATGTTGTGAGGCTGAAGGTATTGGGGAGGGGAAGGAGAAGGGGGAGAGGAAGGTGGGGAAAAGGGTAAATACCTGGCTATTCAGATCTGGTCACCAAACACGGCTAAAAGCCAATTCAAGTAACGTTTCAATTCTGAATGGTGGTCTTTCACCAGGGCGATACTGAGAGTATCTTCCACTCTGGAACGTGCGCAAATATACTATATATTATTTTTAAATGAATTAATTGTGAAACAACACAAATTAATTAAATAAAATTACTTGCGCACGCCGGGATTTGAACCCGCGACCTTCGGATTCGTAGTCGAGAGCCTTACCCCTCGACCATGGAGGCCGTCAAGGAGTTGGAAGGACAAAAGTGCTAAAGTCAGGCTGCAACTTCCAAATATAATTTTGCCAAGTTGGAACAATTTCTAAGGGTTGGAATGATTATAACTATGAACTATATTTTATAAAAACCTAAAATTTTTGAAAAATCATTTTTTGTTATTTTATAATATTCGAACCTGCTTTAGATTAATTATTTCGAGGACAGGCGGAGCTTTTCAGCCTCTATGGAATGCACGTTACTGGACAGAAAATATTTGAAAGAATGACGCATAAGCGGGGAATTTTACAATTCAGATGAAGGATTTATTTTCCAACATGTATTTAAAAAAAACTTAAAACTTTTATTAAATTATATTTAAACACTTATTATTATCACAAAATAAAATAACCTCGGTCAACTTCATAAAGCGCCGTTTTGTAATAAAATCACCTCAAGGGCGTTTCATATTATTTTGGAAATTTCAGGAAATCAATACAACAACTTTACGTTAAAGCTTTTTTCTGACAGTTCATGAATATATTGTATGTACATTTTCAGAATAATTAAGCTACAGACGTTTCTAGCAAATGAAAGCCTCTAAAAAGTTTTACCATTGGTAGTCTTGATTCAACGGCAGTTATCTTTAGTAAAAAACAACGCCGGGAGATTTTTACTCCTAATATGAACAGGACATATTCCGAGGGATGAATAATTCGTCCTACGTTCAACCTCTACGATCTACGCGATGGATTACGTGCCTCTTGTACAAATTTATTACATCATTACGGTGTTGTAGAAAGGTTATCGCATAGCGAACCCCATCTAGCGAGAGTTTGGCGAACGTAGGTAAGTAAGTGGCTTGGTTATCGAATTAACCCGTACTATCGATGGCTCACCTTTAGCATTTGCGAAATCCGCAGAAAATTGAATTCTCTGCATCGTGAAACCTCTCGCGATATTAACACTAGCGTGGCTTTTGATATCGTGCAAAGTGGATATAGCACATTATAATTATATTATACGCACACATATATATGGAGGGTATTAACCTATGCACGAGAATATCAGAGATACATCACGTGGGTCGGTAAAGGAGCTCCTGTAAACAATAAAAAATAACTTGTGTGAATCATTGTTGCCTATTCATATTCGGAGTAAAAAGCTCCCGGCTTCTTTTTCTAGACAATGACAAAAATGGCGTGGTACCAATACTAACAATGGCTATATTGACGAGGCCGTGATTGGCCAGAAAAAGATTTCCGGGCTTATTTTACTATCAAAAAGAGAGCGATTCAACAACGTGTTCTCTGAAAAGGGACTGGAAGAACCCATATTCAAAATCTTAAACATGAATGCAAAGAATTAGTCGAGTTAAGAAAGAACACATGCGCAGTTCCACTGAAGGATAGGAGAATGCAAAGAATTAGTCGTGTTAAGAAAGAACACATGCGCAGTTCCACTGAAGGATAGGAGAATGCGAAGAATTAGTCGTGTTCAGAAAGAACACATGCGCAGTTCCACTGAAGGATAGGAGAATGCGAAGAATTAGTCGTGTTCAGAAAGAACACATGCGCAGTTCCACTGAAGGATAGGAGAATGCGAAGAATTAGTCGTGTTCAGAAAGAACACATGCGCAGTTCCACTGAAGGATAGGAGAATGCGAAGAATTAGTCGTGTTCAGAAAGAACACATGCGCAGTTCCACTGAAGGATAGGAGAATGCGAAGAATTAGTCGTGTTCAGAAAGAACACATGCGCAGTTCCACTGAAGGATAGGAAAATGCGAAGAATTAGTCGTGTTCAGAAATATCACATGCGCAGTTCCACTGAAGGATAGGAGAATGCATAGAATTAGTCGTGTTAAGGAAGAACACATGCGCAGTTCCACTGAAGGATAGGTGAATGCGAAGAATTAGTGGTGTTCAGAAAGAACACATGCGCAGTTCCACTGAAGGATAAGGCAATGCATAGAATTAGTCCTGTTAAGGAAGAACACATGCGCAGTTCCACTGAAGGATAAGACAATGCATAGAATTAGTCCTGTTAAGGAAGAACACATGCGCAGTTCCACCGAAAGATAAGAGAATGCATAGAATTAGTCCTGTTAAGGAAGAACACATGCGCAGTTCCACTGAAGGATGTGAATGCGAAGAATTAGTCGTGTTAAGAAAGAACACATGCGCAGTTCCACTGAAGGATAAGACAATGCATAGAATTAGTCCTGTTAAGGAAGAACACATGCGCAGTTCCACTGAAAGATAAGAGAATGCATAGAATTAGTCCTGTTAAGGAAGAACACATGCGCAGTTCCACTGAAGGATGTGAATGCGAAGAATTAGTCGTGTTAAGAAAGAACACATGCGCAGTTCCACTGAAGGATGTGAATGCGAAGAATTAGTGGTGTTCAGAAAGAACACATGCGCAGTTCCACTGAAGGATAAGACAATGCATAGAATTAGTCCTGTTAAGGAAGAACACATGCGCAGTTCCACTGAAAGATAAGAGAATGCATAGAATTAGTCCTGTTAAGGAAGAACACATGCGCAGTTCCACTGAAGGATGTGAATGCGAAGAATTAGTCGTGTTAAGAAAGAACACATGCGCAGTTCCACTGAAGGATGTGAATGCGAAGAATTAGTGGTGTTCAGAAAGAACACATGCGCAGTTCCACTGAAGGATGTGAATGCGAAGAATTAGTGGTGTTCAGAAAGAACACATGCGCAGTTCCACTGAAGGATAAGACAATGCATAGAATTAGTCCTGTTAAGGAAGAACACATGCGCAGTTCCACTGAAAGATAAGAGAATGCATAGAATTAGTCCTGTTAAGGAAGAACACATGCGCAGTTCCACTGAAGGATGTGAATGCGAAGAATTAGTCGTGTTAAGAAAGAACACATGCGCAGTTCCACTGAAGGATGTGAATGCGAAGAATTAGTCGTGTTAATAAAGAACACATGCGCAGTTCCACTGAAGGATAGGAGAATGATGGCAAGAATCTGGCCTTTCATATACTCGTACATGATTGATAAACATTTCTAAAGTCATTTCAAGCAAAGCTGCAACGTTTCGATAATGGATAGTGATTTTTCCCACGACCGCGAAGGACATTTTTAATTCTCTCCTCATATTTCTAAAAGCCAATAAAATATTATAGGGCATCTTTTGAATATTTTTTAACCAGTTTTAAAGACAGCAAAAATAAACCAAGGGAAGAACAGAATTCAAGGAAAACTATTTATAGATACGGTGTCATTATTACTTATTTTAAAACTGCCTCAGAAATCCGTTGTTTGTTTCAACAAGGCCAGACAAATCATTATTAAGGGAACACGCCAGGGGAGGAGATGACTAGAAGACAACGGGTAACGAGTTGGCGTAGGTATGTGTATTGTGTACCTGCGGGCAGTGACGTGCATTGCTCTGTGATCAAGGGTAGGTTGCAGTCTTATTGAAACTTTTGGTGTCCAGGAAAATGCCGATTTTATTATATTCTGTTGATGGTTCTAACCCTCCACAAAGCATCTTCAAAGACGACAGACATGAGGCCCCGGGGGAAATTATTTTCCCCAAGGCCTCCTGTGAGGAGTTAATGTTAAAAAAAATTGAGAAATTAAAGTAAAAGTTGCTTACCTACGTCAAATACCTTAGATGATAACACGTGCAGCTTCTGATATTTTCCATACATTGAGATGGCAACACGCTACACTAGCGCCTCTAGCGGCCCGGGATAAACCAATTTGTTTTTGCATACATTTTAACACCTAATATTTATTTTATGAATTTTCTATTTCTATAATTTATTTAAAATATATTTCGCAGAAAATCTATTGAATTACACGAAAAAATCAATTCGTACATCCCGGGTCGGCAGAGGGCGCTAGTATAGCATGTTGCCATTAAATGTATCTCTTATTTTATTTTCTTTTGCTATTTTTGCTATTCACTGCACCCATGCTTTATAAAAAATCTTTCTTTTTTTTCTAATTTAAAAACACATTATGTAATTGTATAAATAAAAATAAAATAAATTAATTTAAAGGTTTTTGCGTATGTACATACATTCTAATGCAATTTGTGTCTCTTTTTTTAAACTCGCGCATTATTTCATCATAAAAACACCTTTTCAGCTTTTATGGACTGCACACCACTGAAACTGGCTGCGGATGTGGGGTGTACGGTATGCCTCGTATGAACATTGAACAAGGGCTTTCTGTCTCGCTAGCTCTGTACTCTGTATGAATGCCGAACTACCCCTTCTCGCGGGCACTGAGTGAAGAAACTACTAATCTCCTACGTAATCCGAAGATTCCAGACAGTTTTTCACAGAGCAAGCTTATATGAGTACCGAGATAATATGTTATATATGAATTTCCAGCGCATTGCTACGAGTTTCTGGAAACCGCTGTAAGTGTGTTAACACTGTTAACCACTGAATACAGTGGTGTTAATTTAACTACTTGATAAATTGATGGTTTTGGATTTTGTATAATCTGAAATATGATAAATATTCCGAAGAATAAGTTTCACATTATTGGTAAACCCGTTTTTCCTTCTTCTTTGTTTTTTTTGTAGGTATTCAAAATTACTCTGTTCATTCGATATCAGTATTTGAATACCTTCTTTCTTTTAACTCCCAAAGAAAAACTACGGCAAACAAGACTCCCTTAGATTATAATATTACTACAGTTTAAACACCGCGCCACTACTCCATAGTAGTGGTGGGCGAAGCGGCTCGCTTTAGTGAGCCGGATCACTAAATCAGCTCTCTGTAAAGACAATCCACATGAAAACTGGACGAAAAAAGTATCGAATAAGAGCGTCTTAAGGTCGTCTTTAGGAGGGCCAAGGGAGTGAGGGACAGGGTATGGTGCGGGGGGACGCGAACCGTCGTTCAATCGAGCCGGATCACCTAACTGGTGCACTACAAACAGCTGATTTAGTGATCCGGCTCACTAAACCGAACCGCTTCGCCCACCACTACCCCATAGTACTTGGCAATACAAATTACTCAATGGCGCACCACGGTAAAAATGGTACGTGGTAAAAAATATACCAATAGAAAGATAGCGCGATCCGAATCCCGGAACGCACGTATGGAGATAAAAAACCTATGGGATATTTCATACAACACAAATGCGTTTTCGAAGGGTGCCGGAACGTGCGTTAAAACCGCTATTTAGTTCGGTGCACATTGATAGGGCAAAAACACATAAAAAATCTTTTATGTGTTTTTTTTTTATATATGAGTGAATATAATTAATTAATATTATTTCAGTATATCAAAGTTTTTGTTATTTCTAATTTTATAACGGTTATTTCGTGGTGGAATTCGATTTTAATATGACTTTATTTGTTTTTTATAATACAATATTAAAAGTTTTTGAATTATAAGAAAAAAATATTTTTTTTAATACTATGGAATGCATTTCCACGCAAACTTTTGAAATGAAAGGTGACTCCATAATATATAATATACGATGAAAAGGAAAATCTGCTCATAGAAAGCCGATATTCTTTCCCTTTTTAAATCGCTTTATTGACTTCCCAATTATTTAAACCATGAACCGCCACTGATGTTTACGGTATGGCTAAAATAGTCAATTTAATATTTTTGTTACTTTTGTATTTAGGCTGATTTGGCGAACATGGCCATCTTTAAAATTATTATTTTTTTTAATACGGCCATGTCCATAATATAAGTTATATGAAAATCACATTTAATTATTTTTTCCTGCCGATGAATTAGCAATCTCTCTCCGACGCAGGGTTAAAAAAAAGCTTTCGCGTTTCACGAATTTTTTTTATTTTATTGCCAACGTTTTCAGCCTCATTCGCTACGCCTCCACTAACATATTTATATCAAAATATCTATTTAATAATTATATTTCTTCAAGAAACCCGATAAAAACGCCTGTTCCGTGGGCGTACTAGGAAAAATACGTGAAAGTTTGTTATTCTAAATTTCTTGGAAAAGAAAATGTTTTTTTTAATCAAATTTTTCTTGGATAAAATATGATAAAAATACTTACGATTTTATGGTTCAGATGCTGCAGCTCCCTCTCCGTGATCTTTCTCCTCGCGTTCTCCACCTGCTGCTGCTTGTACTGGTTGTACTTGTAGAAGAGGTACATCCCCGGCAGCGCCAGCACCACGAAGGGGCGCATCAGGGCGGAGGATGACAGGGAGCGCTGCGGCATGGCTCACACCCACTGCTGATGCTAACGAACCCACTGATGTGTCGAAACCGCTGCGGTGACGAACCCACTGATGTGTCGAATCTGCCGCGGTGACGAACCCACTGATGTGTCGAATCTGCCGCGGTGACGAATCCACTGATGTGTCGATCTGGCTGCGGTGACGAACCCGATGATGTGTCGAATCTGATGCGACGACAAACCCACTGATGTGTCGATCTGGCTGCAGTGACTAACCCACTGATGTGTCAAATCTGCAGATAAAAAGAATTCGCACCACTGTCAAACCCACTGCATTATCAAATCCACAGATGGGTCCAGTCCGGGACCACGTCGAAACAAGTATTATATCCAACACCACGTGATCAAATACCCCGATGTATTGAATTAACGAATATGTCAAACCCGCTGCGATGAGAAATCCGTTGCGGTGTCCAATCCACTGATGTATCCGTACCCGCTGAGATGTAAAATTCACTCATGTGTCAGACCTACTGTCGGTGACGAATTCTCCGATGTCTCAAACTCACTGCGGTGTCACAACCACAGATGTGTCAAACGCACTTTAAATTAATATCAAGTTAGAATTAATAATCCCGTTATTTTGAAAATATATTAATAAAAGTACTAGTTTTAATTACGAAGGTAAAATTAATTAGGAATAGAGATTTTTTGGTAGTTTGCCTACCCATTGAAAAATTGACACTATTTGTTTTACGAGTATTCTACTTCTACCTAAATAGCATCTATTTTAATTTGAATTGGAATTTGTGATGAGACTACACTTTTTCTAACTTTTCAAAGTAATTTTCGACGTGGCACTCGCTGAACACTAATGAAGGGGAAAAACGTGTTTTAGGAAGTAGGTCTTTAATTACTTTTAAAAAATTAATAAGTCTCGAAGAAGTTAAAAGTGTTATTAAACTCTCAAACTAAAATTTGATTTATTTAGTTATTTTTAGAAGATAATTTTCGTTAACATAATAAAACTTATCCCCATAAAGTACCTTATTGAACGTGTTTATATTTAACTTGTATTTTATTAGTTAATGTCTCTTTATTAATTATATTACGTAAGTAGTATTTATTGCTTGAATCTGGAACCAAAATAAACATTCCATATTAATGTATAGTTCACATAATGTCCACTTTATAAACCTGAAAAACATAACAAACAACGTATATCTGGGACCCTTTTAAAGCCAACTGTTGTTAAAGCAGAGGTTTGTAAATTTAATTAATAATTCAAATTACTATGCATAAAAAATATGAGAGGCAAAGGATATCTTCAGTGTCCACACACAGTGAGCGCCAGTGTAATTTCCCCACAGCAATGGTTCGTGTTTACTTTACTGACCAAATAACTCGAGTAAAAAATGACAAATAATATTGACATAATAAGTGATATGAAGTTTTGTATGTTCATTAAATCAACATTCAATAAAGCTGAACGAGTTTCCGCGTTAAAGCATTACCGTAAGAGGGTATTCAAAGTGGCGTTCCGTAACAAAGTTTGATTGAATTTTTAAAGCGGAAAAGATTTTGTTTTTAAATCCTATCTTAAGAATTACTATCCTCAAGAAGGAAAACTTTTCCAAGAACGATATTAGTTTAACAATTATTAAAAAAAAATTCTTAAAATATTTGTATTTTAAAAATCACGAATATTTTTAAAACACGGCACGCCACTGAGGTATAAAAACAGTAAATTCATAGCCTACCTATGTTTTAGTAATATCATATAAAAAAATTAATTTTACAAATATGTAGACCTATTTATAACATACTTTCTTGTATCGATAAGAAGATTATTTATTACATAAGAAAATCTGTTCAACGGTTCAAATATATAAATAAAAAATCAAAATACGATAAGTTCATGGCATTTGCTACCAAGGGTGATCTAAACAGCTAGTGTATAGCAGATAAACAGATAGTGTTTTTCAACTGTACACCATGTTGTCACAAAACCTCGTATCTTGTATCGAATACACGTAGTAATGTTTATGTAAAACATCCTCTTATCTTGTATTAGCCATGCGTAAAAAACCATAACTTATGTACTTATATCGTATACTGCCACTGTGGAAGTAAGGCGTACGATATAATTGTGTAAAGTAAAAGCAAGGGTTTATTGATTTTATCATAAAATTTTACACGAAGGTTCTTAAAGTTGTACCAGCTGACCTCACGGAAAGCGCCGCGGGCGGGAGGCTTGTGGAAGCATTGTGGAAAATTCACCGATGACGCAGTTCTACCCATAAATGAATAAAATCTTACAGAATGTTAAAAATCGGCGAAGGACGCTTTAACTTTTAAAACAAGAAATCAATGAAATTTAAAATTCTATTTTATGTTCGTAAAAAACAGTCACATTGTGGCTCGCCATAATAAGTTAGAAATAAAATAATGGATTATGTTGGCTAAATTTATTACTCTCCACCGGAAAAACCATCGACATGTCAAAGGTTTAGTAATTACTATTTGTTATTATGTTTAATTCGTAGGTCTCCATTACATATATTTTTTAATGTAAACTGAATCATATTTCTGCACATATATATATTTTTTTATAATTGTGACAGCTGTTTCGGCGTTTTTGTTTTCATAAAGATTTTTCAAAATTTTGAAAATTGATTTGAACCCCGAAACAGCTGTCACAATAATAATATAATGAAGTTGTCGCAGAACTTAAAAATAGCATTACTAAATTTAATTTCCTTTCAAAAAATAAAAAAAATTATGCAATCTTAAATTTTTTTTAATAAGTTTTGTGATTTCACTAATTAAATCTCCAAGCCCAACGTGTCCAGTTACGTTTATCAAATTATTGGGTGTAAAAAAAGAATTATATCGGTTTTCAGTGTGTGTTTTGTGGTCTCGTCTGTTGGCCAGTGTACCTACTATGTACCAACCTGGAATCAATTATGAAAATTACAAAAAACAAATTGAAATTAATAACTGGTTAAAAAAATATTTTCATTCTCGTCGATGGGACTGAGTCATTCAAAAATTCACTTGTACTTAGACTTCACGGAAAAGATAATACTTTTTCAGACATAGTAGATATGTTTAACTGCACGGAATGCAAATACAGTAAGACTATTATTGCATACATCCTCAACAATTATTAATAAGATATGAGTCTTGAATATAAATATTTTGTATATTCGCCTTGTTGCAAATTATATGTTTGTACTAAGACGATGTTATTGCTGAATTTGTTTGTAAGACATTAATATTTAGTTATATTTCGTGAAGGCTATCTATTCTATCTATTTACCTACTGTGATATGTTTTGAACCTGTGTCACTATTGTAATTTGAATTTTAAAACAAAATATGTAAAATCCCAAATAGGGGGTATACAATACAATAAATAAATATTATGCAGAAAAACGAAATACGAAAAAATCGGAAATGAAAACCATAAATCAATGAAGAACAGTAGTTATTCTGACATCTATTATTCTGAACCGCTTTACTTTTGGGTTTAAGAATAAAAAAAAACTACAGATGAACGGAGTGAGATACCTATATATTCCATTTATGTAGTTATTTAATAGCTAGTATTTACTTATAGAAGTGTTCCAACTTTAATATTTTCATTCTGGGGCCAAATCGTTAACAGAAACGCCAAATCGTGGGTTGGATGTCAAGTTGACACAGCATTTAACGCGTTAACATGAGGGTGGGACTGGATACCGGATAGGTAAGCACGGGGAGTTACGGTAGCTACTAGCTACTCGTCAAGTGACTACCTCCTGTAATTATTACAAACGTACGCTATTCGTTGTATGATACCGCACCAAGCTTTTCAAATACGCAATCGATTTACAGGCGATTAAAAGACTTTACCCTATTTACTTGTAAAATATTTGACAGCGGTGATTTATGAGATTCTATTTTCTACCGTTGCATTATACGAGATTAACAATACGATAAAGTATTTATCGAAGCTTTACTCGTAATTGGATTCGGGTTACTCTTGGATTCAAACCATTTAAAATTCAATCAAAAGTTTAGGTATCTATGACGTAGGCAAGTCTGATTGCAGATAAAATGTGTATCTATATAATTTGCATAATAATATTTTATTTCACGAATGCTATATTTTATGACTGTAATTTATAGAGTATAAATAAAACGATATCAATAAATACACATGTTTTTTTTTTTTACCTAATTATAAAATTATTCATTCGTGGTGGATATCCATTTCAATGAAAATAATTTACAATTAGCGGGAAGAGGGACGTCGGAGAGTTATTATTTATTAATTCAAACTAATGATAATATTATTGTGCAATACGATAACCATGGTGTTTTTAAAGAGAAAAATATTTATTACGCTTTTTTTAAATATGCATGGGCTTAGCATTTATCAAAATATAATCAGAAATATTACACATTTCTGACCGTTCTACGCATGTTTTACGAAAATATTTAAAAGGTTGAATATCCTTAAAAAATGTGTAAGTTTTTCTGTAACTTGTCGATGAGATAAATTTAAAAAAAAAGAACAGTGTGTGGTTTAATTTTTTTATGAACACTACGTAACATGTTTTTTTTTGTAATGCGGATTACAAATCTTTGGTTATGTTTATTTACAAAAACGCAACGATAAAGGATTAAAAATACTTTTCTCCATTGTAAAAATCATATCCGTATTTTAAATATTTTATAAAACATACAATGGGACGGTCAGAAAAATTAATATTTATGATTAGATTTTGATATATAAATTGTAATAAATATTTTTATATTTCAAAACATTATATTTTATCTTATGGCGTAATAATACTATCATTATTTTGAATTAATAAATAATAACTCTACGACATCCCTCTCGCCCTTAAAAAAACTGTATGACATTGTTCCAATTGTTTAATATTTACAGGCATAAGCTTCAATAAGTTATTCCAAGAAATTGACTATTGTTTCTAGACTTGTAGAAAAGTCTATAGATGTCCCATATAAATAAACATCGAATAGGTATATCCGAGACACTATCTAAATTGAAATTATACTCGGGTAGAACTTTGTAATCATACAAAAAGATATCACTCAATAGCAGGAATAATAATAATAATTTATAGGAGAATATTGGTTAGCCTTAGATTTAAAATGCGATATCGACAAAAATGACATAAAATAAACGAGTCTCTTTAGCTCGGTGGTTAGAGCGTTCTCCCGGTAAGACAGAGGTACTGGATTCGATTCCTAGATACGACTGAGACCTTTTTTTATTTTCTGTCTTTTTCTATTTCATACTTCATTTGAGATTTGTTAATATTATTTTCTTCAAAGATTATTTCAACCTGGATCGGGAACCCTCAAACTGGAACAATTTTCAGTTACTAAGGGTTGAGTTTTTATGGTAATAAAAACAGGTATGAAAAACATTGGTTTTTCGTAATGTTGAATATTGTTTTTGTTGTTTTAGTACATAAAATTTTATTTGAATTATCCATGTTTTTTAATTGTTTTTGTGTTTTATTCGTAGAACTCCGTTTAATTTTTTATTAAATTTAATGTTTATCAAATTTAATAATGTTATTATTAAGTTCTGCAGGTATTTTTATTTGTTATTATTGTGACTGAAATTAAATCATATAAATAAGTGGATTAACCACAGTTTGAAGCAATGTGGATTAACCACAGTTTGAAACACAGTTTTTAACGCCGAAACAGCTGTCACAATAATAACAACTAAAAATACTTGCAGAACTTAACAATGGCATTATTAAATTTGATTAACATAAAATTTTTAAAAAAATCCATGTTTTCATTTAAAAAAAAAAAAGTTTGACGAGTTAATTTTTTTGTATTTAAAGCCGGTCTCTGGGAGCTCACTTGTCCTAGTACTGTACCGTTAAACATATATTTATTTATCATCTATATATTATCGTAAACGAAATTAATTAAATTAATATGATGCCATTTTTCTATACAGTCTGGTATTTTATAGTAGATAAAAAATAAGGGCGCTGCGATCGTTTAAAATATCTTAAATGGCATCACCAAGGTGGCTCACGGGAAAATGAAAGTAATTTTAAAAAGTACGATGGTCCAATGCATATTTTTTACTTCCAAACGATGCTCGACAGAAAAATGGTACTTTCCGAAAGATGATTCCACATCATAATTTAAAATAATTGTATGAAACTTTTTATCATTTAAAACGGTTTGCAAAGGAAAGGCGATTTTTTGTATTTCAGAAATTAATGTATCGAAATAACAATAATAATCAAAATTATAAATGAAAAAAAACTTAAATAATGAATTATGGTGTTTTTCCTTTGGACGTTATTCTCTGTTTACTAATAAACGTTCAAACTCGAACCTTCGTGGTTATTGGTTATAATTATTTCAAAATCATAATAAATCTACAAAATTGTTGTTTAAATAAGTACGAATTTTTTAATATTTGTTAACATTCTATCACCGGTCATTTCAACAGTTCGTTTATAAACATCTTTTAAGTTGGACACTAGCTTTCTTGCTCGAAATGCTGCTAACAGCGCAGATATACACTTCCCTCGTTTACCTGTTTATTGGTTTATTCATTTTAAATAAATTGAAACTATTAACAAATTACTAAAGTAGAAATAATGATCGGTAATAATAGTTTAATGTGAATTTTAGGCAACCAATAACAAAATGTCATGGTTTTGCCATGACATTTTATAGTTCCAAAATAATAAATATCCACAATATTCTGCCAAGCTATAACAAACCACTTCAGTATAATCAAAAAAAGACGTAATATTTTTTTAAAGAATTGAATGTATTTTTAAATGAACCGCACTGGAACCATTTTGTTGTTGTCAGTCATCAAGTCATCAATCAGTTAATTAATAATATTACTTTTCACGTACCTAACTTACGTAAAAGCTCCTGACTTGCTCTTTTTAAACATGCTACGTACATTCTGTAAAAGCACATTGTAATAATAATTACCTACTACTATTTGTTTTCTAAAGCTCTCAAATTTTCTATTATGCTGAATAAATTATTTAGCATAAATTTATTTTTTCGGCGATGTCGAATTTTACTACCTGCATTTTCCGTCTTTATCTTAAATTTTTTTCCGTCTTTATCTAAAATTTTTTATAATGTACCTACTGAGTAAATGCTTTTTTGCTTTGAACCCATCGTGAAGTTTTTGACTAAATTAAATTAGTGAAATGCAAAAAGACACCGAATTATAATATTATGTGCTAAAAACTGAAAATCTTATTTATTTTATCTCTGGGGTCACAATATCTTCTCAGTTTTATTGTTAATTTCTAGGTCAGCTCAATTATTTTTAGTTAACAACTTCATTTCCGTCATGAACTATGTATCTTTGAAATACATATTTTGCCGTCAAAAAATTAGACAAAACACTTAATAAATTACTGTATTGTTCAATAAGAAAAAAAACGAAACTGGATTGTGCTGACCACTAGTGGGTTCTACTCATCAGCAAACTTACCTTGCCTTAACTTACCAACATTATATCGATGGTTCTACTCAATTCTACCGAATTAAACTTACAGTTTTCCGACATCGAGGATCGAGGTAGACATTATATTATAGAAATGAATAGAATAGCTACCAACTATTAGAATAAATTATGGTTTTTATCACTTAGTTTCTCGTACGTTGCCCACGGTTTAGGAATTGCTTCGTGGCACTTTTGTGGATAATCCGGGTCCACCGAAGACATATAGAAGTGCTTTGAGGGCGTGTCGGTGTACCCGAAATAAGGTCAAATTTCCTTCCTTTCTGGTGAAATTGTTAAAACATTTTCAAATATCGATTTTTTTAAGAGAATTTTTTTTTATCATTGAAGATAATACTAACTCTCAAAATAAAACATGAAACCGAAGAGACACAGAAAATAAAAAGATAACGTTAGCATCTGGGACACGAACCCAGAACCTTATGACCTATACAAAATATATGGGAATTAATTGAAGATGATATTGACAGTTCTTAGAAATCGAGGTATGATACCGATAAAAATGACAGGATGGATCGGGGTAGCCGTAGCTCAATGAATTAGAGCGCTAGGTCCCGGATAGAACATGAGGTCCTGGGTTAAAGTCCCAGCTGCTACCGTCATCTTTTTCTTTTCGTTGTCTTTTCGGTTTCATTTTGAGAGTTGTTAGTATTATCTTCAATGACTAAAAATATATTACAATGAGGTTTATAAGCTTCAATAAGTTATTCCAAAAAAAAAAATCATAAGAAAATCCATTTCATCGGGCTTAGTAGTCGAAGGGTATCAGGAAAATAATTAGTGATTGCAGTTTTCTTTCAATCCTAGCGTAGGCTAATAAATTGATTTATTTTGTATGTATTATTTCACATAAAATACATAATTAATATAACACAATATATATGTGTATATTTGCGACACGTTTCAAGGTGATAGACACTCTTTTTTTACAATAACTCCACACAGGAGGCCTTAGAAAAATAATAATCCTCAGGGCCTATGTCTCACCTTTGGGGATGCTGTTCTGTAGTCATTTAAAGGAATGGAAAGAGTGGAAGTTCTGGGAAAGAGGGGTTAGTAGAAATCGGGGTCAGTATGCCCAGGAGTGACAGACGTATTAATCCACCCTTCCCACTGCGGTGCAAGGCGATATGCCGATATAGCCAAGTTCAAATTGCAAAGTGTTACTGCACATAAGTAGGGACAAATAGTCAAATTAACTTTTGGTATAAAAGCAATCCCGGGTCCCTGACGAATTCAATTGTATTTCGGTATCGAAAGTGAACTCATCGCGGAAGCGCTTATTATTGTTAACAGTGCACATATTAGTGGCTATCTGTAACAACGTTTTACCTCGTTTATCTCCAAATTAGCTATTTGTGAAAGTTGTTTTGTGATGGATATTCAAGTTGAAGGTATGTTAAATAATTTTTATTACCTTTTAAGCTTTTAACTGTATATGCTTTTGAATTGTGTGCCTGCTACGTACAGCACAAAAAAGTTTTAATTTTAAATTGTACTTGTATTACCATTATATTTCAGCTACTTTTGGAAGGGCTTACCCAAATGTTATTTACTACTAAATGTTCCTTAGAATACGTAGTTTATGAGGCAAACATTTTGTTTGCACTTCTCTGCCCTCAAATTATGTACGAGTATGGTATACGGCATATACGCCGCTCGTTGCACTTACGTGCTACAGTCTACGAAAAAAATATGTATATGGTTTGGTAATATTTTATTTCATTTCAGGTTCTCTTTACAAAAAGTGCTCCTTTACGTGGATGCGCTTGGTGGACATTTGGCTAACCTATGCTGGAACTGCTGGAAAAAAGCTCGTTTTTCACGTGGTGACTGGAACCTTGGTCGATATCGAAAATTTCGATATAAATTACTTACAATGTCGAATTATTCACATATGCACGAACTTTACTCAGTATTGAAAGAAGTATAACCGCTCGAAAATGAAACTAATTATTATACATTCCGATTGGTTGAATGTGACAGAAGAATGCGAGCTTTCGAGAGCCACGCGACGTACAGAGGTAGAGGGAGTTCAGCTCCAGGAACAGCTGCTTGAGGTGGCCTCTTCAAGTGTTCGACATAGGAAGAACTTTGCGGACTGTTGCAAACGATCAAAACGTAGAAGGTTATCGAAGGTAGATGAATCTGCTGTGAAAACATTATTGGATAACTCCGACCGATCTAACACCACTATTTCAGAAGGTAGTACCGACGAAGTAGTATCTCTTATTGTAGAAGCTAAATTAACTAAACACCAGTATTTATTAATACGAAAATTCGTAACTTCTCAAATATCTTCCATCGAGGCCTAGAGAAATCTCATGAACCCGGGTACCCCTGCTAAATGACCAAACGTAGCGAACCACTTAGGGTGACCTATGGCAGAGGTGTTGTTTATTCAACGAATGGTTCCCGGGGCGGCGGTACCCATACCCGCCCTCAAATTGCCCTGGTGAAATGCTATAGTTCAGAATCGAAATGTTGCTTGCCATGGCTTTAGCCATGTTTAGTGACTAGTCAGCTACTTCTTCCCCATAACCTTCCCCTCCCCAATCCTTCAGCCTCACAGCATACCTCAATCGGGAATGCCATAGTCCTGGCTTCGGACAATTGGGAACAATTAGATACACTAGGAATTATCTATTCAGTGTCCGGGCCTTACGTGCCAGCCTCCCATTGTTTCGCGGTGGAAATGCCAATTCTGCCATATTGCTTGCCACAATGAGTCAACAACGTGGATAACCTTAATAATATTGAACGTCCTGTTATTATAACCTGAACGAAATACACCTTTCTCTATTAATAGCTTTCCAGTTTTCAGCACTAATTTGTACGAAATCGTTTATTGTATATTACTTTGTTTAAATATGTCATAAAACGGAAACTTTATTGATAGATTAATTCATTTTCATTAAAATATATATAAGGGACAATTCCTTTATCATACCCAAAATCGTTAATATTTTTAAATTATATTTATGGTAACCCGACAATTCGGCGCAGTGATAAATCGGCACACCTTTGGAAAGTGATTTAAAATCATGAAAAATTATTTTTTCTTAATTTGGTTAACGAGGTTAGGTTAGATTAGGTTTTAGGCTAGTTTTTTTTCTTACTTTTAATGACTTTGTATCACTTTTAAAGGTGTGCCAATTTACCACTATGCAGAATTGTTATGGAACCATTTTTTTATAATTATATAAATCAATTACCATTCCGAAACTGTGACACTTTATAAATCATATTATGGTTGTTGCATAAGCAAGATTTTTTTTATATATTATAATAATTGTTTTATAAGTAAACGAATGACACAATCCTGCATAGTTTACGATTGACATCCAAAGATGTGACTATTTTTTTTAATTCCATACCTGTAAATACCGTTTATTTAAAGGAGATATTTTCTTGTGAGATTGTTGGATAGATAAAGGGGAAATATAATAATGTGAATATCTGAAGAATAGGGTGAAAATGTTAAATGACCTTCCAACCGAGCGTTTGAATAGCAACTTTTGTAATGTTAGCAGTCGGCAGTGGTATTATAGTGGACAGCGGTCACTTTATGATGTATTAACTCTTTCCTTAAACTCAAAGAAAAGCTAATGTAACACAACCTTTTAACAAAAAGGTTGTGTTAATTAAAAAAGAAAAGTTCAAGACGAAAAAGTTCAAGACGTTCTCGATAAAACAACAATAATCCGCTTAAATTATATCGACACTTTGTTATGATGATCGGTTAGTTGATCGAGTGGTCTAAAGCGCCAGGTTCCAACCCGGATAGCTCTGCTATCTTAGTCCTCAATCATTCCAGAAGCTACATTTCCAGCTCATAATTATGGTAGTAGGAGAAATTTAGAAAATGTCAGTTATTTCTTGGAATGTTTGTAAAATATTTTCACACGACTTTAAAGCTTGGTAACGAAAAAAAACGTATTGAACTAATGCATCAATTTCAGAGAAAACTGGTAACTCCGAATATTATGAATCTGCAGTTAGTGATGATTTTAGTAGTTTTATATGCAAATTTATTTGTGGTATAAGTTTGGGGCTCCTCCTATTCCGTTAAACTGGATTTTTAGCTATTATTTTTTGTGAAAAATTCCATTTTTCATCATTACGAGAAGAGAAAAATATTGTAAGAGCACTTACAGAAGTAAGATATTGAATGGACAAGTCCAAGTGAACGTTTTATTGCAGCCTTAATCTTGTAACATCACTTACCATTATTCTCTTGTTCTATATTAATTGCTACAATGACATGTTAAAAGTTGGATGGCAAAATGATTGTAAGTGTAATTACAGATTTAATATTGTTTAATATACAAACCAATTCAATGCATCGTTTCAGCCAAAACATTCTAAAATCAATTACCACTACAGTGTAAGATTATTGTCGAATCGTTGACAGCCAAAGGCTAAAATCAATTTTTGTGTATGATTCTTCAGATAAATTAGTTAATTGGAAGGTTTGTGTGAGAAATATAATGATATTTAAAAGAAATGTTAACATACTGCCGGGAATTCTGATTTTAGAAGAAAGGTCAAACTTCAAAATTGCGTTTACTCAAAAATAAGTTTTTGGTAGTTACCAGTTTCTGGCAGTAACCCCACGAGGTGTTTGTTTTGTTTGTTTGCTACCTTTCGTACTATTTTCATTAATTCTATGAAAAGTTTCAATATATTTCCATGTGTTTCGCATAAGCGACATATTAGTAGTATGGCAGTGCCGGGGTATCGGCTACTAACGAAAATTCACAGAATTTAGCGTCGCGGCGCTGGGCTTTCCCCTACGTGCTGACTGCTGGTAATACAGGCGGCTGGTAGGCGCCGCGACGTTAAGTCTGCGGGCCGCTGGAAGGCTTAGTTGTTCAATAATATGTGGTAAATGGTAAATCAATGACATCGGTCTTTTGAACTTTGTACCAGAATAGACACGCCATTTTGCCAGCACTTGGACAAATGGTTTTGTGCGTTGTTTATACAGAGGTAATAATCTATTATTTTCGAACGTTAACGGGCGTTTCACTTTATAGCTTGATACACTTAACTCTGCAGTTAGTGGCATCGCTAGTGCGGGTTTTATTGATTTAAAAAAAATCAATGTATCTAAAAAAATGGTTAGTTCGATTGTTTGTCTCTACTTTGAACAAAACAAAATAAAATTTGGACAGTAAATGAAGTGTGTCAAGTTGTAGATAAATTCGTATTTGTTGACAGTAACAACATAAACCCCTTTTAAACCTATTTGCTTCCTTTTTATGAAATAATCGCAAATTTAATACATATTTTTACGTGAATACCGTACAAGAGTCTCAACTACCCACAACCAGTACGACTATAGCATCCTCAATTGGGATACGTTATTTGGATGAGGAGAGTTGATATGGAAGCATATGGGTAAGAGCAAGGCTAATTAAGAAGTACTAATTAAGTAAGTAATGTTATGCTAAAAAGCCGTTATATTGTAACCGGCCATAATTAGGCCTCTGAGGGTCTTTTCTCTTACAAAATGGGTCCCGTCACGACCCAGGTTCTCTACTTTATTTTCCCCCTCCACACAGCATCCCCAAAGATGACATAGGCCTCAAGTAAATTATTGAATTATATATATAAATACATATATTTTTTTTAATCGTTTAAATTTTCCTAGGAAAATTCGCCAATTTAATTAAATACGAAAAAAAAAAACACTAAACAGACTATTAAAAAAAGAACTAGTCCTACGTAAATTTATAGCTTTGTAGGGTTATGATATTTATTTTAGTATCGTCATAAGGAAATCAGAGAATTTTCTCAAATACTTTATTAATAGTACTTACAGAAATTGTTCATTATTTAATAATCATCTATACATAATTTAAAATTCACTCCAACTCGATATTTTTTGTATATATTTATATCTGTAAAATTTAAAAAAAATAATAATAATAAAATAAATTTCAAAAACATTGCATTAGCCTGACAGCTGACATAAACTATGTATTTCATATTTAATTCAGCCAACCCCTTGAAGAATAGGGTAACAATTATTGTCGAATTCTTATTAACATATAATTAGCCGGTATTTACCCTTGAGTGTACCGTCTACCCACAAACAATTTCGAAAACATTCCCTACAAATGACCAAATCGC
The DNA here is from genome assembly GCA_022606495.2 of Halesus radiatus. Taxonomy (NCBI): domain Eukaryota; kingdom Metazoa; phylum Arthropoda; class Insecta; order Trichoptera; family Limnephilidae; genus Halesus; species Halesus radiatus. The sequence continues at coordinate 429,897 of JAHDVE020012084.1, forward strand.
ATGATAAAAATATATAAAGTTGGATAAATGAAACAGCAAAGTCGGTACCTGAATATCGTAAGACATTTTTTAGAAAGGTTTTTTGCAATGAGGAATAATGTTAATATGAAGTAACTAAAAATATTAAAGATTCGTTTTACACGAAGTAGGTACTTACCTAAATCTCTTTTTATATCGTTTGAATTGTTTTTTGTTGTTATTTAGATTCCAAATTTTCAATGTAATTTTAAAGTCAATATATTTCTTGTGGTGGGTATAATTTTTAATGATTTGTTGATACTTTTGTGGTTTTATGCAATATTCCAAGCTGAAATGTTTTTTATTCAATTAAGTAGGGGTAAAAACACTGACAACACAACCTTTATCCGTAAAGGGCAAATGAATGTTGGTAAGAGTTTCATGAACTGAAAAAACCAAAACAATAAACTTTTATGGATTTCTTGAACAAAACAAAACATGTTTGTTTGGATTTAATGTAATTGTGTAACAATGCTAGTTTTGGCTATGTACTGAGCATGTTTTCATCTGGGTAGGTACTTTGTTATGAAACTAAGATCTCCGCAGAGATTAGCGAGATTTGGCGCATTGTTACTGCAATTAAAGTTGCGTACTGGAACTATTAATAAATGAGGAACCTGACAGTGTCACGTTGCAATTAAAGGATGTTATTACCTGATAAAATAAACGCATCGAATTGTGCAGGATAACGTGACCTTCACAAAGCGAATCATGTCATATCATGGTGAATTGTGGAAGACAACACGGCGTCACGGACAGTCGCGGGGAATTAGAATCATAACACAAAAGGTTGCCAAATTTCCCCGTTTTTCCTCGAATCCCGTTCGGAAGAGGGTCGAGCACGGTGCCGCCGACAGATCCGCTCCGAGGAGCCTTGGCCCGCGTGCGTTACTTCATAGTGGCTGTCGGGCCGGTCCCGCCAAAATACACGTCAACGGTTCCCGCGGGAGGAGGGTAGCGACTGGCCCTGCTCGCTGCCTACACACTGGCACTGGCTCAGGGATGCCCACTGCAGGCGGGCCCGCTCCCCTCCCCCTCTGGCTCCTGCGGCGGCAGGCACCAGGGCGCACGCGCCACCCCAGTCCCACGTTCCTACGAGAAAACACCCTCCCGCTCGCACCCCGCACCAAACACACATCTCCGTCTCCCGCTCGCCCGAGCCGCTTTCCTCGATGTAGCGCTAATGCGTTTTCCGATGAAAATTGACGCGTACACCCGTACAACGTAAAACATACAACATACAACCCCATATCGAGTATAGCTCTGCCCAGCTGACTGCAACTTACTTTAAGCCATGGTCGATTTCACTTTTACCCTCAGGGAGCGCGGGCAGTACCTAACTATCAATTGCAGCAGCGGGTGTCACGTCGGAATTTATTTATTTAGACACTAGAAGCATGAATCGATCGATATTATATATTTATCCAGTTACGATCTTTTCCCTAAAAAGTCATGAAATGTAATAATAATAAACTCAGTCAATTAAATAAAACCATCAGATGGTGATAGTAATAAGGCCAAAGTGCCGCAGTACTAGTTAGCTACAAAACATGAGGGGTATTTGTATAAGCCCCAGCTAGGTAGAGGATTACGAAAGAATCCGTAAAATCAAAAAAAAATCTGAATCGATAATATAAAATTATAATATAAATTGTCGGTTTCGTGCCTCGCTGTTACAGTCACAGCACGGGAGAGCGATGTGTAGGGATGATTCACTTTTAGTAAAAATATTTAAATATTCCCCCTGATACATTATGTATATATTCTAAAATTATTTCGCGAATGTCAACGTTACTTGCATTAAATCTACATCTCAAAATTTGCATAAATACATGTTAATATTTCAGACTCTGATGTCAAGAAATAAAATTGCTCGGGGCTTACCAAGGCTTTCACAGTCCTGAATACACAGCGTCGTATCTTGAAGCTTGGGCCAATACTGCAGCGCCTCGAAGAAAGCTTACCGTAAGATTGTTCAGATGAATATTTAATCATCGTCAACTGCGCGCTTACAAAATACATACATTTATAATAAAATATTACTAATTGATCATACATTCTATAAATACAAATCCATCACAAAAAAGAAAGCCTTTTAAAAATAAGAATTGATTTCTCATATTACGAAGTAGATTCCAATCCAATTTGCTTCTAACTTAAGTCGGGCTATTTGGCCACAACTTCATTTGTTGAACTACGTTTTAACATTTAATTTGAACGAATAAAATAAAATTGGGAGTAAATAAAATCACATAAGTCGTCTCAATGTGGCCTAACCACAGTTTGAAAATGGCTCTGAATGTCGAAACAGCTGTCACAATAATTAAAAACTAAATTATTAAATTCGGTTTAGATATATATATATATGTGTATTTTTCTGATACATATTATATATATGTTTTGTACCCTTTTCCAAATGTGTTCCTGAATACTTTGTGAATATCTTTATGGTTTTAACATGCGCTATCTAGAATTATGTATGTCTCCAGAGGTAACTTGATCAAAAAAGAAGTTCTCATAAATATGCTTGCTAAAAATTTATGAAATTTTCTGTAAATTACCATAAAACCGGTTCTAATTTGTAGAATTTGACAAGAAAGTAGCAGGCGAAATTAGAATAAGCTATAAATTTCTCGCCAGGACTTGTATGGAAGTAGTTTTGCCGCTGAAAGATCCATTATAATCTCTCTTTTTCTTATTGGCGTCGTTTGTGAGAAAAGGGGGAGCTATCGGCGGTATGTAGAATCCTCTCAGTCTCCGTAGCGAGTAAGTATGTGTTTTCCTTCCAGGAGTGAGTTAATCCCTTGGAATAACAATATATACCCAGTGGGGCAGGGCAGTGCCCTACCTACCATCTAAATCTCCATACAAAAATTGAAATTTTGAACAAAATTAAAAATCTTTTTCAGCTTCAGCAACATCAATAACGTCGTATTTCTCAATCTTAGCACTCTAGCTCACTCAAAAGTCACGAGCCGCCACTGGATATACCTATTTTTATTTATTATAAAATGTGTGCATATAGATACACACCGTATACACCGTATACACACCGTTACCTAGTTCAAGGTCTAACTCCAACTTACTGGGAGTGTGTTACGTGCTTGATTATTTTTGGTATGTATTAGATATATAATGGAAATAATATAATACCATCAATTTTCATTCCCTTTTTTCGATTTTTCCTTATATTTACCTTATTTATCAATATATACCGGTAATAAATACCAGGGTTTATAGAAAAACATTCCCTCAAACTTGTTTCACATCCTTATTTGGGAAATTATCACTGGAAAAGCCGGAAAACATGAAATAAGTCTTATGTAATTTTACTTTCTTATATTCCATAAATTTTGCAATTCTCTCTAACCTTCGATAGCTCAGTTGGTAGAGCGGTGGACTGTAGAGGCTTTCGACGATATTGTTATCCATAGGCCGCTGGTTCAAATCCGGCTCGAAGGAATTTGTCTAAATTTTCCTTTTTTTATTTTTCATTTAATTTCTTTATTTACAATCATCATACTAAACCGGGTTGCAGCAGTTAAAAATCACAGAGATAAAAATAGCCGAAAATAAAATTTTCGCAATGACGTCAGCAGACTCCCAGAATATTGAGTTCGGGGACCTGTCCTAGATTCATGTTCATCACAAAAAATGTGAGTCCAATAAAAATTAATTTATCTATCTATGCGAATCTCCGGTCATTTTCCTGTCTGATTTTAGTAGGTAGGTAGGTACCTATTATTAGAAACCTCCCGTTATAATAAATCATAGCATTACCGTCTATGTAGTTGTATGAGTTCTTTGACAGAAGGCACGCACACACGCACGGCGTAGTATAGGAAAGGCAGTCTACGAAGTGACGTAGGTAGATAGTACTACGGAATGACGTCATTGTGACGTCAAAGGCGTAGCAACTAGGGGAGGGTGGGTGGAGAAGGGGTTACAAAGGACTGCTTCTCGTTAGAGAACTCTCACCTTATGTAATGAATATCAAGCCTACGTTTTTTGTTTATCGCACACCCATTAACATAGATAAACAAACAAACAAATAAATGTCGTTTGAAGAAACTTAAAAGTGTTTTATTATTCAGTTCTAAGGAAGTAGGCAGATTAAATAAGATGTTTTTTAAATTACGGTGGCGTTTTCTGAACATTACTAAATGCATTGTGAAACATATTGATAATATCAAACATCTTATAGTCCTGTTCGCTACAAGACTGGGCAGAATGAATAGAACCAAAAAATACTATTTATTATAGATTGCGTGTTTTTTTATTATATAACTGTGCAATTGAATTGCTTAGAAAGTGCACACTTCGTAAATTTTGTAATTTTTTATGTCTTTCGATATTGCACTAAAATTATAACTGTTGATTTCTGCAACCATCCAAAAGCTTTTTTTGTTCAACATTGGCGCTATTTTAATACATGTTATAATAATCCACTTTTTTATTATTTTATTAGCTTTGACATCATCGTGAAGAGCATGAGTAAATAATAAACGTTTTTTTAATTGTATTATTAGTTTTGGTATCATTTTGAAGAGTAAAAATATATAAAATAATTAAAAAAAACATTATTGAAAAAAAAATCTTGTATGCCGTACCAACTTTATTAAAAATAACACTAAATCTATTTGAAAATAAAAATATATTGTTTTTATAATTTAAAATATTGTATTGATTTCTTTACAGCAGGTTGCAGAGCCTGCCATCTATGTTTCAATGGATTTAACAAAATGTTCCAAATTGCATATCTTTTTTTTATCGGGTAGTTACTATTTTTGACCATAGAGTTGAAATTGTCTTTAAATATATTAAAATATTTTTTCAATGCCTGCCATCTGTGGACTTAACGAAATGTTGCAAATTACAGATCTTTTCTTTTATCGTGTAGTTATTATTCTTGACCATAGAGTTGAAATTAATGTAGACAAAATACCAATAATAACTAATATAATAATACTCTAATCAAAAATAAATCGTAGGCATTAGTACTCTTTTATAATTATATCATGAACATGAAGTATAATTACAGTGAATAGTACAACTCTACAAAGTTATCTGTTCCAGCACTTCTAGATACCAGAGTTTAGTTCCTGTTGGCAACTCTTGTGGCTGCCACTATACTGTAGGTACTACCTATGCTGTAGATATTCGATGTTCCGTAAATAAGTTTTGTAATAAATATAATTAAAACGGCCAATATTGACGGTGGGATGGTTGCATTCAATATTTTTTAAAGATGTTACCTATGCATTTATTTGTTTTATGAACGCCAGAAAAATAAAAACGTTCTTCATTTCATGTAGGTAAACAATCTCCCGGATGTTGAATTTCCACGATGGTCTTTTCACGCCTCTTCTTCTAAATCCGCGTCTTCCTCGAGCTCGACACGCAACTGCAAATTAAAATGAGCCGGTTTTTTCTTCGTCATAATTTATAACCCGGCTCCATTCTCCAATTCCTCAATACACGAGGTACTTACTTGTATCACAGTATTGTTGTAAAAAAGGGTACCTGCTCGCATAAATAAAATAATTATTGTCGTTCATTTCTAATCGTGGGAAATGTGGATAAAATTGAAGGGTCTTCTTTTTCTTCAAGTGGACCTGTCGGAGGTTGGCTGTCATAAGGGCAATCTTTTTCCTGCAGACTGCAACCCGGAACAACTCAGCAGAACTGTACCAGTACCAGTCTACTACGTCTTCCACCAATCTTCCCGGGGATTATCAATTAATCGTAGCTTTCAATATTATGTCAAGCGTCTGGATCTCATGATCTGAGGTCTGGATTGTGTTGCACAAATTGTGAATCCAAATTTCAAGTGTTAAAAATATTGATGTATACATCTATGGTTAAAAGGGGAATCTCACAAGAATTCGAGCCTAAGAAAAGCAGAAGCATAATCTAAAAAGAAGAGTCACGACACTCATGAGTAAAGAGTATAGACACCTAAAAATTTCTCGTACGCGATGCTGTGAATTTTAACCAGAATTTTCGTATTTTTCGCGCGATATTCTTGTATTTTAGTATTAAATATTTCTTTGTCTATGGTTATGACAAGCTTTAATAGCCATAAAATGGAACGCAGTTAATTTACTGTCGATAACGAGCATTACACATTATTTTTTCAAACTTCAAATGATGCCCATAATTGAAAATATTAATTTACAAAAACAACAAAAAAATACGTAATTACTTACCACTTTTGTTACAGCATACCAAAAAGTGAACAAAACACCACTCTTTTTGCAAAATACAAAAAAAAAAATTATGAAAATTTTCACCAAAAGCCAAAAGTAACGAGAAATTTCATGAGTCAAAAAACCCTTTTATGGAAGGCTTCTCCTGACTATCGATATAGATGTTCTGTTCAAATATTATATAAACCTTTATAAAATATTGCCATCACGCTTCCAAGGGATAAGGTAGGTACCTACCCATATTTGTTTTATAAATTAATAATAACAAATCGTGCTCACTTCGATATATATAATATACGAATGTAATTGCGGACGCAGCGGTGTCCTAATTATTATGGGTAAATTCATTCCATCTTCCTTCGCGTGGCCGTACAAAGAGATTTTTTGTATTTTTAATAGGGATGTAATAAAAGAGTGGATTGCCTATTAAAAAATGTCGAAAATGTGTATCATGCCCTATCGTTGTTCCGAATAATTCTTACTTACAGAAAACGCACTGAAAAATATTCTACTGTTTTCTTTTGGTACTGTTTTTTTTTAATCGAAGATTGATATAAAGAAAATACATGTACATACATACATAGAATCATTAGCCATATTATTTAGTATGTGAAATAATTTGACTTAATTTACAAATATTTTATACAGTGCTTGGGTTCAATCGGGGCAAATCGGATAACTGCCCCGGATCATGAAACCTACGGTTAATTTATTCCTAACTAGCTGATGTGTACCCGGCCATGCTCAGGATTTTTTTTTAAAAATAAAGTTGTGAATTCTTGCTTGTCATTATTAGGGTGCCATAATTGATTTGACAGTGAAAGTAACTTTCTCCAAATAAAGAAACATTCATTTGAATATTTTATTTCATTCCAAACGTTTATTTTTTCAAAATATATCTAAATCATAAAGTTATTAAGTAGGTACCTACTCGTGTTTTTCATTTTGAAAATATTCTTCCCAAAACAACTTCTTATTTTGAATATGCAATCTGTGGCTAGCCAGAGTGTTATATCTATGGGCTAACCTAAATAAAACATGGCGGGTTTAATGTTTTTCATACTAATTTTAAAACGTCACAGCAACAGTTTTACATATTGGATTTCATTCAAACTCTTTCTAAACCTTCCCGGCAATAATAAAAAAAAAACTGTGCTATTTTCAGCTAAACCGGTCGAATTAATTTTCGAGAACATCGAGGACAAACAAACGAACTTACATTGATTTTTATATATATAGATAATTGTTCTCCAAACAAACAATTCCAATTTTAAAAGTAAAAGAATTATAATTTGTTAAATTATTGATCCTTTTTCTAAGGCTGAATGAAAAGAAAATTGAATTCTTCCATCGAAAAGGCCAAATATTTAATCTCGGTAATAAAATATTTGTGATTTATTTCTTATTTAATGAAACATTATGATTTACGTGTTTCTAAGTACTCAAAAAAAATATCGAAATCCCCGAAGAAGAAAACCGGTGTATAGTGTAGTTACTGTAGTTCTTTTTTTGTTCGTAGGGTGCACAAATGTTAGCGGCCTCCATATTATCAAATCTCAGAGCTGTATACATTGTAGGCATTGCTTTCGGCCGCCACCACACCCATCCGACTTGGCCACCGTTTTAAAGAAAACATGTGGGAAGGGATCGAACGATGGTCTTGACTTAAGAAAAAGACGGTCGGGCGGCCGGGCCTTTCAAGGCGGTGGCTTCAGTTAGTACCGGGCAAACCAATTATGTGGAGGCAGTATCACCCGGGTAAAGAGAATCTTTAGATAGAGGTACATATAGGGAAAGCCATTTATTAAAATGATTAGAGATGAATTTTATCGTCGCCATTGCACACTGTACCAGACAGTGCGTACCTTTTTTAATGTTAGTTATTATTAAAATAAATGCTGCACATCATGCACATTGCACAATTGAAAACGCCTATGCACTATCATTATCACGTGGTCATCTAATAAATTAATATCTATTAACCTATTAAAATATACAGAAAATGATTAATACAATTCTGATGATTGCTTGAGATGGCGCAGTGATGAAATGTTTCATGATAAATAAAAAGTAAACAATAGAGTTTCCTCGGTTATTCCGAGCTGCAGTGAAAGGGGTGAAGATTGTCCTGATGATTTCTAATATCCGGCGAAAGAATAGAGTATTAAAATAGTAATTAACAATATTATGTACAAGGGATCCTTTGGTTACTGAGAACTACATACTGAAATTTCGAATTTGCGACTAGATCCAGTAAAATTCCATTCCGATAAGATACGAATGTACCACCTCAGCCAGGAGTACTCCTGTTCCGGTACACCCGTGACGCTACGGGACACTCTAATTTGGTGACTAGGAACACCTGCTCTGAGGATGGGAGCAGGTTGAGATTTATTCAATATGCAAACAAGAGTCAACATATGAATGCAGGATAATGAAGAATCAATGGAAGGGTTGAGTTCTTGCTGTCCTATTGGATTATGAATTATAACCATTGTGGGAAGAAGGTAAGCAGTTCCAAATTAAAAGTATTAGTTAGTACTTACCTAAAGTCATTAAATAAAAAAATAAAAAAAATAAAAAATAAAAATATAATTAAATATCACGCATCGGTGCGCAAATGCGTCCACAGCCCGCAACACTGTAAACAACCAAAGTGTAAAATAAAAAATAAAAATAAAAAACGTTAATATTTATTAAAAGCTTCTTACGCTTTTCAAGGTAATTTTATAGATATTTTCGAGTCCTAAAATTCATTTTATGAATACTTTCCAGTCCTAAAAATTAATACCAATAATTCAATAAATACCAACTCTTCTTGTGCCACCAATCATCTAATAAATGTAACATCAATAGAAAGGGAGAAACAAATAACCATGTAAAACTATCATCTCTATAATTAAATTTTTCTAAAACTGTGTTCATCTGAAGCGACCTGCCAGGTAAGTATGTTTTTCTGTATCTGTCTGTACATAATTAGTTAAGAAATATTTGTACAGCGCCCTTGAGGTGATTTTTCACAAAAACGGCGCTATACAAGTCATCCAACTATTATTATTATTATTGTGGATTATATTTTGTGCACTTCAGTCTTCATCGATGATTCTTTGTTTAGAAGAATTAGTTTGTAATTCAGCTTCATGATTTTACATGATATGTTGTGATAAGTTTTTAATTCGAAATGATTGATTTCGGCCAAAGTCCAAAGTCAAAGTTCGGAAAAAATTAGAAATAACATTTTATAAATTGGTTTGTTCGTTTTACTTGTAGGTAAGTCATAACGAAGTAGAAATATTTTTTTTTATGTATTTACCGTATAAGGTAATAAAGGTAGTTGCAATGATATCGATAAAACTTATCGTGGTCTATTCACGTCATTTCATTCCTTCACGTGTAAGCGTGCAGAAGGTGCCATCTTCCACTTACTATCTATTACTTGATAGGGGGAAATATATTCAAGATAGAAAACAAAGTTATTAAATGTTCATTGAGGATAAAACGAGAAAAAAACGTAGAGGAATTTACCGGGCGGATGCCCAAGGAGGGTTTTATTATGTAGGTAACCTAATTACTCGGACTCATCCGTTACGACCACGGAGGTGGATAACAGTAAAAGCACGTTCAATTTGATTTCTGTATTTATTTCGTAGAACCCAAATATCTATTATTCCATCAATTTAATTCATAAATAGTTTTTTTTTTTTACAGTAACTCCACACAGGAGACCAAGGAGGAAATAATTTCACTCAAGGCCTATATCATCTTTGGGGATGCTGTGTGGAGGATCTTTTAGAGGATAGGAAGGAGTGAACTTGGGTCTTGAAGAGACCCATGTTATAGGATGGAGGAAACACAGAGGCCGTCAGATAATTGAACACAAGAACGAGTCGTAGAAGCGACCCGTTCTCATGTGACAAATGTCAACCGTGTGCAAATGTTGGGCGCGCGTTTGGCGTGTTTCCCGACTATGCACCGATGCCGAAGGGATCAATGACGCTAGTTCCTCGGAGCATCTTCCATTAAAATACCGGTAGAACAAGGACAGCATTCCCACCCGACGTCTGTGCTCCAAAGATTGCAACCCATTTGTTAAGATAGGCGAATCTATCAAACGGACCGCCCGTTTCTGCACAGAGTCAAGGTTTTTTTTCAGATATTTTGGGAAACCCGACCCGAGGTGGCTGCCAAATTCTACAATGGGGCGCTATAGGCGCGGGCAAATAGTGCTATTTTACAAAGATTCTTAATGAAAATGATATTTTGTTTACTTATATATGTCTTAATCAGTTAGTGAACCTTCACAAAACTGCGCTATAGAAAATAACTCTTATTATTATTATATAATATCAGTTTGAGGCGAGAAAGCATTAAAACCGTTCCAATGCTCATACAAAAATGAATTCTAAATAAGAATATTGTAAATGAGAAAAATATCCTATAATTTGAGACGTAATACCCACACTTATAAATGTATAAATAGCTCTGCCATAGACCTATCAAAAGGTGGCAGTTTGTCAAGAATTTTGCGTAAGCTGCATCTGTTGCACTAAACATAAAAAAAAATAATAATCAGCTACTTTCCTTCCTGTTAAATTCACAAAGGTGGAGTTTACAAACTCGCCGTCGTTGTTTATATTTCGAGGTTGTCAAGCTTAGCACCTTTTTTTTAAGTGATACCACACAAGAGTCCCAACTGCTCCCAACCGTCTGGAAACAACTGAGACTATGGCATCCCTAATTGGTGTATATTGTGAGGCTGAAGGTATTGAGGGGGTGAAGGAGATGGGGAAGAAGGAAGGTGGTGAAATACCTGGTTATTCAGACCTGGTCACCAAAGACGGCTGTAAATGGCCCGCTCATTTGGAATGCTCTTCACACAGCTCTTACTAATATCCAGAAATTGACTGTATTTCAACGAGTTTTAAAAATAATATTATTTAAAAAATCCTACTGTCCATAATGTTTAACTTCTCTTCAATTTATTGTAAAAAAGCCATTTTCTCAAGCCTCCGGTAGTTGTTTGGTATCGGTTTCCTCCGAATTTATTTTTTTTTTGTAAACTTAATTATTGATGAACATAACCCGACTCCTGTCTTAAAATATTGCTATGTTTGCAGTATTATTGTGAATGTGTTATTTTTGTATCGCTGTGTCTAAAACAAGTATTTTGAAATTTTATTAGATGAATAAGGAGTACTGTAAGCTTAATATTAAGAATAAGCAAGACTATGAAAGGAGCACTGTAGAGATACCACTGAATGGAATTAGTTAATCATTATGTTTAAGTTTATTTATAGTAAAGCGCACTTGAAGTGAAATAACACAAAACTGCGCTATATAAATGCTTTGTTATTATTATTATTATTAAAGCCATTTCAAACAACTTTTCGATTATGAATGGTGGTCTTTCACTAGGGCGATACTGACAGTATCTACCACTCTGGAACGTTCCGCAAATATACTAATATTATTTTAAATGAATAAATTGTAAAATAACACAATTTAATCAAATAAATTTTACTTTCCACGCCGGGATATGAATTCGTAGACAAGGATCGTTACACTCAACCATATAGACCACAATCTTAGGTAAGTACCTATATTATTTTCCTCGTCATATTGAAAGGCTTTCAAATAATCAAATTATATAATCTTTGGCGTGTGCCCTGTTCAACGGTCACCTATAAAATCATTACAAATGAGGCATTGGATTGTGTAACTGAACGAGATTTAAAGATCGGCTATATTTTTTATTATCGAGCTGCTGTTTCGCCCTTCTTGTCAAACTGCGTTTCTGCTGCGTACAGTCGACTTAATTATATATTTTTTTAATTATCACTATACCTCTGTTTGAGTTGGTAAGTGGGTACTCTGTAAAGAGTAAGTACGAGTACTTTGTGTTTCCCCAAATCTATTGTGAAGTTATTATTCAATTGGAGTAGGTATAATATTCGGTTTAACCGATATTTACCATAATTCTGTTCCGAGAGGTAATTACGATGTTTCCAGATTTTTTTAATGTTTACTAGGTACTTGCTAACAAATGGTAGCTAAATTGTAATTATATATTTTTCTATGATGAATGTATTAAGTATTAAGTCAATTACCCCTCATAATTGAAAGTTTTACCCTTTCCTGTAAATAAAATATGAAAATGAAATGTACCTAGCGTATAGAAACGTTCTTCAAAATTAAATACATTTAGTATATATTTCATTATTTGGATTCATAATAAAGATGCAGCTATAGGTATTTTTCGTTATTATTAAGAGGAACGGCTTCGCTGCCTGTTTCATGCATAACTTCATTTTGGTTTGGAGGCCAAAATACCCATCCAAACTGAATGATATATATTTTTAATTAAATGTTTGGTAAAAATCAGGTACAGATGAGAAGTATTTTATTTATTTTTATTTTAAATTATGAAATATATGCTATGGAAAAAAAAACAATTTCATAATTTTAGAGGCAACTTAGAAAATTATTTGCGGGTTTATCGTATAATTAAAAAATATATATCGTATTTGCTATGTAAATATGATTACGTAAATAAAAATATTAAAAAAAAAAATTTAAATCGTTTTTTTCGGGTCGATATTTTAAATTATGTACGGCAAATTTGTGTTCCAACGTAAATTAATCGTTTTTAATTTAATTTAAAGTCCACCATATTGCTTATTTTATAATATTTCATTATATTTTCAAAGCAGATGGGTTAAACTTTTTTTTTAAATCACCGTTAGCCCCCAAATAATTGTTAAAGGTGCCTCTAAAATCACGAAAAATCAATTTCTTTAATGGCCTATATTTCATAATTTAAAACAAAAATAAATAAATTACTTCTCATCAGTACTAGATTTTCACTCTACTTTTTGATGAGAAAAAAAAGATCATTAGGTTTAGGTGAGTATTTTGGCCTCAAATCCAAAATCAAGTTTTGTATGAAACAGGCCGCGCAACCGCTCCTCTTAATTGTTTCTATAAAACGGACTGTGATTTTAGAATACTTTCAAGCCGTGTATAAAATTAAAATAGACATTTAGCCGTTGGAAAATACAATTCATCGCACAGACGATGTACCTAGTATCCCCCTGTTGGCCGAGCTACCTGAAATAATCTTTGACCAGAGAGACCCGTCTTTCCATTATATCCAACCCCATCCCACGATGGAGACACTTAACCACCCCATAAAAAGGGTAAATATTTCATTGCCTATTAAATATGTACCCGTAGTCGAGAAAGAATTCTTTTGTGATGAACCCTTGTACTGGATTACTTTTTATACCGGTTTGGCCGATTATGTCCATGGAGTTATGATTCTAGTTAACTCCGCGGGTTAGGGAGTATGAAATAAAAGTTAATTATTGTTGTAAATTCCATAACTCGTTCTGGAACCATAAATTAGTTACCTAGCCCAGCAGCTGGAGCGAATACCTAACAAACTATTGACGTCGTACCTTTACAAATTACTTGTTGACAAGTCAGTTTATGTCGAATTAAGGTAGACCCGGTTAAATTAAATAAAATATGTTTATGATATCTGTTGTACATAGGTAGGTACTAAATTAAATTCTAAAGTTTTATGTTTCCAAGGCAAACTACTACACTGTTTATAAAATAACTCGTAGCACTTAGCCAACGTAATTAATTAAATGCTTTGTTTTTATGCAGGTGAGCGAGTATTGAAAATGAATCAGCGTAATAAATACACGTGTAAAACAAACAACAAATATTGATAAACATTTATTTGCTTTGCTACGTATCTTCGCCAGGCATGATAAATAAATTTTGATTAATGTGGAACAATTTATTTTGTCCCTCTTCTTAAAAAAATATGAAATTTCTGAAGTCGATAGCGCATTATGAAATTGACGTTTAAAAAATGGAAAATAACTGCATCGTCTTGTAAGTAGTCTCCCAAGACAGAAGACCGTGCTGATAGCTGATTGCTGAGTCGTCACCTTCGTTTTGCAGAAAAGTTGTTCCATGACAATTCGGCACATTGGTAAATCGGAAAAGTGATATAAAGTCATTAAAAGTACGAAAAAAAACAACAGTTTTTTTTTTCATAATATTTCATGAAATATGACAAAAATTAAAATTGTATGGGAGTAAATAAAATCATATAAAAAGTCGTCGCAATGTGGCCTAACCACAATTTGGGAATGGACTTGTACGCCGCTGTCACAATAATAAAATGAATGAAAAATACTCGAAGAATTTAATAATAACATTCTTAAATTTGATTTACATTAATTTTTTTTTAATATTTCATGATTTTATATCACTTTTCAAAAGTGTGCCGATTTATCACGCCGAATATGTACAAAAAGATACTCAATAAAATCAATAATTTATTATAAGAAATTATCCCATTCTACAGATTGCATTATAAAATAAGTGTACGAGTAGATTATGAGTAGGCACTTGTAGTGTGTAATCCATATAATAAATAATACACAATACACACTAGAAGTGTCTTATGGAAGCCGATGTTCCTTCGACTTCTTGCCCTGAGAGCCAATGAAAATACAGCAAATACAGCTTTCTGTCTCTCTTGCACTGACTGCATTGTATATTGCCATTCCATTTGATCGAAATGAAGTGACGATGAAAATAATAATGTTCTGTATTAGACATACGCCCCGAATGGCCAGACTTTTAGATCACGAAACACGCCCGCATCGTATTTTTGTGTTCTTCTTTATTCCGTGAATACTTTCTAATCATTTACTTTAATTTAGTAGATACTCTATTTTGCTTATGAATGACAATATTGACAATATTTTGGTTAGCTGTTATTTTTCTTAGAAGGTCTGTAGGTAGCATATAAGAAGCTATTATTTTTTTCTATTGTTGTTTTTGTATAATGGATAATTTTTAGGTTTGAATATACTTTGTAAACATGTCGTAAATCAATTATAAAACCATATATTTTTATCTCGGATATAAAAAGAGTAAAGCAAAAGTAGAGAACGAACCCAATATTATGAACTGCTGCCATCGACAAATGATATCACTGCTACCTATGATTTATGCAGGCAGGTGAGTACTGAGCAGATGAGTACAGCCAAATTATTTGAAAGAGATTCTTGCGTGTGTAATGGTGTGCTGTATCATAGGACTACCGCGGGATTGTTTAAACTAGTTCGAACCAGTTTGAACAACTAACGGTGTGCACAAATTCGATCAAATGTGCTCTTTTTAAAATGATTTGTCCGTTTGCCTTACAAGATTGAAATGTACTATTTGCTTATTATTTTATGACGAACGATAAATTGTCGATAGGCAAAGTAGGCGACCTACCTACAGGTCGTTTCATTGCTGACTAATCACTAAAAATCAACAACCTCCCTTCATGAAAGACTTTATTATTTTGGTGTTTTATTTTCCTTTTTTTTAGGTATTTTTACACCTCTATTGGTCTCGCTTTGAACATCAGTACCTGGTTTCCACTAGATACTGATTTTTTTTACTATTTTATAAATGTATTTAACCATCCACTCGAATGGGATAAAAGCTTTGCAATGTACGAGGTGTGTTCAAAAGAAAAGGTGAATTTGAATTTTCGCAATTTTTTGTACATTCGATTAACGATTTTTTTTTGTTATGTTGGTACACATATGTTTATCATATGTTAGCATTATCAGCCATTTTGGATTAGTGGTTTGTTTTTCACAACTGGAAAGATTTAGTCCAGTTTTTGGGTGATCTTCGATTTTTTACTTTTGAAAAAAATGGATCAAATAATATGTATTAAATTTTGATCAAATAATATGTATTAAAATAAAAATGGAATAAAGTGCACCAACGCACTTAAAATGTTGACTGTGGCATTCGGCGAGTCTACTTTGTCACAAAAAAGTGTTTGTAAGTGGTACAAGCGCTTTACAGAAGGCCGAGAAGATGTTAATGACGATGAGCGTCCTGGAGTTGCAATAGTTGAAAAATCGTCGAATCACTATTAGGGAAGTTGCAGAGGATGTTGGCATATCAATCGGCTCATGCCATGCAATTTTCTCGGATGTTTTGCCATGAAACGTGTGGCAGCGAAGTTTGCTAAATTTTGAGCAAAAGCAACGTCGCATTAGTATCGCTCAGGAGTTGTTGAATGACGACGATCCAGATTTGCTCAAAAGGGTCATAACTGGTGATGAAAAAAGCACCCCAAGTTCGATCAAATTTGAAAGTTTTGCTCACTGTTTTCTCCAATTACAATGGCGTGATGCATCATGAGTTCTTGCCAACAGGTCGTACGGTTAAAAAGAAACACTACAAGGAAGTTATGCAACGTTTGCGTGAAGCAATACCGCTCAAACGATCGGAATTATGAAAAAACAAATCATGGATTTTGCATCACAATAATGCACCAGCTCACACATAAATGCTTGTTCATGATCATTTGGCCAAAAACAACACCGTAATCATGCCTCAACCACCGTATTCACCAGATTTGGCTCCCTGCGACTTTTTCCTATTCCCGAAACTGAAGAGACCAATGAAAGGAAAGCGTTTTGCCACAATTGACGAGATAAAGTCAGAATCAAAGAACGAGCTGATGGCCATACCGAAAAGCGCATTCCAGAAGTGCTTCGAGGATTGGAAGAAGCGCTGGCATAAGTGCATTATAACTGAGGGGGATTACTTTGAAGGGGAGAAAATGGATATCGATGAATAAATAAATACTTTTCGAAAAAATTCGAAATTCACCGTTTCTTTTGAACACACATCGCATACGACAAACGTTTCAATTCTTATCAGATCTTTGTAGATATTTTTTCGAATTCAGTTTTAATGCCTCAAAAACATTTTCACACGTTTTCTCAAAAACGTTATTATATGCTTACAGCGTTGAGTTCTTTTAGGCTTCACAAAAACATTAAAAATAATATATGCACAACATGACATACATATATGCATATGTATAAAGTCTATGTTGTTTCTGACTGTTTCGATGCTTTCAAAGGACGCGATTTCCGTGGAAACTATGCTAATTAGAAACATAGATTAGTCACACCAAGTGCAGGTGGAAGTGTTAGTAAAATCATCTCGTTGACAGTGTACATACCAATCTGGTCAATATACATAAATTTCCAAGTCATTACTGTATTGTGCGGAAACTAATAAATATTATGGTTATTTGCACTTCGCGCGTTTGTGTCCGTTAGTTAATTATTATTGCATACTTAAGGACTCAATGGTAATTATTCTAAAAATTATAGATTTCTATAAGTCAGCGGCGTGCATTGCTCTATGACCAAATGTAGGCTGTGTGTAGTTTTTAACTGCATTTTCTATTCAGACTGTCCCATTTTTTTTTAAATTTTAGTAAAAATATTTAATTTATATGACAATTGAAAACCTACGCCGTATTAGGTAAGATTTGTTAATTGTTAGTCTTTAACCTAGCGGTAGTGTTAACAAACTGACAATTTATGAAAAGGGTAAAACCTTTAGTTGAGGGAATTTGAAAACTAACTTTTTTCTGTGCAAAATTTACTAGCAGTGCAGTGTTTCTATTTCACAGCTTTTAGTGAAAGCGGTATGCGGAGGCGTGGCTTTGCGTGCCTAATGTATCCCGCAAAAAAAAAACAGATTGAGGATGGCAAATTGTCATAAGTCGTGTTTCCACTAAAGAATACAGATTTGTTAAATATAAACAATTTATCAATGTAGAATGATTGTATCATAAAAAAAATATTCACAAATTTATGGAAAAATACATTTTGATCGATATTTTTTTTCCTCTTTATGGTTTGTTTTTTTCAGCCATTATGGACTGCACACCACTGCTATAAGCAGATTTCATTTACATGTTCAGAAACTGATATACCTTTTATAGATAATCACAGAGTTGTGGAAAATATTGCTGTGTTCAATGTGATAATCTTGTATTAATTTTAGAAGCTACAATGCTTCTCGCTTGTATCTACATTCTACGAAGATCTTCCACATTTTAGTCACCGTATTTGTACAATGTAGAGTGTATTTGGAGGATGTGCTTATAGTCCCACATTTCTAGGGAAGAATACACCAATCATTTCAATGAACCGCTAATATTAAAAGAAAATCATATTGTTAGGCAATATATTCTTCGTCTTATTGAAAACGCTCCTAACCATGGCAAAGCAAATCCATATATATATATATATATATATATATATATATATTTTTTTTTTTAAATATTTATTTGGGTCTTATTCGTCTAAGTTTTTTTGTTTTCATTGATCTATACATTCTAATGGTTCGCTGTTGATAACAAAATTCTTCGTGTCTACGGGAATTTCAAGGCTACCTGCTAGAGGTTTTGTTTTCGGAGCATTAATTTTACGACTATGTTTGTTATTTGCTTCACTAACCTTTCATATTCTTAACAAATCGTTGATATTATCTGCGAGGGGTGTGGTTTTGGTCTGCAAATATTGAATTATTATAGACCTACCAGGAACCATTATTCCGGCATCGTGGCATATAGATTCAGGCAAAGATTGAAAACGCTACCTAATAATGAAGGTAAGCAATATTATAATTATTATCAAAGTGTTATTAAGAAGCACAAATTTTTTCCGGAAACAAATTTGAATAATACCTGACACAAAAATATTAAGTAGGTAAGTAGACGCTTTATAAGGAAATACATACTCGTATGTTTTAGCTATGAAACAATGTAATTTTTTTGTAAAAAAATTGTAATTGAACGACACCATTTTTACCTGTAAAAAACTGCACCACAAACGGTTTAACACGCAACCGTCAAAATACCTTGTTAATTAGCGACGAAATTCATAAATTATAAATTATAACGTGGAAATTGATAGAAAAGTGGGATGATTGAATCACGGATTTTGTAAGACTAATTGATACATTTTAACTGAACGATCGTTCAGTCTGATTGGTTAAAGCGACTGGCAGGGACAATTAAATATTTAACTCGAAAATTACCCTCGTTAAATCAAGAAACAAATACACCATTGATTCTTGTTGCGCCATCATTATAATATTTAATACCGTTTGACCTAATTTCCCTGATGACTGATTTTATTGGGTTTCAAGATACCTTTCTGATGATTTGGTTGCACTTTAGGAATGCACATAGATGTCAGGGTATTGTTACAAATCCGATTGCCTACTCACATTGCGGCTGGGTTAGAGCTTCGGGACTCAGAACCTGTAACCTGGATGCATATTGCTAAAACCCAATTTATCTTAGTTTATTGCGTAAAGTTTTTTTTTTGTAATTGTGGTAACTAAGTCAAAATGGGAGTTTTTTTAAATACAAAGTCAACAGGTAAATTACGTATCTCACCCATTCGATTGTACCAGAATTACACCAAATATACCGCGCCACATAAAGTAGAATCGAATTGCTACGGGGCTGGAATAGGGAGTTAGAATTCCAAATTTTAAAATGTTATGAAGTTACGGGAAGTAAGGGGGGGATTGGGAAAGGATGAAAGTTATTCGAATCTAGTCAGTAGGAAACTTATTTTGAAAGAAATGTATTCATATTTCCGAACAACTACTTGCAGCTATAAGCTTTTAATAATCCAAAAAATATGGGATATACATTTGAGTCTCTAAGACTCGAGGGGGAGAGGCGGGAGGGACGTCGGAGAGAAATTATTTATTAATTCAATATAATTACGATTAAGATAATGAGTTTAAAAGAAAAATATTTATTACGTTTTTTTATTTTAATTTACATGGTTTTACAAAACATTGAAAATAAAAAATAATTTTTAAAAGTGAAAAATAATACATACAATCTATTCCCAGTACTTTAAAAAAAATAAACATAACCTAAGTTTTGTATTCCGCATTTAAAAAACATTAAAGTTAGCTTTTATGAAACAAAAGAAAACCCTTTTTTTTCGAAATTTTAAAGAGTATTTTTTGAGGATATTCAACATTTTAAAATATTTTGTAAAACATACGTAGGACGGTCTGAAAAAGTCATATCTCTGATATGATGTTGATTAATGCTTTTAAGTAAATTTGAAAAATATGTAATAAATATGTTTCTTTATAAAAACATCAAATTTGTCGTATTGTGCAATAATATTGTCATTATTTCGAATTAATAAACAACCCCTCTCCTACGTCCCTCTCCCCCTTAACAAAATAATATATCTGCTTCTAAAACATAATATTGTCTTTGATTATGTAGACATTAAGAGTGATAAAACTTCCAGCCATTGAAAACTGTCGTTAAAACAATGGCATCCATTGCCGACACTTTGTTGAGGTTGTCATTGTCTACAAAAATACGCGGGGAGCAATTTGATTCCAAATTTAAAAACAACACATTTTACGTATTATAAGATGCTTACAATGGTAAATAAATTTACTCTTGTGTAGGTACCATCCTACTAGGTAAGCACACGCCACAAGCGATTTGATTTTTTCACTACGATCTTTGAAGGATTGCTGGATTATAATTCGTAATAAATTATTCAGAGCTGTGGTCAAATATTTAAATTTTTGTTGGTTGCATTCCTGTGAGTCGACATCATCAAAGTGATTCGTAGAAAAATATACGTTTTGGTGCAGGGAGAGGTATAAAAAAAGCCTGGGGAAAAAACTACTTTTTAGCAAGAGAATTATTGTCTGCCGCTGCTGGATTTGTTTGAACTTCACATTTCTAAACAGAATACGATTAGGACCCTGCAGCGTAGTACATCGCCCAGTGCACAATAAAATAAATAATCTCCATGGATCAAAACAATGTGATGGAAAACCCCCCATTTTTAAAACAACTTTGTTTCGAGGGTTGGGGGCTTCAATTTAACAAATCGATCAGCTAATTTGGCACAAACGTCCACGTAAATGTAATATAAAATTATTGTTATAATATGAACAAATGATTTATCTGCAAATTCTGTACGGTTAGATAGACAAAAATATTTAAACTCTAATCCTTAAATTCAATTAAGTCCGTCCCAAAATATTTAAAAATAAGTGCAGTTTAAAAACCAGTGAAAACAATTTTTAACGTTTTCCTGCCGATCACTATATTAGAATTTAAAAGATTACTGTTATTATTATGATTATCGTCTCATGAAACCTTATACATTTTACTAATTAGTACCGATATATAAATAATAGATAAGTCACTCGTAGTATTTCTTAAGTTAGCAACCTGCAAAGTGCGTATTTTTGGGGGTTGACCCTTAATATAAAATAACAAACGACTTTTGTAGACCGATAACATAGCTTTTATTTCCGTATATAAGTCCTCTCGCATTATCCCATTCCGATAAATTTACTACTTTTCATAAACTGGTCCAATATAACAAACTCTCCCCTAAGTCGGGTCCAGAGTCGGTATATAACAGAGCATTATGAGGCAATGTATGAATGTGAATAAAACAAGTGTATGCCAAGCAAGAGTTGTGAGTTACATTATTCTTAGATGTACCTCCAATTGTAGTCTTTCTCCGTTACCAGAGGCCTGTTACTTATCGGATGGGGTGAAAACGTCACGAATGCGGAGGGAAAGCTGACATTTACAGAACCAATCAGTGCGACATGTTTGTATTCTGTTGATTGCCGAAGAAAGTAAACATAATCATTAACATTGCGTGCGACAAGAAACTGGGGAGGTTACGTTCTTACAATGTATTTATACTGTCTCTCAATATCTTCGTCACATCTTCAAAGGACAACCAGTACAAGTTTGGCGAATTGACAATCCTGAGAATGATTGATGGAAGACTTACGGCCGTTCTTCTCAACCTTTCGAATGATTTATCTGAGGCACCGAGTTTTGTTGAGCAATCGCTCTGTTTGCCTGTTTCCTAGTATTTTTTAACCTAAATTGTCTATGAAGGTGCCTGCCCACTTTCGTGTACTATAAAATAGTGCCCCCCCCCCCCTTTCGTAGACGTACATTTTAAATTTGACGTTTCTCTTTCGTGAAAAACAAGACAAAACGAAGCTTATAATATTAAAATAAGTTAGGTTCTCTTCAGTTTATTTAAAACATACACAAAACATGTTTTAACATTCGAAAGCGGAAATAAATCTGTGTCATTCAATATTTGAATCGCGATAAATAGATCGCGAACGAATAATGACTTTTGACATTTCACTGACATTTGTTCAGCATGTTGATATCATTTATAACTAGTCCTCCCTTGAGCGGAACTTAATCATAAATTTGTTCGAGAGTTTTGTTGGGAAGAGCGTATTTCTACATTTGAACTGTGTTGAGGCAAAATTTAAACTCAACAGTTGCTCGGCGTGGTTGGGAAGAACAGCTGTTAGAAGAGGATTAGATATTGATTAGATTATTATTATTACGTTGTTAGAGGATACAGTCTGGAGGGTGAAGATAATCAACCTTCGATAAGAGAAAGCACCAGAAAAAGTAAACACTTCATAAAAGTTTACTAAATACGTTTTTTTTATTATTTTATTTTATTTTTTTATTTGAGTCCCAACTGCTTCCAATCGTCTAGACCCAGTGAGATTATGATATCCCCAATTGGGGTATGTTGTGAAGGACAAGTTAGTGGGGAGGGGAAGGAGATGGATAAGAGAAAGGCGGGGAAATACCTCGATATTCAGATCTTGTCACCAAACACAGAAAAAGCCATTACAAAAAAATGGATGCTCCAAAAACCTCCGTAACAGGAACTTACGATGTAAATATCATTTTTCTTATTATTTTTTTCTCTTATTATGTTATGTGTGCATTATGTAAATTTATTTCTTTTCTTTTTATGTTTTATATTTTATGGTGTACTATATGCCCATATGGACTAAATTGTATTCCACAACCCCTGCATGTAGCCCCGAAATTTTTTAAAATTATTTTTATAATTATTATTTCAAGCAACGTTTCGATTCGGAATGGCGGCCTTTCACCAGGGCGATACTGAAACTATTTGCCACTTTAGAACGTGCCCCAAATATACTATGTATTATTTTAAATGAATAAATTGTTATATAACACAAACTAATCAAATAAAATTTACTTGCACACGTCAGGATTCGCACCCAATAGCTTTACTAACGATATATCGATAATATCGGCTTTCGGATTCGTAGCCGAGGATCGTAGCCACTTAACCACGGAGGCCGTCTTTGAGTGCATTTTAATTACAATTTCTAAAACTTATTTTTGTAGAAAACCAACATGATATTATCGATATATCATTAGTAAAGTTGTTATAATCAATAGATGTGCCAACAGATGGCACTGAAGCCTCGTTTGCTAGTATTGCCGAAAAGCAATGCTTTTTAAACACTAACATCACACATGCACGTTTGAATATATAGAATAATTCAACATCACGAAAATTGGTATCTTGCAAAAATTTTATGCATTTTAATATTATTTATATTTTTATGCGAGTAATGTTGGGTAGACAGTGATTATGTGCCCATATGAACGGCACGCCTCTGCCTAAATTATTTGTAAAATGATTATTTTTTGTTTTGAAATAACCTAATATAACAACATACAACATCGTGTGACCGAGGCACTCGATATGATAAAAAGATCGCCAAAAACGTATCTTTATAATGTAAAAGGGGTAAAAGTTCGCCTAAGGGTGGGTCCCTGCTCGAGCATTCAAACATCATTCACCCTATTGAAATAAAAAATAAAAAGAATACCCTTAATTTCCCTATGATCCTTTATACTTTATACCCAAAGAAACGTGAAGGTCTGATATTTACAATAGTGGTCGAGTATTCAAATAAATAAAGGTATTCGGTACCTATCTAAATAAACTGTGACAGGTTTAAAAGGATTCAATCTCATTTGGGGAATACCGGTGGCTTGCATTGTCGGACGGGAGCCGGGATAACACCAAAAGAAGGAATAAAACTCGTTTTCCTCGTATGTAAATTAACTGATATTAGTTACAAGGGGATCGTTGCTTTTAACACCAAGATCGTCCCACCTAGACAGATAGTACGTATAGTACGATTGCTTTTCTACGCGACCGTAGCATTTTATTTATCTTATTGTGGTATCGATGTCAGGGCTAATTAAAGACGACCAGTTTTTACTGAGGAAGCTAATGTGGTATTTGGAAGGGTTCAATTTTATTAAAGAGTGATTAAAGAATGGCTACTTACAACCGCTTGCACCAATTAAAAAAAATATATGTATACATATATACATGTATACATACATTTTTTGTACCTAGTTGTTACGTTTAAAAAAAATTACAATAAGTATATGGTTAGTTATTATTTATTTATTCAAAATAATGACAGTATTATTACGCAATACGATCAACATAATGTTTTTAAATAGAAAAATATTTATTAAATATTTTATAAATTTACATAGGCTTAGCATTTATCAAAATCCAATCAGAAATATTACTTTTTTCTGACCGTTCCATTGTATGTTTTACAAAATATTTAAAATACGAATATGATTTTTAAAGTGGAGAAAAGTATGTTTAATAATTTGTCGTTGCGTTTTTGTAAATAAACGTAACCAAAAATTTGTAATTTGGTTACGTTTATTTACAAAAACGCAACGACAAATTATTAAACATACTTTTCTCCACTTTAAAAATCATATTCGTATTTTAAAATGCTAAGCCTATGTAAATTTATAAAATATTTTTCTATTTAAAAACATTATGTTTATCGTATTGCGTAATAATACTATCATTATTTTGAATAAATAAATAATAACTCTCCGACGTCCCTCTCCCCCTTAAGTATATTGTTTATCCTGATGAGAGGAGCTTTGCTTCTGAAACATGTAGATATGTATATATGAAAACAGTGATTTATATTAATAATTTATATTTCTTATATTAATAATGACGCCACAAAATCATTACACATCTTTCGAAGATGTTATTATTTTATAATTTCTTCAAAAGATTGGTATTCACTTATTCACTTAGCCACAAAGTGAATACCAATCCTATGAAGTAAGCATCGCTTTCGAAACATTTCTGTTAATAAAGCGGTGAATATAAAATATATTAAATTAATTAAAAATACACTTTCTTTTCACCACTTTATAAATATACATAGATATCTACATGTTTCGAAAGCGATGCGTTCTTCATCAGGAATACTAAAATGGATACTAAAAATAATAATGTAAAGTATAGACAAATGATAAAATTTATAACACAATAATAATAATACTTTCGCTTTCGGAACATGTAAGAGGATGTATAAAGTGGTGAAAACAAAGCGTATTTTTAATTAATTTATTTTGTTATTATTTTATTTAAAAACGGTATAATTATAAAAAAGTTCTGTTAGATAATTATTATTACGCGTGACAGCTGTTTCGCCTTCCGAAGGCATTATCAAACAGTTCTATAATGTCGTCGGAAGGCGAATCAACTGTCACGCCTAACAGTAATTACCTACCGGAACTTAAAAAAAAGCAGATTTTTAAATAAATAATAATAGTTATTATTATTATTTTTAATCTTTTGATTAAAATAGAGTTCTAGAAATTAAACTTGCACACAATATAGAAATAATCAACCCTTGACTGAGAGTTTTCTGAAGGACTGCATAATTTCACTTTCTTCATATTTCTAAATGAGCATTCGCAATACCTTTAAAAAATTCTTTGAAAAAATTTTGTTTTGAATTTATGTTTTATTAAATATTATTTTTTCACACTTTTGCAAACAACATTGATTTTGGCCAAAAAATCAGTCATCACACCTTAACAGTTCATCAAATGACAGAGGTTAATCCGTAAATAGATTATCTTAACTTTAAGCGTATCGCTGAGCGAAAATTGCACTCAGTCGCGTTGGTGACATTTATAAAAGCAAAGATTTTTTTACTTGACCATTGTCCAGTTTGTTTGGCGAAAGCTGCCGTAGCTGTCTCTTTTAAAAAACGGATGATTGATGCAATATACACGGGAAGTTAATGCTGCGCTTAGGTGGAACTTACAATCATGAGCCAAATTTAAAACAAATCTGCTTTTACCTCGAACCGAATGAATTGTAAAAGCGATTAATTGCTATTGGGTAATTAAGCAAACAATTGATGCGTTGTTTCAATCGACATCCTCGTGTCTTTTTAATTAAAAACACAATGCCTTACGTACCTGCGCAATTTTAAAATGGCATAATCCAAACGCGATGTGTTGATGTGTGTTTTTTTATATAATTAAGTTCATAAGTAAACAGTGAAAGTCATCAGCGCGTTAAATTTGTTTCCCAGAGACGGTCTGCTGCTAATTCGTTTTTCCTTTGACCGCTTTCTCGAACTCCCGACTACCACAATCAGGACATTAGGTACCTTGTAGGAAAATGTATGTAGGTTCCTACCATAGACATTTTCTGTTATGTTATTCCAGAAAAAATGAAAGGGTGCTAAGCGTTTTAAGGGAAAGTCGAAAAAAATTACAATTATTTGAAACCTGAAATTACAAAACTACCATATAAATTATAGCGTAATAAATTGGCTACAAAACGATTCAACCTCATGTGTCTCCGTGATAAACTTTTTTGTCGCGACTAACTAGGCTATTTTGTCTCAAGTCATTTACAGACCATCTGTAGGTACATAAATAATATAATAGGGATGTGTGTGTATAATACACGTGTATAAATAATACAGTGTGCAGAGATGATCCGTAGAACTAGCTTCTCCAAGACTCCAACTCCAACCACTAGAAATTATCGCATGGAAGAAAGCGGTTGTGGACTAAAGTGGTATCACTCACTTTCCTAGAATTCAAGATACTTGCTTTTCATTTAAAAATTAAATCAACACTCAACAAGTGCTTAGTTTTAGAGTTGTTACTCGTTCAAATGTGCTAATTACCTGCTTTTGCTATTTAAAAAATATATATTATGTAGGTTACTGATATAATAATAATCTACATTATATGAGATGATATCTCCCTAATATAAAAATTTGGAGTATATATACATATAATGTATATAGGTTTGTTTGTTTCATTATTACGCATTATCTCGGGGTTTTTTTTGTTTGTTTCATTATTACATTATGTTACAGGGTTGAATTAAAGACAGTAATATGTCGTTTTTTAACAGTAACAATGTGGTATACTTCAACTTGACCTCCAAAGTCACCGGAGGGAACAAAAGGTTAAATCTATATTAGAAAACGAAACGTACTGGGAACAAATATGGAACATTCGACTTCAGTTACAAAACGCCCAAATATCAAACTCACTGCTACGACTTTGAACGGCCCGGTGCTATTTTGTTTTTTCTACAATCCAAATTTCAAACTATGTGTTTATAGTTTAATTTTATTCAAAAACAACATTTGCGAACAACTTATGAACACTTGGAACAAGTGTATGAGTTGTGTATTTGGAAAGTATGTTTAAAAGTGATGTAAAGGCTGATAAGTATATGGAATTAATGAGTGGTGAAATGGGTAGGGATAGTTATAACAATATTATTCCACCTTAAAATTACACGCAGTTTACTAGAATTCACCACCTTAAAACATTACTCCAAACTATTCATAACCCCGAGCAAGGCCGGGTAAACGTCAGCTAGTAAGTTCATTTCGTAATGAAGCTTCATCCCTTAAAGTTCGATGCCCCGTATTTTATTCTCGTCAATGACAAAAATGTCTGAAAGCCGACATCTCTGACTCCTTGAAAGCTCTCGAACGGTTGGATCTAGCATTATGAAATTAGCACTGCTTTTCTGTCTCCCTTTACTGAGTATTAAAAATTACGAATATGCCTACATATTGGGATATGGTGTGAGTTTCATTGTGCCACTAATTGCATCTGAATTTTAGTTTGAAGGCTTTATTGCTTCAAATGCTTCTATTTGGGTTGTTTAAAAAATAATGAATTCTGCTTTATCGTTATTTAAACAGTTTCAATAGTTCTGTCTAATTATTAGTATCATTCCGCGTACATGCTGTAGTTGCTATTGTTTCATTTTCAATAAACAGCTTTCGAATCAAATTCCTGTCGATTGTAAAACCGTATATATCTGTGGCACACTGAACGTAAAATTCATATCATTTCTCGCACCAATTAAAAAAATCTGCAATTATTAGTTACAAAATGAAACGAGTTAGTGGCTGCGATTTATTGTGCGCATTGTTCCATAAATTACGTATCAGAAATGTTTCCACCATGTCGTAATTGTAACGTATGGAAGAAACGTAATCTTTTGTAATGGCCATTCATTATTCATTGTTCTAGAATCATAACACGACAAGACTGCATTTTTGGAGGATTAATAATGATTAAAACTATAAAATTAAATGACGTAAGATGGACGATAGGCGCAGCAACGTCGCAATATCACTGTGATAGCCGTGAAGATATGAAAGTTACTTGTACTTAAAAGCACGCTAAGTGCATAAAAAGTGAGAACACCATCCTCTTTTGTTGGCACTCGTGGAGTGTTGCAGCACCCTGTGATTTAAAATGATAATTTAATGTTATCGGCGTCATAAAGATTTGTAATTATTATTTAACCCTTCAAAATATCCGTAGTATTTTTAATTATTACCGCTTAAATGAATGTTTATGTTCCAAATCGCGCCATAAAGCAACTAGTATCTTCCTAGTTATTCCATTCTTCACTATTTGGGCAAAAGTCTATTATTTTTAACGTTTACGCGTATTATCAAAATCGTTTGAAAGTGAGATCAAGAGTGTGAAATTGAGAAATGAAAGTTTTGAAATATCATTGCATAGGTACTAACTAACTAACTAACTAACCATCACGCCGTTTCCCCGCAGGGGTAGGCAGAGAGGACGGACCGCCAAACAACTCGATCTTGGCATACACTTCTTGCTTCATTCACATTCATACATCATTCTCTTCTATTATTCCGACTTCTGACATGGCCCGACTCAAGTATTTGATTCGCTTGATCGTGCCATGTCTTCCTCGGGCGTCCCCGGCTTCTTCTTCCATTCACATTCGCGTCACACATTCTTCTTACACTCCTTTCTTCGTTCATTCGCTCCACATGCCCAAACCATCTAAGCGTCCCTTCCTTAATCTTACTCATTACGCTTACATCAGCCTCAGCAGCATAGGTACTATGTACTCGTATAATAGAGTAAAATACAGAATGTCGCCTGTGGAAGGGGCGAGATATATTTATACACGGGTTAAGGTAACTACCGGAGTAGAGGGTAGTGATTACCCACTAAAGGGTTGATTATACAGGTGACACGGCTCATTAAACAAAATGAAGTAAAACCCACTCATCCGAGACACTAAATCCCCCACCTGGGTGAATTTCATTAAATTTTCAGTTCGAGGGAGGGTAAAACACTGGGTAATTTACTTGAAAATTATTATTTCTGTAGATTATCTATCGAAAATCAAATTAGATAATTAGAAGGGAGTTATTATCACCAATACCAGTGTTTCTTGACATAATTCTTACAAAAAAACCAGCGCCTTTATAATAGATGAAATAATAGATAATTTACCTACCCTTGAAATAAGAACTTGAATTCCTTAAATATCCGGTTTTATTTCATGTATTTGTTATTTGGCGCTAATGACGATCTTCGACTCTTTAAGGGGCGCGCGCGTGCTCACAGGATACGAGATGATAATGTCATAAAAACGTATCATTAATGAACAGTTTCCAGGGCCCACGGGCTGAGATTAAAAACACAATATATACCCGTGGAAGTATACAATCACTAAAATACGAAATCCGTTATCTGTGCCTTATGGAGTATGGACCTTATGGTAGTAATAAACTCTCCAGGGTTGGAGTTGAGCTTTTTCTTTAGAACTGGAGAGGCGGTTCTGTAAATATCAAATAACTTCGTTATGAACGATATTATTAATATGATGCCTTGATTTCGTTTAGATTGATCACACACCAGCAACGCTCTCTCTTCTTCCTCGGTTATCCAAATAATGAATAACGTTAATTAATCAAGTCGGTTCAGTCAGAAGAAGGAAAATGGTGATTTTGTCGTTTGTCAAATTAACTTGTCACGAACTCCAAATACTACAGCGTCTCATAAGACGCTTTTGATAAGATTTTAACGGCCATATATATTTTTTTAATTTACTTATCTCATTTGTCCCACTCGCGCTCCGTTCACAACGGGATTCTTTTAGTACGATGCAAAAACATATTATACGCTGATTTGTATGAAATCTAACACGGGAGATGGAGCTCGGCGATTTTGCAGAGCAGTTGGCGCTATGATTGGCTAGGAAAACAAGCCGGGAACTTTTTAACTCCCAATATAAACATGACAACTTTACTCTACTCTATGGATCTCCGATAGCGTAGAGAAAAGTGGCGCAGCCGTATTTAAAACATGAATTAGTTACCGCCATGCATTTTTTTATAAACATTTATTAGTAGTTACCAAATACATTATTGGCATTTGTGATAAAACACATTTTATCATCATTAATCGTTGTATCGTGGATCTTTGGAATGCAGTCCCACTCTTCGTCTAGTGATGAAATGAATCCTCTGTGCTCAGTGGATATAGGCCAAGTGACAAATCCCACACCAAAAAGTCTAATCGCTGAACATTTTGCTTTCTTGCGAACAAGGCTGGAGGTCTATTCACATCTACCAGCACCGCGCAGTACGGAACAATACAGTACAGACACGACAACATTAGGTGCCTACATTATCTATGAACGCATTCATATTACGGCGTACGCAAGCGTAACGTATCCGTGCATGCACGGGCCAGCACCAGCCGAGATTGTCGGCTAAAATATTTTGATGTGCTGGTGGCCGCAGGTGACGCCTGCGCGTGCGCAGTTAGTATGAACACATACCGAACAGCACCTTCATCTTCGTTAGTTCGCGTCATTAGACGCAGATATTGCTAAATCTGAGAAGATGGACAATGATAAAATTGAATTGGTGAGGGAATTTAAGTTATAAAATAATAATAAATGTGGGAATAGGGTTGTAAAATCCTCAAACATATTGTGGCGGACGGTAACGCTCAGTTGACAGCCGTACTCTCGTCTGTGCTGTGTCCGTGCTGTGCTGCATGGTGTAATGTGAATACTCGCGTCTGTGTTATACCTGTACTGTATCTCCTGTTCAGCACTGCGCGGTGCTGGTAGATATGAATAGACTTTTATTCGGTCAACACATTTGAAAACCAGTGGTTTAAAGAATTTTGGTTTTATACGTGTATCGTATAGTTTATACTGCTGGTCATGGCCCCTCGACCTTTACGACTTTAGGGAAGAATGCCAAGGCAATCAAGGACAGAATAGCACTCGGTTTCCAGCGCCGATTGGCTTTGGGCGGGGAAGCCAAGTTACTGCATTTTTGCATGGAAACCTCAGATTATATCGGCAGTCGGCACGGCTGCTTTACGATTTAGAGGATTGAAGTTGAGTTTGTTCGCGGAATTGGGGTCCCGGATAAACAAAGAATGTCCGGATGACATTCAGATTTGGAAAGACGCACGTGACAACATAACACCTACAGTCAGGACCTAACTTCATTATCATCCCGACTGGTAAATAAATACTCTCAGTATCGACCTAAGAAAAAACCAACATTCAGAATCGAAACGTTGCTATAAGACCGCGTATTTACCGCCGTTAGGTATTTTAGGCAACAAACTCTAAACCACGGACCACCGCGAGCCGGCTGCAGGATCGCCACTTGCTTGGGGGAAATAGGGATAATGTAGACCACGCCGGACCACGACCAAAAAACATTACCTTCCCAATATAGGATGCCATAGTCCCGCCGGTTCCAACAGTTGTGAACTCTTGTGCGGTATTTACATAATAAAATAAAATATTAAATCTGCCTGCCTAATTTAAGCCGCACAATATTCGTGACCAATCGGGAGGAGGTTTACAAAGCTGGATAATAACTTGAAAACAATCTTTACATAAAAATAAAAACAAATAATTTTTATTTTCGCTGATCAACTCCGCAATGGAAATGTTTTGTTAATTGCGCGTTTATTTATTATATTGTAAATGCCCTATATGGGCTTTTATGATATAATAAATAATTTGAATTTTATAATAAAATTATTATAAAATTCAATTTACAATAGTGACACAGGTGCAAAACACATCCCAGTAGGTGTTGGTAAAACAGATAGTCAATTTTTAATTATTTATTATTTATTGAGATTTAAAAAACTTCATTTTATGTTAATATCATTTTCCACAATAATAAAATGGATAGTCTTCACGAAATACAACAACTAAATATTTAATTTGTCTCACGAACAAATTCAGCAATAACATCGTGTAAGCACCATTTAAATAGAGAATTTAGGTCGGTGTGTTTAAAACTTTCTTGATGTCCATTGAATCGTCGATCCGTCATTTAGATTTTTTTTATATTTGAACGGTCTGATTACAATATGTTCAAAAGCTGAAACGCACCGAGAATCGACTTTTAACAGGGACTGTTCAAAGTTCAAATGTCAAACATTCAAAATGGTGGTGGTAATGTAACATATGTTTGAAACAATCCAACCTAAGTGTATCATCTACATACCTACCACTTATTAATTATTTTTATCATTGGTCCCTACCGCACCTGTAAAAGCCATTAATGCAAGGTTCATCAAAACTTAACTAACAATATCACAACACCTAGAGACCAAAATGATATTTTTTTGTTCATATGTTTGAACAACCACCTCCTGCAGTGGCGGGCAACCCATAAAGCCTGAAAATCTGTGATTCTCCCAAGAAAAACGAACAATTAAAGAAAATAATAGAAATTTTTGTCTAAATGATTTTTTTCCATAAATTTGTGAGTATTTTCATGTGAAAAACGTTCTACATTGATAAATTGTTTCAATATGACAAATTTACATTTTTTAGGAGTAATTGTAGTTAATAAAACGCCAATATTAAAATATTCAATGCACAATTCATACCAGAACTTAAAACTACACACAGCTTACCTTTGGTCATAGATCAATGCATGCCACTGGGCCTAGATAGTATTTTAGTAATCATACCAAATCTCTCTTGCACCTGCCCGTGACAAAACACAACTGGCATGCAATCTATCCGATGCCAAAAGATGATAATACAATGGTCATTTTCAAATATTCAATGCACAATAATTCATACCCGACCTTCAAAAACTGCACAGTCTTCGTGGTTATAGGTCAATGAACGCTACTGCAAAATACTCATATAAACAAGAGAGTAAGACAAAACTTGTATCCCTGTGCTTCATTATTGGAATATTTTTATACGTTTTGTGTTACAAGTAAAATTATGATTAATTAATTTGAATTTAAGGAAGTGTATAAATATAGTTAATTGCTATTTATACGGTTTCCGTAAACTGTTGATTTCCCTAAAATAATGGGCGTGACAGCGCAAGGCAGCTCTAACAAACACTCGAGTCACCAATAGCAATAATGGCTTATTGCCTTTGCTAAGTGATACAGCATTGTCGAGTCATGAATCATCAAGTTTATATAATCATATTGTATGTGTAAGTTTGTAGGTATTTCAGTGGAAGGTGCTCCGAAGAACTACCGTCCTTGGTCTCTACGGCCTGGTGCACAGTCCGGAGACACGCTAAACGCGTACCCAACATCCGTACACAATTGACATTTACTTTGCCGATTTTTAGACTCGTTCTGGTTTTCAACGGCTCGGCTATGGAACGATTTGCCGACTATTTTGTTTCCTGTTCAAACGTCTGATAAAAATATTCTTTATTTATTTATTTTTTTACATTAATACCGCACAAGAGTCTCAACTGCTCCCAACCATCTGGAGCCAGTGAGACTATGGCATCCCCAATTGGGGAATGTTGTGAGGCTGAAGGTATTGAGGAGGGGAAGGAGAAGGGGTAGAAATAGAACCGAAATAGGGGTAGAAAGGTGGGGAAATACCTGGCAATTCAGATCTGGTCACCAAACACGGCTAAAGCCATTTCAAGCAACGTTTCAATTCTGAATGGTGGTCTTTCACCAGGGCGATACTGAAAGTATCTTCCACTCTGGAACGTGCGCAAATATACTATATATTATTTTTATGTTAATTAATTGTGAAACAGCACAAATTAATTAAATAAAATTTACTTGCGCACGCCGGGATTTGAACCCGCGACCTTCGGATTCGTAGTCGAGAGCCTTACCCCTCGACCAAGGAAGGTACCTGCTTGTGCATAAATATTATATCACTGATGTCCCTTTGCAAGAGGGTTCGGACAACATCCTTCATCGATGGGTTTGGACCTTCATCCCACAGAATCGCGGAGACACATAGAAATTCTGATGGTGATGATAATTTGACTGTAGGCCCAGGTAATTGGTTAAACACAATAATGTTGATTTTCCAATAATATACCTACAAAACATAAGTATCAATTAGTATTTTGCATGTTTTACATAGTTAACAAACCAGATTTTTTATATGTCTATCTATTACTATGATTATATGTTATATTTACGTTAAATTCACTGTACTTACAACAAAAACTTTTACATATCATAAATTATAACAATCGACTTTCAAAATAATTAATATTCTGTTCAAAGATGAACAATTAATTTTGTTCATTTGAATCTTACATTCGGTCGGTATTCAAATGCACGTAGTTTTTTTTTTATCCTTTCAGAAATAATATTCAATAATCCATCGTATGTGGGCGTGAACGCACAACCGACTCGTACAGCAGACAGACTACACTGCGGAAACCGGGCGGCAACCGGTGCATGTGTCACCTCGTTGAAATAGGCATGTGTGTCTCCGCGCAATATAGTGAATCCAATAGTGGATCCGGAGCGATGAACATTCTCAAACTTTAGTGTGGTTGGATGTCAGAAAATCGTTAATATCTTTGGCCCCCCATTGTGGTGGCCACTTTCATAGTAAACGATTACCAATTCGCTTATCACGAGTGTACGATGCAGCCAACAATGGCGTTATCACCAGCACAAGACAGTATGCAACACACTTGGAGATTAAAATGTGATGCATATCGAAATGAAATTCTCATGCGCCAATGAAAACTGATGTGGCAACAATTGTGATCGTTGACGACATTTTTTTGAAGTTAGACAAATATCATGCTGAATATATTTTTACTCCCAATTTGAACAGAATACAAAAGTGGCTTCCCTTCCAAGTTTCATTTTTATCCGATGTTCGCAATTGAAAACTGAAAATAACTTCGCTCTCGAGCCTATTTTACTACACAAAATGGTGAAAAAATAAAATCGTTTTGCCAACCAAAACTTTGCTATTTCTTCAGGTTTCTATTGAACCAAAAATCGGCGTTATTTTGCTGTCACTGAATTCCGAAGAACTCGCTTATCTCG